>JADRCH010000018.1:1406735-1428646 GCA_019843965.1 Rhynchomys soricoides | reverse complement strand
TGACTCATCTTTGTTCTGTATGGTTATGATCCCATGACACTGGGAAATGTCTCTAGCTAGACACACAACCAGGAAACCAGAGGAAACACCTATGATAAATCCCTTGCCCCAGCCCCAGATCTCTGAACAGGTGGACAGCTCCAATACCCAGCCCATTACCACTGCAGTGAATGCCATCTTCCTCAAGTTCATATCCCGGGTCACAGCGGCAGATGAAAGAGCCATAGGTGTTGACGCAGGTCTGAACACAGGGATTCTCAGTTTCACACTCATTCACATCTGTACAAAACCAAAGCACATCACTATTAGTGCGACCAAAAAAAACAAAACAAACAAACTAACAGCCACACACATACAAACGAGGCAGAAACATGAATTGGCAGCAAAATCTGTCACCAAGAGCACAGATTCCCCCACCCAGGACCTATCAGACAATGATCTCATGTTCTCTTAGACTATATTAACTGTCAATCTACAGGATCTAGATGAGCCTTCAGGAACACCTATAAAGAATGGAGCCTCTGGCCATGCCTGAGTAAGTTTATTGAAGTGGGCAGCACCATCCCCTGGACTGAATTCCGGAGCTGAATACATGGAGAAAGTGAGTGAGAACTAGGTTTCACCACTCTCTGCTCCTTAACTGTGGGTGCCATGTGTCTAGCTGCCTCCTCCTGCTGTGGTCTTGACATAATGGTGAACTGTAGCATTGAACCATGTTACAGTTCTTTGTCTTTTAAGTTGCTCCATCAGGATGCTTTATCATTAGCACTGGGAAAGCAACTAGGATCATCCCCAACATGTACTCTGAAGAACAAGAGCCTCGGTATGCATGCCCCTTCTAGAGTGGCAAGCCAGAAGGGAGATGAACACGTCACACCCCGCATGATGTGTGTGTGTATACTTGTACCTACCAGGAAGTCTGCTCTCCCAGAGTCACCCACAGAATTCCCAGGCAGAACCCACCCTTTCCCATCTCTGATTTGCTCCTCTCTCACCCTCACTGACTTGTGTCAGATAAATAATTGCAGCAATTCTGAGAATATGTTTATTGTGAATAAATAGCCTCACTGGTTATTCTTGTAACAATTCTGCTTTCAGACCATCACCACTCCCCCATTCTCCATGATACATAGGTAAAGGAAAAGATTACAAACAGTCATGAGTGATGGCAGATGCCTCCTCCTCAGTGTAGTGATAGTGTCATATCAATACTAATGGGATAGTGTGCCTATATCAGCAGAGCTATTTTGATGCTTCTGAACATTAAGAGACATGCTCCCAATCCACATGCCAACAAGGGCCTGGTTGGAACTACAGCCTGAGTTAGGAATCCCTTCATAATCCACAGGACTCATTCTGTATAGCTCATCGAGGTGGGGGGACAGAGGGAAGGAGATCTTTCTGATGCTGGATTCGACTGACCCTTGACAAGCACCATCCCACACCCCACACGTCACATGCCTATGGTGTCAGTTCTAGTTAAGAGACTTTTTTCCACTTCACAAGTCCAGTTAAGCCTCTTAAGGCTCTGAAAAGAGCTTTGAATGTTCTCAGAAGTAAAGGCTTTTGTGGTAAGCAGCTTTTGAGGGGCCTCATATAGGGGAAGGCTAATCCCATGCCCACAAAGTGCCTGCTTCCTGCCAACTCTGGAGCCCTCAGAGGAAAAACAAACAAATGAACAGCCGTGTAGGAAGGGTCTGGTGAGATACCAGGCTGCCCTGGTGCCCACGCACCCAGCACTCATGGGAGACTGGGCATCTCTCCAACCAGACAGGGGTGAGACTGGGCAGGAGCATGTCCTTAGTGTACTAAACCACATACCAGCTTAGATAGGCCAACGTTGCTGCACTTTGGGGCTGGTGTCCTCAGTTTCTGGCCAGACACTGCCAGATTTTCCAACAGTTAACTTCAAAATCCTGAAGGCAGGGGACTGAGGCAACAGCTCAGTCTGAAAAGGGCTTGTTGTGTTGGCATAAGTTCAGATCCCCAGCACCCATGTAAAACTCCAGGCATGGCTGCATGAGCACCAAGGCAGGCTGGCACGGCTATGCCCAGAGCTAGAGACACGAAGATCAGAAGATCCATGGGCTTGCTGGCCAGCAGCCTGAATCCTGAGGGCAAGGTGCCCCAACTGACTCACTGAGCCCTTGGCCTTCCTCTCAACTCTGCCACAATCAAGCTACCTGACTCTGACCAAGTGGCTTTACCTTTGTGAGAGTCAGTTTCTGTATCTGTGGATCATGGCCATAAACACTCTCCTGTCTGTAAGACTATTGATAGGGCCAGTGAGGTTTCCAGGACATAAGCCCTTTGAGGAGACATGAGGTGGAGTGATTGCAAAAGCTTGACAGGATCTGTAACAGCCTGTGTGACCTGTGGGCCCTGCTGATGCAATATCCTGGTGGCCAACTGCCCAGGTGTGGCCAAGTGCCCATGTCCAAACCTAAGTGCTGCCTGAGTATACAGTGCCAGCTTCTGAGGGAAAACCTAGGCTGGCATCTCCAACCCCAGCTTTGGCCCCAAGAAATTGTCATCAGCCCTAAGCAGCTTATCGAAACAGCAAAGGAGCCAGACTCCTGCTCCCTGCTCTGGTGGGAAGGAAGGGTCCTGTTTTATTTCCTCAAACTCCTGGCCCAGCTCTGCTCTCAGACAAAAAAAAAAAAAAAAAAAATTACCACTCCTTGCAAAAGGACCCCAGGCAGGGGCTTCTTGGAACAATTAGCAGGACCAGCTTTAGAGGAGCCTCATAAAGAATCCATGATCAAACCCTGGAAAGCTGATGCCTTCCTGTTTATCCAGTGATTTAGATATGATTAAACTAATGGAGACATAATATCCTTTAAATAGCTGGCCAGGGGCCTGCATGCCAGAACTTACTCAAATAGTGTGACAAGGAAATGGGCCTGTGAAACCCGGTAGCAGACTCCAACAAAGGCCCTCATCCTGAGTCTCCATCCAGACCAGTGCTAGGGACTGGAGGCTGGAGCCAAAGGTAGAACTCAGACCAGATCATGACTTACTTTAGTTCTTTGGGTCTTAAGGCCTTCATCGACTTCCGGAGCAGAAGCCTTTCAGTAGGAACCACGATGGACAGATTGCTTTTCTTACTGATCAGTGTTAGAAGCGATTGTGCGAAAACCAGAAAGTACCTTTATTTTAATCTGCTTTGTGGAGCCTTCTGAAGGGTCATGAAAAGTAACCCACCCTTGCCTGTGCTGGGCAGTAGGTACTCCTGATATAGAGGAAACAATTCCTGAGAGAGATCTGGAAACAGCCCACAATTGCATGGTGTGTAGTGTTTGCTTTGTGATTCATCAGGAGTCAGGAGCCTTGAAAGTCACTCTGGCTAGCAGACACAGACTCACAGTCAGATCACAACCACATACAATGCTGTTCTGATAGATGACTGTGGCTTTACCTGCTGCAATCCTCAGAGCACGTTTTGAGCTGTTTCATCTACATCACCAGCTCTAATGTCAGGTTTCCATACTCAATGGGGGACACAGGAGGCAGTGACTAGGAATGAGGACACACTTTCATGACACGTGTTCTGCAAACATCAACTGTCAGGCTCCAAGGGACACTGAATCTAGTGTTCCATACTGTGTCCAAGTTATCGCGCACATCACAGACCTTGGCAAGACCTCCCATCGTCGTTGAGGGTGAAACCAGGGTTGCATGTACAGGAATAGGATCCCGGAACATTTGCACAGAGCTGCTGGCAGTAACCATAGCGACATTCATCAATATCTGGAAACAAATGCAGGCAACGTAAGACAGGGCTCTTCCCTGAGGCCACCCTCAGCCCAGTGTCCTCCTCTTCTAGGATGGGACCAGAAAGGGCTATGAAAGGAGATGGCTGCTAAGACAGACCTACTAAGTTTCAGGAATGACTAACCCTTTGGACCACAGTGCTCAGCTTCTTTGAAATCCTCTACTTCCCCCCAAACAATCTCTGTTCCATGAACAACTGAACCTATCCTGAAATTTGGGGCGAAATTTTTCTTCTTTGATTGGGATATTGCACAAGATGGCTTCTCAGAACATACCCAACTCAGGCTTAACTAAGACTCGTGCGATAATAAGGTTCAATACTATGATTCTCTACGATCCTTTCAGCACCCTGGACATGAACAAGTTAGCTTAGCATGTAGAAGAATGAGCAGGAGCACTCTAATGAACTATCTGTCAGCTCTATTAACAATGACTATGCTCAGATGGCAGGAACAGGGCCATCAGGATGAGTTGGGCAGTCAGTCCCACAGCAAGATCTATGAATGTGATGATGGAAGGGTGCTTGTGTTCACCTTGGCTCTGGAGTGGACATGATATAAACATCTGAGCCATGGAAAGTAGCAATATGGTGGGGAATGTACGCTTCCAGCAGAGCTGGGCCACATGACCTCCCTGTAACGCACCACCTATAAGGAGCCTGATGTCATTGGAAATGCACTTTATAACATACTAGGCTGAAAAAAAAAAGTGATGGGGTGGACAACTCACTCCTATTAGGCAGGTTGCCTCTAGTGAAACCACCGTTCTCCGTTCTCTGGGAGGACAGTGCCCTTACTTATGCAGGCTCAGCTGGGGCGAGATGATCTGACTGAAGCAGTCACTGAGCCTTACATCATCCCTACTGTGCTGTAGAATCCTAACGTCCTCTCTCTGGAACCTCAGCTCTTAGAAACATAGATAGCACGCTTCACACCCTGATCTCTATGCTCAGGTTCTACTACCTACTTCCAGAAAGAATTCCTCCACCACTAGCCCAGCCCAACCTGTTTTTTGTTTGTTTTGTTTGTTTTAGCCTTCACTAGATTCTGCCTACCTTGTAATTCTGCTTTATCTCTGTCCCGTTTCCTCTGAGGTGGGCAGCTTTTACTTGGAAAACATTTACTTGTATAGTTGCTAATTCTGACCTCCTCCCAAGACACAGCTGGGAACATCACCAGTGCCTGGAGAGGCATCAGAGGCAGAGAAGGTACCCTCTCCTTGAGGGTTTTTAGGAAGAAAGAAAGCCCTATCTTTCATTTTTCTGACAAAGGTAAGGTCTCCAACTGTGCACAGAAGGGATAGTGGGTAGCCATGGAACCCGAATGTTAAAGAAAAAGAAGAGTTCGGCCAAGGAAAGGCATGCGATCCACAAAAGTTAAGAAAAGGCTCTAGGTCAGATGTGAATACTAATGGACCATGCCATGTAGGCAAGTTATGTACCAGTGAACATCCCTCCATAGTGTTCTGTGGAAGAGAACAAACTTGACAAGCAGAGAAGCCACATCGTCTGGCATCTCTTAGATGGAGAGAGCTGCCGTCTGTGTGTCCCATGCACCCTGCCCCACATCTTAGTGCCCTTTGTGGTAAGAAAAAAAATCTGTCTGGGAAAGCCAGAGACATCGATATTAGACCCGACTTGTTTTAAGTTTATCCAAAATGTTCCTCCTTTTTGAGTTTGTCTCCAACTCTATAAAAGTTAGATGACATACTATTGAACATCCTTTCCAGCTCTGGAGTTCTACATGAGAAGTTTCTGTACAAATAACTCCCTCTCACTGGTCGGCTTACATTCAAGCCAGTAGCATCACATTTTCCATTAGAGCAGAGGTTGGTTTAAATGCATAGGGACTATCATATTCCCAGAGGCCCATGTGCATCAGCTCTTCTGTGCCTGCCTGGGAAGGAGAAGCAGGCCAAGACCAGGCAGCTTATCATGCCTCAAGGACTCTTCAGATAGGTCACAAAGTAAACCCAAATTCAGCCTCAATCCAGAGACCTGGAAGAAAGGTTTTGGGGTTTGGGTTTGTTTTTTGTTTGTTCGTTTGTTTCCACATATGTATATATTCTATACTGTTGTTTGAATCTAACTATGAGACAACTTGGCTAAATAAAAATCCAGAGGATAAGAAAAAACATCCTTAGCCAATACAACTGCAAGGGGTAAAACTGCCAATTAGTGATAACTGACACCTTTGGAGAGAACATCGCTGTGGGTGGGCAGAGCTGTGGAGTGGCAGGAATCAGTTTTGGAGAGAACACAGCTGTGGGTGGGCAGAGTGGAGTGGCAGGTATCAGTGCTGAAAAGGATGATGCTGGTACTCCTGATCTAACTTTAAGATGTGAAACATTCCTGTAACTGAGCAAAAGTATTCCCTTGGCTTAGGACTATTTCTAGCTACGGTAGAATAACCCTCACTTCTACCACTTCCTGGCTTAGCTATAAGCTTCTTGAAGGCAGGAAGATTTTAGCAAATTTATGCCAAATCCATTAAAATGTAATTTCAAAAAATATGAAATGCTAGTGATGATGAAAACTTATTTTAATGGATGGTGACACGTGGAAGGTCATTTCATAGCTTTCTATACATGCCCAAAGGAAAACTTACCTGGACCATCTTACAGTTCCCACATTGTACTGTATCCATGACAACCATCAACTCCCAAAATTTCTCTCCCGGAGCCTTGAGGAGCTCTTACCTAGGCACTGCCCTTCCAGAAGCCAGTACCCATCAGTACAGGAGCAGGTGTACCCTCCTTCCGTGTTGATACAGATCTGGGTAGGGTTGCACTGGTGTGAGTCTGTCGCACACTCGTCCACATCTGTAACACAAAAATGATTCCAGAGAAAACCTCCCACATCTAAGAACCTTAGAGCCACCAGAAGTGCAAGCTATGCCTCTGTCTCAGCTACGAGGCTGCCAATAAAATCACTGGGTTACCAAATGTCCCTCCACAGAGGAATGGATACAGAAAATGTGGTACATTTACACAATGGAATACTACTCAGCTATTAAAAACAATGACTTCAGAAAATTCGCAGGCAAATGGATAGAACTTGAAAATATCATCCTGAGTGAGGAAACTCAGTCACAAAAGAACACACATGGTACATACTCACTGATAAGTGGATATTAGCCCAAAAATTCAGAATATCCAAGATTCATTTCACAGATTATATGAAGCCTAAGAAGAAGGAAGACCAAAATGTGGAGACAAAGTGTGGAGCAGAGACTGAAGGAAAGGCCATCCAGAGACTGCCCCACCTGGGGATCCATCCCATGTACAGCCACCAAACCTGGACGTTATTGTGGATGCTGGGAAGTGCTTGCTGATGGAAGCATGATAAGCTGTCTCCTGAGAGACTCACAGCCAACCATTGGACTGAGTGTGGGGTCCCGGATGGAGGAGTTGGAGAAGGGGCTGAAGAATCTGAGGGGGATTGCAGCCCCATAGAGGGAGCAACAGTGTCAACTGGCCAGACCCCCCAGGGCTCCCAGGGGGTCTGGCCGGTTGACCACCAATCAAAGAATACACATGGAGGGACCCATGGTGCTGGCCACATATGTGACAGAGGAGGGCCTTGTTGGCCACCAGTGAGAGGAGAGGCCCTTGGGCCTGAGGAAGTTTGATTCCCCAGTGTAGAGTAATGCCAGGGAGGGAAGACGGGAGTGAGCAGGTGGGTGGGGGAGCACCCTCATAGAGGCAGAGGGAGGGGAAGGGGATAGGGGTTTCCGAAGGGGAGACCTGGAAAGATGAAAACATTTGAAATGTAAATAAAGTAAATATCTAAATATAAAAAAAAAATTAAAAATCATAGGGTTTCACGAAGAGCAGAGTATTTCTCTGATAGGCACTTTTGAGACACACTGGCCTCTAGAGTGGCTTTTGCTTGGGGAACTACACAAAGGGGAGGAACACAGTGCACTGTTCATCAGCCCTTATCTTTCTTGACCTTTGATAACCTTCTCTGAACATACAGTACACCAACAATGGCTCCTTCTTTGATCCAGGCCTCTCCTGCCTACCCTTCCTGTTTTATGACAGCAGCTGGATTTGCTCATTGACACCTTCTCTCCACCTCTGCCAAATGGACCAACAGCAAGTCAGAAGTACCACTGAAAGCTGCCATTCACTGTATGGTTTGCCTGACCACAAATTTATCCTCATGGGACTTCGTGAGCCCACTTTACAGCTGAGCAAACAAAGCTGAGGGAGCTTTAAACACCAAGCCACAAGTTTAGCCCATGCCTCCTCTTGCCTGACTCAAGTCTTCTCTGTATGGAGATAACAGAGGACACAGCCAGGACCAAGCAGATGCAGGAGGGGCTACCCAACAAAGTGAGCTATTACTGCCTTCTCCACGACCCACTTTTCTTATCTGCCTCTTGATGCTGCGAACTGCAGACTTTCTCCCCATCCACCAAATGGTATCTTTGGGCTGAGGACATAGCATACCTGCCTACCATACCTGAGGTCCTGAATTCAACCACAGATAGCATGTTTGCATGTGTGTAGTGGAGCTAGAAGGCTCCAGGACCCCAAAGTGTGAGTTCCTTGAGACAAGCCTTTACATAGATAGCACTGGTTTTGGCATGCTCAGGAACATAATATTCAGCCAGGTAAGTGGCGGTGTCCTCAGGTTAAATGACAATCCACTATCCACAACAAGCTAACACTAAGGGAACTGATGAAGCCCTGCCAGACTCCAAAGTGACAAGGTATCTGAGTCCCACAGGGAGCCAATTATCACTGCTTTAAGCATAAATATCCTCAAGAATCTTGGTCCTAAGTCCTTATTCTACCGTGACACGGTGACAACGTGCAAGGTCTTTGCCCAGTTCTCTGCTGCAAACTCCTGCCTCTGCCCTTTGCCTCTCCCTTCTACCCCAGCACAGCCCATACAACCCAGCCTCCCTGGGGAGCCAGGGAATAATGCTTGGCTAGTGGCCACTCCTGTCCAAATCCACTTCCAAGCTTATGACAATAAATAATGCCACCATCCGCCGGGACATATTTATATTTTCCCAGCAGGAAGTGATGGATGGTGACTATACCCTGGGAACAACTTTGGGAGTCTGTTCTTGTCCCTGACTTGAGAAGAATAGTAAGTGAATGTGACCAAAAGGAGGTGAGGAGCTGTTGGAAAGCCATGGTGACAAGTCCCCAAGCCTCTGCCTTTGTGTGATATGTAACATAAACAACATGCCCGCAGAAAAGTCCTGCAGAAACCAAGCACAGCACACTGATATCAGGAGGATACATAGGACTTCAACATGAGTCTATTGTCCATGCACACACCACACACACACACACACACACACACACACACACACACACACACCATTCAAGCCTGGAAACAAAACCTTTTCAGTTTGTCTTTTTTCAAAACTCTATTGCTTTTTACCATACTAAAGACTGTACTCTGTATATATATAATTGAAAATGTAAGGCCAACAAGATGGGCCAGTTAATAAAGACCTGGAATTCACATAGTGGACAGAGAGAACTGACGCACACAATTTGTACTCTGAGCTCCATGCCAAAGCATGACTACCTATACACATATGTGCATACATATATACATATACACACAAGTGCATATGCACATATACAGACACATGCATACACACACAAACACACACATACATGCCTGCATGAACATAAACACACATATTTAATTAATGAGTTTGAATTTTTAGATTTAATTTTCACTTAATTTAATTAACTTTTACTATATATTTTAAATGGACTTGTCTATATAAAGTCTGTTTTGAGAACTTGGTGGATCCATAGATCCCTGGAACAAGAGCACTGTTAAATCCCAGCCAGGCTTCCTCAGCCAACTAACTGACAGGATTTTGGAATGTGGAATTTTAAAATGGCCACTACCCTGCAAAGCACTGTCAGCTTCCACACCTGCTGGAGGAGCCCAAACTGAAAAGATTCAGTCTGTGTTTCCACAAGGGGATGAATGAGGCTTTGCAGATTCCGGCTCGCAGCTGAATTGCTTACATTAAATACATCTGACTTAAATAACAGAAGGAAAAATACATAGAATGGCTCCAAGGACATTCTTTGGCAGTGTGTCATTTTCTGCATCAGTGGAAAAGCACAAGTTATAGCAACCTGAGCAGGTGTCGTTATCCTTGTGTGCAATCATGTCTGTTTCCTTTCCTGTGTGATAGTTAGCAATAGTCTCCTCAGAGAAAAGAGTGCTGAGAGAGTACAGTCATTTATTCACTCATATATTCAGTCTTTATGCTGTATGGTGTGAGTGAGTGTGTGTGTGTGTGTGTGTGTGTGTGTGTGAGTGTGTGTATGTGTGAGTGTGTGTGTGGTGTCCATCCAAACCTCCAGCCCTCCTAACACATCTATCAGCTCCCTGCTTTCTCTTGGAGCTGCAGCCTGAGTCAGCAGCCTGGATACCTGGAGGAATCTACCACAGTAACTGTGGCTAGTCTCTCCCCAGGTGGGAAAATGTCCCTCACTGTCTAGGTGACTAGCCTCTTAGCCTTTAAGGAAAGTACTCATGACATTTTCTGGAACCTGGAAAAGTCCAGGGTGCTCCCGCCCAAGAAGAAACCCTCACCTCACCAAGCCTCACAGCTTTGTTGTTCCTTGAGGCACTGAGTCCTTCGTGTGTCCCCAGTATGGTCTTCTAGGTGGCAGGTAACTCAGAAAAGCCCTCAGACCAGTCCCTACTGTGCTTTGATGCCTTTTGAGGAAAGCCACAGGCAGAGTGGATGCCTGGACCCAGGACAGTGCTCAACATGAGGCAACTCATCCAGCATTTCATGCTACTTGCCAAGTCTCATCATTTTAGTCAGACAATGAGCTCACATGGGCAGATAGGCCATAGCAGTATGAAGGCAGGCAGGCCCTCTAAATCTGGGCAAGGTCTCACAGAGGCACCAAATGGAGGTACTGGCTTCTCTCATCACTGCACAACTGCCAACCATTCCGGGGACAACAAAACGCTCTTCTACTCTCACTCAAGAGGCAGCATGAGAAGGGGCTGCCTTCCACAAGCTACCACAGGCCCTAGACCCTGGAGCTAAAGTGCAGTGGAAAGCCATGTCTGACTGGCACTCCAGTCTAAGTTCTCTGAAGACACTCTGGGTATCCTGCTGCTGGCTTGAGCTCAGTTAATGTCCTGTCTCAGAAAGCACCACACACAACACCTTTTTTGTCCTATATGAAACCTTAGCGTTGATTCTCAGTTAATTAGCTAATAATTTCCATATATGGCTACAATAGACAATGTTCCAGACACATCACGGTGTAAATAGCATGTCAGTGTATGCCTACCATTGCTATATGTGTGCACTCACATAGAGAGATGCTCTGCCTTGTGGCATTCACTCCTGAAAGTTAACAGTGACGTATTTACATGATTTTCATATCAATAATTCTAACTGAAGGAAGATGTTCTTTGAAAGCGTGGGTTGGGAAGCCAGGTAGGTAGCTCAGAGTAACTGCTCTCTTTCCAGAGGATCCAAGTTTGGGTCCCGGGACCTACATCAGGTGGCTCACAACCACCTATAACCCTAACTCTAAGGAATCTGACCCCCTCTTCGGCCTCTGTGGGAAATACTTACATAGACACATATGTGTAAACAAAAATAAAAACAATTCAAAAGTTATACAAGCTGAACGTGGTGGCACATGTCTGAAATCCCAGTCCCTGGGAGGCTGAGGCAGGAGAATTACCAAAAGTTTAAAGACCAGCTTGGGCTACACACTGAGTATCTGGCCAAGTAGGACTACATAGCAAAACATTGTGGGGGGGGGGGGGGGGACAAAACACTGAGTTAAAATTTAAAAGCATAAGTGACAGGACTGGTATGGCAGCTCAGTAGATAAAAGCACCTGTCCCTGAGCCTGACTGCTGGGGTTTGATTCGATTCCAGGACTCACTGGTACAAGGGGAACATGAACTCACATAAGATATTCTCTGACCTCCACATATGCACCTTAACATATAAAAGTAAGAGGATACATACATACGTACATACGTACATACATTCATACATACATTCATACATACGTACATACATACATACATTCATACATACGTACATACGTACATACATACATACATACAATTTTTAAAAGTTAAAATAGAATACTCATGGCTCTCCCATGCCACAGGGAGAACATCTTCTGAGCCATATTCACAGCACCAAAATTTAAGAGGGAAAGGAAAACTGCCTGTGGGCTGAGACCTTTTTGGAAATGGCTGTCGTGTAAAAGAATAAGAACTTGAGGAACTGACATTGATGAATGTGGGCCCGGGTTCTTGTACTGATAACTGGGAAGTACAGAATGTACCCAACACCCTCCTCTGGAACCTGCTGGTATTAATAGCTGCTAAGATGGCTGCCTCACAGACTGCTGGGAGACTGTTAAACTACCAAGGATCCTCACTCCATCACCAATGCCTACCACAGAACCGGTGCTCAGAGGTTCCAATGTATTTGCCAGTGACGGGTTGTCCCTACCAACCATGGAAGATGGGGAAGTTTGGCCTCTGCCTCCTGTGGGCCATGGTCTAGAATTTAACAGAGACACCCAAGACCTTAGCACTGAGGCTCACCGGTCCTTGTGGACATGGCCTCTCTCCCTCAGATCCCACACACACTACACAGTAGGAGATTATGGCAGGAGGAGAAAAATGAGAGACATCATCCTTCAGCAGTGTCTAACTTTCCACCTCTGCACTCTGGCATCTATGAGTCCTTCTAGGATGACAGACAGACGAAAAATGAAGAGATGTGTCTTACAGAGTTCCACAGCCATTCCTCAACCCTGCCCAGTCTGAATTTTCTCTTTTCAATTCTGTGAACAAGTGAAGCTGCTTTAGGGAGCCTCCACTGAACGTGCCTGTTCCAGTATGAGAAAAGCCATCAGCCAAAGGGAAACATTCTTGCCGGGCAACAGCTGTCCAAGAGTACTTCACGTCCACACCTTCCCAGGGCTCCACTCTTCCTTTTTGGACATGGCAGAAATCATATCTGTGGTAGTAGATTTTTAGCCAGTGAAACAACATGTTTTTCCAGCCCATTTTTGGTTCCTTTCTTGCCCAAGCTAATGGGGTTTGATAAGAAGTGAAAGAATGATACTGCCACATTCCTGCACCTCTTCCGAAAGACTATTCCAGCCCGGCTGCTGGGCTGGGTCACTGCCATTTTTCAGGCAGTCCAACCCAGCCAAGCCTGGAAACCACACGGGGCCTACATCACAAGCACCTGCTTAATTAAAGACCTCAGCGTTTGAGAACTTGCTTGCTAAATTCCTAGCACATCTGCACTCCGTGTGCCTGATGGTCTTGCATGGTCATTAAGAGTCAAAAAACCCTCCATGTGTACAGCCCTTTTTCTCAGTTCTTGATATTAAGCATTATACCACTAATTAGGCAACAAATGTGTGGTCCATTTCCCAAACAACAACAAAAGAATCCTTCCATCTTGGATGAAACCAGCTGGAATCTGAGACCCAGACTCTCCCTGGATGCTATTCATCTGTCCATAAAGTGAGAGGTTGGAGGAGTGTTCTCAGATGGCCTTAGCTCTCATCTTCTACTGAGACCAAGTATGTCAGTAATGAGGATCATATTGGTTGGAGGGTAATTATTTTCATCCACAGAGTGCATGATAAACAGCAACTGGATGAGCTTGCTTTCGAAATGGAGAGTGAATTGGCCAAGTCCATTTGATTTGTGCCAGAGTATGGGTGGCCACTGCTGTGGAGAAGAGACAATACAGGGGTTTTCTCAAGCATCATGAGTCAAGATGTTCTCAAAGTAAAAGGATCAGCCTGCTGATTGGCAACCTGGACATGGTTTTTAGGGCTTAAGGCTTAGGCCATTATTGTGACTATAAAGCAAACAGCATAGTTCTCAAATTAGATTTCCACTTATTAAATTCTTACCATTTGTCCATCAACAGAGAAGAGGTTTGGATGTATACCAGGCAGCATTTTCCAAACCTCACCGTCCACACAAATCACTGACTACATTAGATTGTCTGGGATTGAGGCTTGGCGAGCTGTATTATTTAAGTGATTTAAATGAGTCTGGGGCAGAAGAATCTTTCACCTTTCTTGTATATTCCAATCAGTGAGGATCTTGTTAAACAGGATTCTGAGATGCTGTACACTTGACAGCTCCCTGGTGAACCAATGCATGTGGCTCAGGGACTACACTTTGCATAAGAAGATGCTATACTCCTCTGACTGATGCTGAGTTCTGTGTCCACGAATTTAGGCTTAGGCTTAGGCTTTCAGGGAGCGCTCGAGATAAACTGGGGGGAGGGGTGGTGTTAAGCATCTAAAACACAGTTCTTTAAGATAAAGCCTGCTGGCTACAATAGCAACTCAGTCCTCCTTGGTATCCATGGGTTCTTCAGCCACAGACTCACCCAGCTGCAGATTTAGGGCATGTGGAGACTGGAAGTGTATCAACTTTATTTCCCACCACCATTTTAACAGGGTCTTACTATGTCTCCATGACTGGCTTCAAAGGCTCAACTTTTCTACCTCCATCTCTTCCCAAGTGGTAGGATGACATGCATCAAGCAGGTTTTTGTCTCACCATTGGTCCCCACCCAAACAACACAATATAGCCCCTACTTGCATAGCATATATGTTCTATTGGGTGTCACAAGAAGTCCAGAGATGGTTGAGTTTTGGGTGAGTAAACAGATTATGCACAGATACTAGGCAAGTTTGTAATAAAAGACATGAGCATCTGAGGATTCTTATATCCATGGAGCTCCTGTCGCCACACCTCCCCCATGGATGCACTAAGAATTTAGGGTATTAGCAAAGTCCCTAGGGAGTGCTGAGTCAGAGGCTAAGGGTGCACACCATTCCTTCAGGGTATGGACATACAGGTTCCAGTCCCCACAATCACCTGTAACTCCAGCTCTGTGGGATCTGATGTTCTCTTCTGGTTATCATAGGCAGGAGCACTCACATGCTCACACATGTACATGCCCACACAGACACACACATACAGGCATAATTTAAGATAAAATAAATCTTTAAAAATAAACAAATAAAACTCCTAATACGGCCTGACCCACACAGATTGCGGTTCCAGTGCACACCCACCCCTACAATTCAATCCTGTAGTGCTGGGTGCCTACTGTGCTACTGGGCACCTACAGCAGCACATGTCTTGAAAGGCCCTCCCTCCTATTGGTTCACTGATAGTGTTGGGTTTTCCATGAGTAAACGTAATTCCCCAAATCTTAACTAAGTTCTTAGAAACACTCACCCAAGGTGATGGCCAAGGTGTAGAGATGCCAAGCAGGAGAAAGGCCAAGGTTTTTCTACAAGGCATTATTTTTCACCAAATCTGTGAGATCACAGCTCATAAATACATGGGTCTTATATCCTGAAATGTTCCTGGCTCCCCAAGTGCACTGATTTCTTGTCCTCTCTGAGCTAATTCCTCCACCTCATTCTTTTTACATTTCATTTTGAGACAGGGTCTCACTCTGTAGCCCTGGCTGGCCTGGAACTCACAGAGATCCACCTGCTTTCTGCCTCCAAAGTGCTGGGATCAACGTCATGTACTACCATGCTCAGTAAACTACTGTCTGCTTTTTCTAAGTATCACAGTCTATGAAACACACACACACACACACACACACACACACACACACACACACACACCAGCTCCCCATTCCCAGTGCTCTGTCTTAATTAATGACACCACAATTTTTCAGTGGGAATTGGGGTTGGGGTAAAGACCTCAAGGCTCTTTGTCCCAGTGGAAAGTAAGCACCCTCGTGACCTCATCCAGACATCCATCATCACCTCCCAAGACATCACTTCCTGTTCCATCACACTGGGGATCAGCACATCAACATATTAATCAGGCAGGGCACAGACTTTCTCAGACATGCCTGATACAGCTTCCTCTGTCTTCCTCGGAAGGTTTAACATCCCAGAGAAAGTTTATTCTAAGAAGTGTTGAGGAAAGAAAATAATGGCCCTCCCTGCCCTGGAAGCAGATATCAGCAGCACCCCTTAGGATACAAGTAGAAGCCCAATCTATTTTTCTATCCAGAGCAAAAACCCCCATGAACCCTGCTACTCATGTGAGAATATGCAGGTGTGCAAATCCACCCCAAGGAATTAATCAGTCCAGCAACAGCAACAAACATTCCTTCCTGGGCTACCCTCAGAGCTCTCTTAGTAAGGAAATCTGCAGATGTGCCCTTCCCACCCCTGAGGTGGGAGGGCCCTTGATCAGACTCTCAATCCCTCACCTAGTTACCAGGACAAACCTACACACATTGCTGGCCTTCTGTATCTCAGCTTTCTTATCACTGATTGGAACAACATCACCTGCTCTCCAAGAGCTTGCACCACATACAGAAGACTGACATAGCTCCTAAGTACGTAGATGGAACCAGGGCATGGTTCAATTGGTAGTATGCTTGCCTCACAAACACAAAGACTTGAGTTCAATCCCCAGAACCTATATAAAATGGGTATGGTAGCACAGGCTTGAATCCCTGAGCTGGAAAGATATATGGCAGGATCCCTGGGGCTTGCTGGTCAGCCAGTCTAGCCTAACTGATCATCTCCAAGCTGATGAGAGAACATGATGCCGAAAATGACACCCAAGGCTACCCTCCAACTTTATCCACGCACATTCATATGTGCACAGCACAAACACAAAATCACACATACAAAACACACACTGACATCTTCACTAACAATATCTCACCATATCTTCCCAGCTGCTCTCTGAGGTTTTCACTGCTAGTTCAGTGTGACAGTGAGTCAAGGCGCATGCCCCAGCCAGCAGAGTGAATGATCAGTGGAGCAAGGATTTGAGCTATGTATCCCACACTTACCTGTCTTCAGGACAATAAACTCTCATGGGAAATAAACAGACTCAGGTTCCTTGTCTTAGGGATGTTGGGAAGACTGACTAGAGCTACTCTCAGCAGTTACATGTGACAACCTGGGTGAATCTTGATGACATTCTGTTAAGCAAAATAGGCCAGTTGCACAGGGCAGATACTCCTGACCCCTCTTCTGTAACATGCCCACGAAAGTCAAATAGAGCCAGGGAGTAGAATGGTGGTTTCTAGGCAAAGAGATGGTTGCTCCACAGGTGCAGAGTTTTCAGGTTGAAAGATGGAGTTCTAAGATCTGAGGTCTGCTTCATGTCAGCGTAGATATACTCAGCATGGGGGAGCAGTACCCCTGAAGATGGCCAAGGCAGCACATTTTATATCATGTGTGTTTTCCACAATGCAGAAGTTGATGGCTGAGAGTCAAAACCTATTTCTTCACTCGGCTCTATTCCAAATTTTACAAACTGTTCCTAATCAGAGAGATAAACAAGTGACCTGTGCTCTACAGCTAAACCCCAGCAGGAAGTCCACAGCAGTCATGCTGTGCCCTGAGGATCTCAGCTCTGTGCTCACACAGCCCACATGTCTTCTGCAACTTAGTGTTAACTGCATCGGACCCAAGAAGCAGGAGGAAAGAGGCTGGAGATGAAAAACATGAAACCAGCCGGGCAGTGGTGGCACATGCCTTTAATCCCAGCACTCGGGAGGCAGAGGCAGGCAGATTTCTGAGTTCGAGACCAGCCTGGTCTACAGAGTGAGTTCCAGGACAGCCAGGGCTATACAGAGAAACCCTGTCTCAAAAAACCAAAAAAAAAAAAAAATAAAAAAAAGAAAGAAAGAAACAAAGAAAGCCATGCAAGCAGATAGACAAAGAAAGAAACCAACTACAAAGAGCTCTGAACTGTAATGGAGGGTGGCATGAATCCAGCCTCTAAAGTTTGGGTTCAAAGGGCAACAGAGAGGTAGCCACAGACAAGCTGGGGCCAGAGCTGGTTCAAATCCTCCTGGCCCCACAAATTCTGAGGGGTTCTGTTTGTCAGTCCCTAAAACCTGATTTTTTTTTTTTCATGTATAAAGAGAATTAATGACAACAGTAACTCGGTAGGACCAATTGTAAGACAAGTCCTTCCCACAATGCCAGTCAGGAACTGGTCTTCCTGGTCAGGGACCAGTATTTAGACAAGACTGTTGCATGATTTCACTAGCGAAGGAGGAGAACAAACAGGAGGATCTATCTTCTAAATAAAAAGAGAGGAAGAAAGGTTTGAAAGGCGGGCTCAAATCCCAAACTGGCTCCACAATGACCTTCAGGGACGCCTTCCTACACAACACCACCTCCTCTGGAAAAATAGGTCTCCAGACTCTTGTGTCTGGAGAAGCTGACAAACCCAGATCCTCTGAGAGCTCAGTGGCCTACCTGAGCTGAGGCAGGCAGAGGAGGCCCCCTGGAGGACATAAGAGGAAGCGATGCCAAGAAGTCCTTGGCTTGCCTCATCATACAAAGCAGGTGTACACAGGGCACAGGGTACACAGCAGGTGTTCCAAGCAGGAACACGTTAAGGCAAGCAGTAGCCTGGTAGGGGAGACTCTCCTGATGCCACCTAAGAAAGAACTTGAAGCATAGTGTGCCATCCTCTGCATTTTAGTTGGGCGGGCATGCCTGCATCACAGTGTTTCTACAAATGTCATAATTAATTACTACTATGTAGAGAGGGTTAAATTATGCAAGCATGTTACAATATAGGAAGTTCGTTGCAATATAGAAACATGGCTATGTTTTTAACAGTTTTTAAACATATATATGTATATACATTATAAATATATAATAAATATGTTATAAACACTGCCATGTTTCTATATATTATATATGAATATGTATTCAGTATTTCTAGAACACAGTTTTTATAACCTATGTGTGTGTTATATATAACATATATTAATATAAATAACATATATCAATATATTAATGTGATCTACTAATTCTTTATTAATATGTTGCATATAAATATGTAATTATATATCAATATATGTTATAAACACTCCCATGTTTCCTAGGATTTGCTTTGAAATCAGAATATCCTGATATTTCCCTATGGGCTCCTCTCTGGAGCTGTTTGACAGGCATATGGCTGCTAAAAAGACAGAACTGGTGATTTTTTCTTCTCACCTTAACAGGCCAAAGTAGTTATTGACTCATGAAGGGAAATGCGCTGCTTAGCCAGAGATTCCTGTTCCTGCCTTCATTTAGCCAACTGTACTGATTGGTGCTGAACAGATTGGGCATTTCCATTCTTTGTCTACCGCTCTTCACGAACAGAGCTAAGTCTGGTTTTTATTCATATTCATCCTTTTAGGCAAGTCGAAGACATTACCACCTTGTTATAAAAGTGGGCAGAGATGGTTAGTGGACATCTTAAATTTTTAACTAGCCAGCTGCTAACTAGGTTGATGTCAATCCCTTCATTTTTAAAAAAATTAAAAGCGTCATGCCTGAGTTTGGGGGATTCAACAACAAAAGAGATTCCCTTGAAGCACTGGGGAGATGACCCTGCTGGTAAGGTTCCTTCTGTGTAAAGCATGAGAGCCTGCAGTTAGATCCCCAGGAGTCATGTAAAGGTAAGCATGGCAATGTGTGTCTGTGACCCCAATAAGAGACAGGCAGAGACAGGAGGATCCCTGGGCTTGGTGGCCAACAAGTCAATCAATTCCAGATTCAGTAAGAGACCCTGTCTCAAAAAAATGAAGTGGAGAACAATCAAGGGAGTAATCGATGCCGGCCCTTGGCTTCGGCATGTGTATGCACTCAAGCATACCTATATGTGGACATGAATTCATCCATGTAAACACACACACACACATACATACCACATACACACATACAACGTGGTTTTAAAAGCTCCCACAAGTCCCAGTTAGCTCTCTCTGACTAATGCTTGTGTCTCAAGATTTAAGCTCTTACTCCAGTGCTGTGCCTGCTTGCCTGCCTGCTACCATGCTTGTTCCCCACCATGATGATCATAGATTCTAGCCCACTGAAAGTGCAAGCCTCAAACAAACTCCTTCTATATGATGTCTTGGTCATGGTGCCTTCTCACAGCAATAGAAAAGTAACTAAGACTTTATCCCATCTTGGTCTGTGTACGTAAACTCCAAAATGTCCACATGAAGACAAAATTGCCTGATGACACATTTCTCAGGACATATTCCCATTGTTAAATAACATGTAACTATATATTAAAACTTGTAGAACATGCAGGGGGGCGGTTCTCAAGTGCTGCTACGGAAAATTTTTAACATTTAAAATTAATGAATTATGTCCCAAGCCTGAGGAATTATAAAAGGGAAAAAAGAAACTAACACGCAAGAAGAGAACAGCAAAGATCACAACAGAGCATGGGACAGAGGAGTCAGCGGTGAACATTTGCTGCCTTTGCAGATAACCTGAGCTCAGTTCCCAGCACCAGCAGACAGCTTACAAATGCCTGGGACTCCAGCTCCAGGGAATCCAATGCTCTCTTCTGTGGGCATGTACATACCTACCTATACACAGACATAATTTAAAATAATATTTTTGAAAAATAACAGCAGAGGGACTAGAGAGATGGCTCAGCAGTTAAGAGCACTGACTGCTCTTCCAAAGGTCTTGAGTTCAAATCCCAGCAACCATATGGTGGCTCACAACCATCTGTAATGGGATCTGATGCCCTCTTCTGGAGTGTCTGAAGACAGCTACAGTGTACTTACATATAATAAATAAATAAATCTTTAAAAAGAAAAATAACAGCAGAAAAAAAGAAAAAGGGAAAACAAGAAATGAGTTTACCGAAGCCAGAGATTAGTGCTGTAAAATGGTTAAATTTGTTCTATGACTTGGCAACATGTCACTTTAAAAATAGGTTAAAGGGTGGCTCAATGGCTAAGAGCATGCACTGCTCTTGTACAGGACCTAAATTTAGTTCCCAGTGCCATCGGGGCTGCTCATGACTACCTGTACCACCGGCTCCAGGTCACCTGATGACACTGGCATCAGCAGGGTCTGGTATTCATGTGCTCATACATATAAATTAAAATAATAAAAATAACTATTTTTGAGTACAAAAATATTAGAAATAAATATAGAAAGTGAACAATGGCTTCAGGGAATAAAAAGATCATTCAGAGAATGTGGGGAAGAGTTCATTCAAATGAATCTAAAAACATAAATGAAGTCATCTTTAGAAAAACATAACTTTGCAAAACTCCTGAGGGAGGAATTAAGAGCCAGATAGTGATTCCTGTCTGGAAACCCAGTACCCAGAAGGTGGAGGCAAGGAATGTTGCCAGTTTGTGAACAGCTTGGACTACATAGTGAGTTTGAGCCAAGCCTACATTACATAGTAAGACCATGCCTGGAAAAAAAAAAAAAAACAGAGACTAGAAAGTCCAAATAGTCAAATTACCCCATAATTGTAAAGAATTTATATTGGCGGCTGAAAACCTTCCCATTCACACACATACAAAAACACCAGACCTTAGTGATCTTACAGGCAAATTCTAATGATGTTTCCATGAAATAGTCCATGAATAGATCAGTTTAACTTTCCAGAGAATAAGAAATAAAAAACACCTCACTCTATCAAGATGATAGGATACCAGAATCAGCCAGCATAATTCAAAACAGGAATGTGAAAGGCCCCTTTAATTTGTAGAGATTGCTGTCCAAAATGCTAAACAAAGTGCTAGCCAAATAAATCAGATATTTTAAACAAATTATGCTATGCCAGGACCAAGGTGGTTATCTTAGAAATGAATATGCAAAGAGGAAAAGAAAACCTACCAGGGGCTGGAGAGATACCTCACTCAGAAAAGCACTTGATGCGTAAGCATGAGGATCTGTGTTAAGGGAGCTGGGCAGGCAATGTATGGCTGTAACCCAGCGCTGGGTGGTAGAGACAGGCAGATCCCTAGAGCTGGTCTAGATAAACTGGCAAGCTCCAGATTCAGAGAAAGACTGTCTCAAGAAAGGGCAGTGGTGGCACAGGTCTTTAATCCCAGCATTTGGGAGGCAGAAACAAGCGGATTTCTGAGTTCGAGGCTAGCCTGGTCTACAGAGTGAGTTCCAGGACAGCCAGGGCTACACAGAGAAACCCTGTCTCAAAAAAACCAAAAAAAAAAAATAAAATAAAGAAAGAAAGAAAGAAAGAAGGCGAAGATGATTGTGGAGACAACAGGCTTCAACCTGTGGAAATAAGAACATTAACACACAACACACATACACAC
>JADRCH010000018.1:1382848-1406335 GCA_019843965.1 Rhynchomys soricoides | reverse complement strand
ACAGCACACATACACACAGCACACACACAGCACACATACACACAGCACACACACAGCACACATACACACAGCACATACACACAGCACACACACACAGCACACATACACACAGCACATACACACAGCGCACATACACACAGCACATACACAGCACACATACACACAGCGCACATACACACAGCACATAAACACAGCACACACACACAGCACACATATACACAGCACACATATACAGACACAGAAACCTACCAATGAACGTAACCATATAAGCACATTTTCAAAGTGTCTAATTATCCCAACACTTGCATTAAAAGCATTTGATTCAACGTCCACTCTTTTTTTTTTTTTTTTTTTTTTGCAATGTTGGGAATAGAACCCAGAGTCTTCCATTTACTAGGCAAGTACTCTATCACTGAGATACATAATGATTTTTGCATGTGTGTGTGTTATTCATATATGCATATGTGTACAAGATGTGCATGTGTATGTGTACATGTGAAGGCCAGGGTTCAATGCCAGGTGTCTTCCTCAAACTCCTTCCCCCTTACATACTGAGCATTCTCTCACTGAAACCCAGAGATTGCTGATTCCGACAGACTAACGAGGCAACCTGCCTGTGAGAGTCTCTGCCACCAGAATATAGGCAGGCTATCATGCCTGCATTTATAGGGGTAATGGGAACCCAAACTCCAGTCCTAATTGTGGGGTAAGTACTGTACTCCCGAGCCACCATCCTGGCCCTCATCATGAATTTTTTAAACGAGAGAAAGACAACTCAATAAACATTATTCTTCATAACAAAGTAGTAGCCGTGACCTTTTTGCTATCCAGAGACAATGTCCACTGTCATCACCTACTCTGCATTATGCTAAAAATCTCCACCAGTACAAAAAACATGAGAAATAAATTTTTAAAAACTATAAGAATTAGAAAATAAAAGGAAAAAAATCCATTACTCTTGGACAGTGTAATTGTCAGTACAGCCAAAAAATTCTACTGAGGACTATACATGATGACAGAATTTCATCAGCCATCTCAACATAAGAACAATACAACATAAGTTGTATTTCTACACATTTGCAACAAAGAGCCTATAGGGTGGGTGTTATTTGTTTTTGTTTTTACATACCATTTATAAAGAAACCACCAGATTGGCAGAGGTTTGCCAATATCAACTGTTGGTGAGCATTCAGATCAAAATATACCCTGCATACTGCTGCTTAGGGTGTGATCTGGTAGAGCTGTTTTGGAAAACAGCAAGAGACCCAAGCTGGCTAGCAGAGCCTGCCAATGTCCTCTTGCTGATGCTCTAGGGATCAGAGGCAATCTTTCTGTGTTAACACATAAGCCTGGAAGTTTTCAGACACAACCTATTTGAGAATCCAAGATGGGAAAAGGCCAAGGCTCTTAGATCTGGCCATGTCTGGAACTGACGTCCTTAGGCTTTTTCAGTATTAAGGCACACACGACATGTGGCGTATTTTACACCAAGTATTCTTTTGTCATTGTATTGCTTTGTGTTCTTTGGTTTATTAAGCCAAGATGAGTTAGGTTTGCCACTAGCTGCATAGAACAGAGTCTTCTCTAGGAGGGATCTTTTGAGGTCAGACCTTCGGAGACCCATTCTTGTCCGTAAAGACCAGCCCAGCTGTAATCCTCTAGGAGGGATTGTTTAGTGTTTATGTCCTCACTAAAGCTCCCCTCTGTGAGTTCCCCAAATAGTGTGGAGTTTAATTCAATGTCACTACAGCTTCAGTGAACCATGGAGTTCTAGTGCTGATGTGTGCTTTGACAAAAACTAAAGCAGCTGGCCAGGGTGGCTCACGCCTTTGATCCCAGAACTCGGGAGGCAGAGGCAGGCAGATCTCTGTGAGTTCAAGGACAGCCTGGTCTACAGAGAGAGTTCCAGGACAGCCAGGGCTACTTAGAGATACCCGGTCTCAAAAGAAGAAAAACAAACAAGCAAAAAACTAAAGCATCAACAGTATCTAGGTAAGTGTTAAAAGGTAAATCCAAGAAACCTGCTAAAGAACACACCAGGGTAACACTCTCCTCTCATCATTTGTCAGTTGGGGCCCACAGGGAACATAACAAAAGTGCTAACCACACACAGTTAACAGGCGTGGATGGCCCAAGAACTCAGGCATCTGAGTTCCCTGCCAAGCATCCCAGGAACCACAGAGAAGGACAGCGTGGGCACTGGGTTGTTTTGTACCAGTTCAGCTTGTGCCTGAGGGAAGGCTGGGGTGAGGAAGGATCTCCTGAGCCAACCTCAGGTGAGTGTTCTCTCAGTGAGACAGGTGACTTCCCTTAGACAGCCACCATGTTCTTTCTTTCTAAGATCCATTCTGGAACAAAGTACTTTTAAGTCTTATACTATTTTTCGAAGGCTGCCTGCTGAAGCCCAGCTGTTTGTGCAGAGTCAGGCTTTCTGGGGAGCGTGATTCTCTCTCTGTGGGAAGGACTCTGAGTGCCGCTGAAACTGCTTTTGCTTTCTCCAGAAGACCCAGACATTCAGCCAAGAAACAGGGGACCAGAAGGTCACTGGGTTGTGGGTGGAAAGAGAAGTCTTCATAGAGTCGGGCCAGAAGAATGCCATTATTTAAGAAATGATTGAAGACTTTCTTCAAAACTGGCCCAAAGAGCCAGCAGTCTGGGGCTTCAAGAATGCTAAGCACCCAGTTTGCAGATTCTTTTGTTGACCTGCTGTGGTCAAGCTATGAGGGAAGAATGGAAAGAGTCTCTCTTCTTTATAAATTCAGTAGCTCGGCTTTGTCGTTGAGGGCAAAGAGTTGAAGTGAAGGTTTGTTGCTGTGGCTTTTGCTAATAACTTTATCTTCCTGTTTATTCAGTACTTATTACTCAACATTCTGGACCATGGGCCCATCCATAGACCAACAAACATAATTGACCCCCTCCTGGTCTAGACAGGAGGTAAGGGATTCAAGAGATGCAAAGACAACAAGATAGAGGCTTTAGCACAGGAAGCATGGGTGTAACTTTGGTTTAAAAGAAATGGTGAGAAATATTCTAATAAAGGTTCAAGTGAAGTATTTTGGGGCACAAAGGAGGAGGTTCCAATGGGCTCAAAAGAGAGATGGTAAAGATATAAGAAGGTTTTCTAGAAGGGATCGCAAAGAAGATTTAAAAAAAAAAAAAATGGCTTGTCCATGGTCTCTAGCCTCAGAAGGATCCCTGCTACAGAAAAAGACCATGTTCCATGTATTTCTGTCTCCTCAAATTTATGTTTAAGTCCTGACTTCCAGTACCTCATAAAATGTTGGCATTTGGAGATGGGATCTTTGAAGGCACAACTGAAGTTAAATAAATCCCTAATCCACAGTGATTGGTGCCCTTCTAAGAAGAGAAAATTGGACAGAGCCATGTGCAGAGAGAAGGAAAAGGGCAGGCATAGGGGAATAGCAGCTGGCTACAGGTCAAGAAGAGAGACACACAGCAGAACCACACCCTGTGGTCCTCAGAACCTGACCCTGCAACCACCTTCATCTCGCCCTCCAGAGCCATGACATGATATACCTCTGCTCATTAAGACACCTAGTCTGCAGCATTGTTACAGACACACTTGCAAACAAACATTCCACACGCTACACACACACACACACACACACACACACACACACACGCACACGCGTGTGGCTGCTCCAACACTTCCCACAATGGAGGCTGCACCCAGGCTTCAGGGGGGACAAGCTACCTCACTCTCCCTCCTCATTTGCTCTCAACAACCTTGTTGATGAGACTCTATTAGTCTGCTTGTGGCTGCGTAGTTTGATTTGGAATCCCATATCCTGTGCTTCATGGTCAGAAGGCTGCCCTGGAATGTGACCCTGGCTTTCCCTGCTCAAGACAGCCAAGGCCAAGTCCACACTGTCTCCTGTGGTCTTGATGACTTTGTTTTCTATTAACTCATTTGTGACCTGTCAATCTGCAGAGGCACCAAGCTTTCCTGCTCCCACACTTTTTGTTCTTGTTGTTTGTTTACTTTTTGGTTTTGTATCTTTGGAGGGATAACATGATAAATAGTCAAATGTACTCAGTTTACGACAATTCACTGAGCTTATATGAGAAGAAAATGGAGCTCTGCGGCATACAGAGGGTGCCAAGCTTGATGTGTCCATGCAGTGGGTTTGGGGAGAAAATTTTACAAGTCTAGACTCTCAGGAAAGGAACTGGAGTTAAGAGGATACTTTTTTTTTTTTTCATATTTTATTTACATTTCAAATGTTTCCCCCTTTCCAGATCTCCCCTTTGGAACCTCTCCATTCCCTCCGCCCTCCCCCTGCCACTATGGGGATATTCTCCAACCAACCCCCCCACCCCACCCCCCACCCACTCTGGTCTTCCCTCCTTGACATTCTCCTATACTGGGGGATCTAACACCAAGAGGATACTTTTAAAAAGAACAATTGGTCTATGCCTTGGCTTGCCACATCCTGAGCAAACGCCTTAGAATATGAAAGCTAACATGGGACAAGATCAGATGAGGGTCTGCAATGCTCACTGGTTCTCCCTCTTTCTCAGTAAGTGAGACTCTACACTCACCTCAGAGCATCCTCTGCCCATAACCAAGCAATGACTTGCCCACAGTCACTCGATTTCTGGATCCCATCTCTTTCCACAACAATGCATTTGCCTTGATAATGAAGAATCCAAAGACTTTAAGTGAATTTTTTAGTACATAACATCACACAGCAGGTGCTCGTTCTCCATGGAGACTGCCTTCAGCAGAACTGGCTCTCCCAGGATACTCAATCTTGCACAGCCATACTGTGCTTTGTACAGGAGTTTGGCTCCCTGAACTCACTACATCCCATTTCCCATGGTCCCTTGAAGGAACTCTTGGGGGAGGAGGAAAGAGGGTTGGGTTGGCCAAGCCTGTCCTTGACAATCCCCCTGGCCACTGCCTCAGCTTTCAACTCCATTTTGTCAGTGAAAACAAAGTTTTTATGGTTAAAAACCTAATTGTAAGCCAGGCAGTGGTAGCGCACACCTTTAATCCTAGCACTTGGGAGGCAGAGGCAGGTGGATTTCTGAGTTCAAGGCCAGCCTGGTCTACAGAATGAGTTCCAGGACAGCCAGGGCTACACAGAAAAACCCTGTCTCAGGAAAAAAAAAAAAAACTAATTGTAAACTTGGAATCATCAACTTTGTCCTTCAGAAATCAAAGACTAGGAGCTTCAGACACTGAGAGCTCTCAAAGTACTACTTCAGGAAGTATGAGAAGTATTCTCTGCTAAAAAATCATAAAATTCTAATTCTTTTTCTAGAATGTTCCCAAGAGGCTTACTGTGGTGACATCTAGACTGGGTTGCTAACTAAGACACCAGTGTAAAAGTAATATTTAATTCTCTGTTCACAGAATAAAGCCCAAGTCAGTTGCATGGCCCTCAGTGGCAGACAGTCGAGTCCCAGCCAATATTCAAAGCCTCATCTCTCTAAGTCTCTGTTCTCAACCTGTGCTTATGAAGCACACTGGGTAGGTGTGCGCACAGGCAGGTGACCAGTGTGCTCATAGCCAAGGCTGACTGCTACAGGTAGCAGTCCTGAACATGCCATGAATGTCTCTGGTCCACCCCTTTGTCCACAATGTTCCCAGCCTTTACCTTTGCCCACCATTCTCTAACAGGAAAATCCTGCTCAAACTGCCAATGGTCCCCTAAAGGCCAGCAGATCCCGTTTCAGTGTGGAATTCACACGAGCACCCTTTTAGCACCTGGCCCCAACTGATCTCACTGGTTACCCCTGGAGAGATAGTGACTGTTTATGTGCCTGTGTCCCCCCAACCCAGCACCCTCACAAAGGCTCAGCTGGGAGATCCCAAGGGTAGGGGTTGTATATTGTCCATCCCTCAAACTTGGCAGAGTCTGATACAGAGAAGGGATCCGTGGCTATCTGTCTAATTAAATAGATGCAGATGTCCTGGAAAGGTGTGACTAGCCAGGGCCACCCCAACGCCTTGTACCTCAGATGTAGACCCACTGTGTTGTGGTTATTTATGTGTCAGATTTGGTTGGTTCCCACCAACTTACCTGATTCCTGCAAAGAACTCAAGGAATGAATGGATTCATCAGCAGTAATAAGTTGGGCCTATGTAAGCAACGCTACCTGTGATGTTATCAGTTTCTCTCTCTCATTTGGATCCTACTCACTCTGTTCGCTGTGTGTGGCTCATCCTCTCACTCAGCAAATTCTCATCAGGCGCTAACAATACAATGGTGAGCAAGACAGAAAGTTCCTGCTGCTAGGCCATGAGATGTTAAATAACCAGGGATGTCGATTTATCACTGTTACGGAGTGTGCGCCAAAGGGCAAGTACAAGATGCTATGGTCACTCCTGAGCTCTCACTGAGTTCATCAGCCACCTGGCAGCCCTGTCCCATCATTCTTCATCCTGGTAACAGTGGCCCCAGAAGACATGGCTACTCCTCACTAGGCTCAGATATGGAAAACATATATCTTTTTCTTTGTCCCCAATAGGAATGAAGCAGAGGCTGGAATTTCTTGTGTCTTTGCATTGTTTCATATGACCTCCCTCAAGATTATTATCCTCCTTCCTCCCATGAGAACGATGGAAGATGCCAATTTCATACTGATTCCGGATGTGAGGTTTGTTCTGTCTGACCTCACTGATTCCTGGGGGATGTGTAAAGACCTGTGAAATATGCAGAGCTCATAAATCAAGTCTGGCTGCATTTCTGCAAATGTTCTAATTTGAAGGAAAGTCAGACAGCACTGTAAAGCCCCCAGGCAGCATTGACTCCCCAGCACTACCACATCAGATGTCTCCCGAGCCTGCCCCAGATGCTGGCTGTCTAGGGCAGGACCAGCTCAGGCTGTCCCCATCTCCCCTCTGGCCTCAAACCAACAAGCTGGAGGGAAATGGAAGGCCAGTCCTTGACTTCTTGTCTGCTGTCTGGAGTGTACTGGAAGAAAAGAATCCCATGAATGTCCTTCCCTGGACAGACCCTAAGGAGATGGCTGAGACCCTTTCTCAGACACTCTTCTCTGTGTGTGAGAGACAAGAAGCCTAAGAGTGGCTGCAGGTTCCCAAGGCACCTAGCATGGGAGGCAAATGAAGGACACTCTGTGGGACTGTATGAGGAGGGGCTTTAGCTGCTGGCAGATGTGTGAGAGCCAGTCTCTCCCACTAGAACCTCCCCTCAAGAGACCCCTTAAGGAAAGGCCCATGGAGGAAGAACTCCAAAGTCATCTAACCCAAAGGCCTTCACTGGCTACATTCAATCAGCTTCTCTGTCTCCCTGTATATCTAGTTCTAGTCATTGCTCACAGTGCAGCCATACCATGCAGCTTGTCAACACCAAGCTGAGTGTGGGGTATATACAGTGACCATCATGGTTATCATGGTCTTCCTTGGTACCCAATACAGTATGGGAAATCATAGCGGTGGGATTTATGTAAGGAATGAGAGGCCAGGTGAGAGGAGGAAAGCATCATTTTGCTGGGCTGTTGGCACTTTCCATTCATTCATTCATTCATTCATTCCATTCATCCCTATGATTATAACTGATTGAGAGCTCACTCTACCATAGGCTGTGGTTATATAGTGGGTGCTGGTGTAGTGCCTACATCCCAGGAATGCCCTCACCTAGAATCCAACCCACTTCAGGAGCCCTACGCCATACCCTCAATGTAAAAGATGTAAACAACATGCAGACCCAGGTTATAGAGAGCCCTTGCCTTTCTGCTTTCAGCTTGAGGTCCAGGGAAGCTGGTATAGAGCATGTCCAGCCCACAATCCCCACAACATCCTGCCAGGCTAGAACACTGTGGAACCTATGTGTCCAGATAAACTAGAAGACATGAAACAGATGGCCTGCAATTATAACGTGTTTTCACTTCTTATTTCATTTGTTCTGTGGTACAAACAGTTCCCAGGTTTCTTGCATCATGGCTGGAGTGCAGGTGAGAGCCAGAGGTGTCCTGAAGATACCACCCATAGCAGAGGAGAGCCACACAGGATGTACACAGAAATGGTTAAGTTACAGTCTGAACCTTCCCAGGGAATTTGGTTCTACAGTCCACCAATGGTATATTCAATCTACTTTTAGGGAGAGGATGTTTAAAAAGACATCTGTGGCTAGCCTTGATGATGAATAAGAAGATACAATCACCATCTCCCACTTTCACACATGGGGAAGCACTGTAGCCCTGGCCACCTCCAAGGCTGAGGTAGAAAACTTGCTTGGCCCCAGAAGCTTGAGACTAGCTAGGAAAGCATAGTGAAACTTCCATCTCTACCATGACCCTCCTACCAATTTCAAAATGATATACTTAATGCTTTCCAAAGCCCTGGCAGGTGATTTTGACCCCATGGTCATCCATCAGGGATGATCTGGAAACCTGGAACATCGCCACTTTGGTCAGAGCCTTTACAACTGAGTGAAGTGGGCCTGCTCTACTGTACCATCATATTCATCCCCCCTCTTGCAGTTACTTTCTTCACACAGAGAGAGAGAGAGAGAGAGAGAGAGAGAACTGGCTAATTCCAAAATCAAACTCAATTAAAAGACTCATGACCACACTAAAGAACCTAAGATAAAAGCCAAGAAAAGCATGTAGGTCATTAAGAAAGCTGCCATGCTAGGCACTGGGGAAGTGACCTACTGCACATAGAGAGCAGAGGCTGGTCTCCTCTCAACACTGGGGTTTACCCTGCCCCATGATGCCTCTGCCAACTCCACCAGTGCTACCTACTAAAGCTACAGAGGGGAGAGAAACACTCTTATGAATGCAGAATTAGTGCCACTGAGTAGAAGGTGTCACCGTTTGAAACACACAAGTAGACCAGAGTCACACCATCTGAACAATCCAAATGAGAAAGTGTTACTAGAAAATCCAGAGTCTGCATGAGGGCATATGCATGCGCGTGCGTGCACACGCACATGCACACACACACACACACACACACACACACACACACACACACCACTGAGAAGGTTTGGGATAGTAGAACATTCTGGAGCTAGAGAGGACCCAACAAATCATATGTCCCAGTGAGTTGTATACATGTGCGCCACAAACTGTCTTGCATGGATGTAACCCCCCCTCAAAACAATGTTTTTAAACATCGTTTAATGTTTAATACATAAAACAAAGCTCATAGGATTACCAAGGAAAGCTCTATATTATAAAACAGTGATCAAAACATTCTAAAAGACAAATGTGCAGTAGAGTTCTATATATACTTTATAATATTTATTTAGTTGGTGTGTACATGTACGTGTGTGTGTGTGTGTGTGTGTGTGTGTGTGTGTGTGTGTGAGAGCAGGCATCTGGAAGCTGGAGGTCAATGTCCTATGTCTTTCTCAATTGCTCTCCACCTTACTTTTAAGCCACTGAGCCTGAGACTCACCAATTCAGCTAAGACTGGCTAGTCAGTAAACTCCAGAGAGCTTGTCTCCATCTCTCCCGTACTGGTGATAGAAGCCCAGGCTGCCACATCCAGCTTTTCACATGGGTGCTGGTGGGTCCTCATGCTTAGCAGGCACTTTACTAACCAAGCCATCTCTCCCCAGTCGTGTATATATACACATCTTTTAGTGCACCAAATAACAAGACTGAGCAACGGATCAGTGTGGCTAATGTCTTTCTTTAAATTCTGGAGCAGTGACAAGCATGAATAAGATTTCAAAATCGGTCTGAAGTAACTGTCCCAGCTGTGCTGTGCTCTGTAAACACCTGGCTTTATACAGTCAGGGGTCCTACTAGGAGGCCCATGGCAAGTTACCAACAGACTAGGTGGCAATGCGAGCTTTCAATTATACTTCAGCCAGGGATCACAGAGTAAAAACTAGTGGCCTTGATTTAAATGTATTGCCCTCAAGCTAAGAGCCCTAATATGTTACTAACCCTTTTTACAGCTGACAGCACTTAGATCAGAGAGGTTATCTGACTTTCTTAACACCCTCAGCCAATTACTAGTAAATCAAGGGCCAAAGTCCAGCTCTTACCCCTGTCTTAGCTGTCCCTTTACCAGTACAGCATGCTGCCTCAGGTTAGGCTTTAATGTAATTGGGGAAATCTGTTCTTAAGTAAGATAATACATTTTAATAAAGTCAAGCAATTTGGTGATTACAAATTTTAAAATGTTTCTGCTTCTTCCTAAGTGAACAGATGGGAAGACAAAGATTTTGTGGCTTCGGGTGTGATTCTAGATTAGCACCATTGCACCACCTGGAAGCACCATGGCTCGTGCTCCCTGACCACTGGAGGTGTGTCTGCATTTCCTACCAGCTGACGTCCCAGAGTCTCTTCTCTGCTGAGTTCTCTGTGGAAGTCCATGCTACCTCCAACTGCTGCAGATGAAACGTGGCACTAAGCCAGTCCTAGGCCTCCAAAAGCGAAAGATGCACAAGCTTTTATCCAGGAGAAAGGACAAGCAATAACAGAAACAACTAGGAGTAGCGGGGCTGTGGAGACAGGAGTAGGCGATATCAGCAGAAAGGGTAAACTTTGAAATCATGATATTAACTAATATGTAAGCTGCTGCCATGAGCCACATGCAGTATCCTATATAATTCTCAAAATAATCCTTGAAGTATTATTTTGCAGTATTATCCATTTTTATGGTTAGAAAAGTGGACCAGGTGGTAGTGGCGCAAGTTTTTAATCCCAGCACTCAGGAGGCAGAGGCAGGAGGATTTCTGAGTTCAAGGCCAGCCTGGTCTACAGAGTGAGTTCCAGGACAGTGCCAGAGCTACACAGAAAAAAAAATAAATAAATATAAATAAATAAATAAATAAATAAATAAATAAATGGTTTAGAGAAGGTTAGTTCCAGTTCCCCAGCCTATGATGGGAACAACTGAGGCAAATGTAGAACATGGGTTGGGGGCTGCCAGTGGACAAGCTTGCCAGAGCATCTCAAAGGCTACTGACAAAAGCCAACTGCAGAGCTTCTGCTTCTATGGGATGCTGTTTCCTTCCCAAGCCTAGTTGATCCCAAACACCTCAGCTTCTAAGGAACCCCTTATTCTGCACACTTTCTGTGCCTGAGGCCCAGGTGTCACATTATAGACCAAGCTGGAAAGCTAGAGAGAAAATATAGGAAGAATGCTAGAAGTGAAAGCCTCTGGTTCCTCCCTCATGTGTGCTAACCACAGACCTGCTGTGCTGTGGCTGAGGTTTCAACGTGCTCTTAGCTATGTCTTGAGGCTGGGAACAAATGCCACACTGGGCTGACTTCCATGGCTTTCTCTCATACTTAAACAAACCAAGCTTTTCTGGGACCTTAAAGCAGATTCTAGAGTCTCCTCAAGGCTTTGAAGACTTACAAAGTGGGTGTGGTCAAGCTCAGCTTTGGTTGTTGTTGTTGTTGTTGTTGTTGTTGTTGTTTGTTTTAATGTTTCTAAAGAGTTAGACCTTTGATGCATTTCAGGCTGTATGAATCTTTGCACTTGTCACCATTCCAAGACCCTAGCTGCCTCTTCCATGAATCATTTCCAATTAACATTGTGTGCAGCATTCCATGCAGACTCTAGGTAAGGTATTTTCATGCAAACAGGCATGGTCATACATATTTTATATTTTATAGACAAAGGTATAGAACTCCAGGCTTCAGCTGTAGGAAGTAGCCAACTGAGAAGAAATTCAGGGTCTGGCTGACTTTGGAGCTTCAGCCCTTCCATTCCCAGAGTCTTTCTGGCCCTGTGCCTGTGCCACATTAGCAACTCCCAGGCTCCCTTATATTTCAGCTGCATGCATAGTGTCTGATCTCCCTTCCTTGACCACAGACCCCTGGCTATTCCCCTTTGTGCCTAAACCAGAGAGCCTGGCATAAATGAGGCACCCTGTGAAGTAAATTAGTTGACTAAATACTGGCTAGCAGTCAGGAAAAATAACTCAAGAGCAGCTTAGGCCAACTCAACGCTTCTTCCAGAAAGATCTGTTCTTTGTTGCTCTCTGCCTGCTTGGGTGCCCTGATCACTCACAACAAAAGCCCAGACCAAGTAGGAAATAAAAGGCATTGCTCTGGAGTAGCATAGCTCTGGAGAAAAGCTTTCTCAGCTGCAGAACACATCTCAAATTTCTGTTACTGGTAAAGTCCCTAACTTGCTCCTGAGCCAAGTTGGTTAGCAAAGCCAGGCTTATATAGAATGTCACCCAGAGAGATGGCATGTTGAAGCCCATAAGGAATAAATATGCAGAGACTGGTGGCAACCACATTCCAGGATTGGTTCACAGAGGCAGTATGTCATGAATAGAAGGTTCCAGAATGGCAGATTGAATCTAGGAAAACCATCACTGCACACACACACACCCACTCCTTGCTTTCAATTCAACATAGCCAACCCCTATTTTTCCCAGATGGCCCTTAGCTGGCTCAGAACTCCATGTGTTGTTTGATTTGCACTATGTCTGGGTCCAGGTCTGTGACCTCAACTCCAACAGCCTTTTGTCCTTGCCAGTTAGCTCTGCCTGACTGCCCTCAGCCCCCATCTATATGATTACCATATCTTCCAGGGGTGGAAAAGCTGGGTGACACACTGCACCCAGCTCTGAGACCCAACAGCCTTGTGCAACTGGTCACCCTTGAGCCAAGCTGTTCTTCTTCTCAATACAAAGCATTCTTGGCTTGGGGACTGTAATTCTTGAGTCATTATGCCCCTGTCCACAAAAATGTCCCAAGTGATCTACACTTTTAGCCAGGGACTTTGAGACTCAAACCCAAGGCCACACTGTTCTAGGACAGAGTTTAGTCACCATTGAAGTGGAACCCAAAACAGAGAAGTCAAGGAGGAAGGTAAGGGATATTGGGTGTACTGGGTGTACTGGGTGTACTGTAGGCACTGGGGCCCCAGGGCACTGTCAGACTATGGGAAGAGGACACACACTAACTTGAGAGTGATGAAGAAGATAACTTCTTTGAAAGTAGGTCTGAAGTGCCAGGAATTTGAGCTTCGGGGGTGAGGAGAGCCATTAGCTTGTTCAAAGCAATTCTCACACTTTATGAAAGCAAACCAGGGAATAAATGGAAGGAGCAGAAGACCAAAGCCACCACCTATGAAGATGCTTGCCCAGAACATTACACCAGAACTGGGCCAAGTCTCTAGACCTATTTCCAGTTCCCCGAATACCAGTTGGGAAGAAGGAATGGGCCATGAACAGCCACTGCAGACAAACACATTTGTGTCCACAAGGAAGTGGCAAGGAAAAGGAATGGAGTCAGCTACTGAGGTAACTACAGATCTACTCTACAGATCTGACTCTGTGGAAGCAAGGGGGGAGACGCACGTGTGCGGAGGCATGCGTGTACGGGGAAGTGCACATATGCTCCACACATATGTGAGTGTGCACACAGAGTTAGACAGTGAGTCTTCCTTTTCATTTTATTTTATTCCATGTACGGTGCCTCTGTGGAGGTTGGAGGACAGTTTGTCAGGTCTGTTCTCTCTTTATTACATGTAGATGCAGTATTGTGTGCCACAGGAATTAATTTGGATAGCAAGAGCCCTTACCTCCTGAGCCATCTCGATGGCCCTCCCTGACTCCATTTCCCACTGTTTGAGTTAGGGGCATGTACAGTCGTGCCTGACTTTTCTGTGTATGTGCTGGGTATCTGAACTCAGGTCCTTATGCCTGTAAGGCAAGCATTTTTCGTGCTAATCTGTCCGCCAGTCCTGTGAAAAGGACACTTATAAGATAATCAATCTAAACAACATCTAGATATTTCACGGTAAAAATGAATCTTTTGCTGACATTTATAAGTTTGATAAGTTGGTTTTCAGGAGGCATTGTTTTTTGATTGTTTTTGGGTTTTGTTTTGCTTTTGTTTTTTGTTTGGTTGGGTTTTGTTGTTGTTGTTTAGGGTTTTGTTTTGGTTTTGGGCTTACAGCTGAATGGGTTTCTCTGTGTAGGCATGGTTGTGCTGGAACCCACTATGTGGACCAGGCTGACCTTGAACTCAGAGATCCATCTGCCTCTGTCTCCCAAGTGCTGGGATTAAAGGCGTGTGCCACCACCACCCAGCATATTATAAATTTTAAAGAAGGCTTGTTGGTTTGTTTTGTGGTCTTCTTATAAAGAATCTTTACTTTTTTTTTTTCTTTCAGATAATCCTATTACATTTAAACTGATTTGGCATCTAAAGCTAAAGAGATGGCGCTGGTGCTGATAACCACTACCCTCGGGTGACAGGTGGAATACATCTATTGTGTTCTTTCAACTCACAAAAGGTTTCTTTTGAAATGAGCAAGGGCTTTGCTGTTAACAGTGACTTCTACACTGACTCTAAAAGCCCTTTCATAACCTTCATAACCAGGTTCCTCATCCAGAGCCTGAATGGCTCAAACTGGGGCTCAACCCAACACACAATGTGACCACAGCCAGGTGTCTTAAGTTATCTGTGTCTTGACTTCCCTGAAGGCACAACAGAAATACCAGTTCTACCTGTAGCATGCTGAGGACCTATGACCCTATTACACAAACATTAAGCTAGTGTTTGCTGTCACTACCATTGCTGCTGCTGGTGATGCTGTTAGGTTTGTTTTGAAGGAGCGGGGATACACTCTTCTCCCCATGAGCCACCAAAGCTTCAGAAATGTCTCAGATTCTCACTGAATTCTCACCACTCATCACTGTTTCCTACTCAGAGCCCATTGCTCCAGGAATGCCTGTTCTCCTTTGAAAGCCTTTCCCTGCATACACCTGCTAACATGTTCCCTCTTCTCTGCTCCAAGTCCCCTGCCCCCTGCCCCCTGCCCCCTGCCCCAGTTCCCTGGAGCATCAGTTAGAGAGCTGCCCTTCCCAGCCCTTCCTTTGCTCTGGCCCCCTGCCACCACCTCTCACAATGCCCGTAGAGGCCTCAGCCCTGGTAAGTCAGGAAACGGTGGGGTGGAGTGAAGGGAAGTCAGAAGAACTCAGGACTTATGAATGCATAATACTAGACATTTTAGAAATGGGTGGGCCTGGTGCCAGTCCTTGCTGGGGTTCCCAGATTGTACTGAGCTTACAAAGGGGCCATTATTAAAGGCTCCACATGTCTATGTAACAGGTTCAGAACCACAAGTGGTATGACATCAGAGGACCCACCAGATGAATAGGCTTCCCAGAATGTCTTCAGTGCCAAGAGTCTTAAGTCCTGGAAGGAGGTATGTAGGATGAAGAAGGGCATCCAGGGAGCTCTAAGGCAGTGAGTGCCCAAATGTTCAATGAAAGGGCTGAGTGAGATAGCCCAAGAACTGACTATATCAGGACCAGATGAGTGAGTCCGTTTTCCAAAAGCCTGTACTGCCTTCACTCAGTTCATCTGCCCTCCAGTATATATTCTCTCTCTCTCTCTCTCTCTCTCTCTCTCTCTCTCTCTCTCTCTCTCTCCCCCCCCCCATCTTGTTTGGGGCCATTTATCTTCTCCTAGATGGGAGCAGTTGGCCGGTCTTATACCCTAACTGCACAATGACCTAACTTGCTGGGGTCCATCCACATTCACCTTTCCAAAAAATCAGAGGTTGTAGCTAAAGAGCTTCCAGAAAGAACCTTCTGGTTATAATGGCCTATTGTTCTGCTATGTGTCATAAGGAAGCATTGTGCTGTCTTCTCCCACAAAGCTGAGAAGCATGTGGCTTGCCTGGGTTCCACATTTTCCCTTGGCATGTTCTTAGCTAAGGTTAATCTCAATCAGCACATGCATATGTGCCCCAGCATATACACCAGGACCTTTGAGACCAGTAATTATGCAGAATTATGAGCTCAGGTATATTCAATTTTCCCTGTAGTGTTGAAGGACATATATTTGCATACTGTTTGAATATTTTTAAATGTAAATACACACTCATTCACATGAACATATTCATATATTATAATCAGCACAGTCTCTAACTGATGGTTACAGACCAATACTTCAGAGCCCTGAAACCCACAGAAATCATACTAACTAGACTGACGGTCGCTCACACTTTTAAGGCCATTGAAAGGAAATATTAGAATTTCAATTCAAATTTATTTTTATTACATTCTTTGAAATTTCCTATTTCTTGTGTGTGTTTTATATTTCTCAGTCCACATGCATGTAACAGGATGCATGTGCCATGTGTAAATATACCTGTGATAGGGATCTAAGTCTAAAAGGATTTGGCAGAGGGGATATACAGTCAAAAGAGTTTGAGCTTCACTGTTGATCTCTTTTTGATGTAACCCTCCAAAGCCAGAGACCATTATAGGAATTTAGTCCAGTTACTACCAAAGGACTGGGCAGGACCCCAGGCAACTCTTCTCCAAGACAGCACTAGCCAATAGAACCTGAAGCTCTATAGGGTGCTGCTAATTCCTTTGGGGCTTATGACATAATGGTACCTACTTTCCCCCCAGGGTCCCCATCAGCAAGGCCACTTTAGTCATAAGAACACTGGTTCCCACCTAAGAAACCCACTTTCTTTTCCAGATCTCACGTTGGCTCTCAAGGCTTTTCTGCAGCAATACTCAATCCATTCAATACAAAGAAGAAAGAGCACTGGTCCTGAGTCTGATGAGATGTATTGATTATTTAGTTGAGAAAACATGAGGTTGATCACCAATGAGATAAAAAAAAGGGATGGATGATGGATAGATGGATGGATGAATGAGTGGGTGATGGATGGATGATGAATGGATGGATGGATGGATGGGTACTTAATGATGGATGGATGGATGATGGATGAATGGATAAGTGATGGATGGATTGATCAATTGATAGAAAGAAAGATCAAATTGGATTTCTAGATAATTCAGAAAAGGACCCAGAAATATATCTGGAATAAAACATTATGTCATTTGTAGACAGCAGACCACTGTCTGCCTGACATATTTCATGGCAACTAGCTCCATTTGGGAATACATTTTAGATTTCGACAGCACTCTTGAGAAGGTCCACAATGTGAGAGGACAGTTACCAGGCTACTCACCCACACACTGGTTGCCTTCATCCATCTGATACCCAAAGCGGCAGACAAGAGGCCTTGAAATTGTGGGGTAGTTAGACGCTGGTACTGGTGGGGCAGCTGCTGGGTAGGGGCCTGAGTAGGCTGTAGAGTAGGGGTTTGAGTAGGGCCCTCGATACACCGGGTTGGTCCGAGGGATGCACAAATACCCGCCATTCTGGTTGACACACATCATGTCCCCACGACAAGCCTCAGGGATGGTCCGGCATTCATCAATATCTGCAGATGCCACGGAAAGGACAAATTTCAGTGGCCTCTCCATGACACTGAGCATGTGCATATTGAAGCAGAGCAGACTGATGGGAATGACCCTCTAACATTTCACCTGGCTCATTGCAATCTGATGCTCCCCAACATCAGCCAAATTGACTCAAAGTGACCTGTGTTGCCAAATATTAGCTCTTTAAACCAACTTATCACAAATGACCCACCCACAGAAACCTGGACTATTGTTGACGTCATATTTTTCTCTAAAGAATACTACATTTGAAACCTGGGAAAATGTATTCTTTAACATATAGGAATATAGCAGATAAAAATGCCCTTGATTTACACAAGGAAAGCCGCTGTAAAAATAAATAGATAGGAGTGTCTGTGAATGCAAAACTCTGCCAGGTACTCACTCTCCTGTGCATTTCCTATACTCTGAAAACATGAGAGCAGGACCATTTCTATTCAAAGTAATAGCTGGGCAAGAAAGAAAGAGACCTTTACACCCAGAAAGGCAAGGCTTGGCTCATAGTTAGTTACTTTCTGAGAAAGCAGAGCAATTGCTTTCAAGTTGGCTCACATGGTGCCAGCAAAACAAGACTGTGTCTAGCCCTGCTGGAGATCAGCTCACACCAGAAGTAGAGTGGTGGTCTGTCTAGAAAAACCAGCCTTGTCAGGGTGGAGTCAAGGGAGGCCCCAACTCTGGCTCCAGTGGGCACCAGACCTGGCTTTGGGTGCTGGACCCTGCCACCAACTTCGGAGCCTGCTCTGTGTGGAACAGGAGACTGGGGAGGGATGCCTGGATCTGGGCAGCTCGCCCATCATGTCATCTGAGAAATTCATGCCAATTCCCAACTTGGGAACTGTGAATGCTATGGTTCAGAGTGCAATGGTCTGTTCTCTAGTGAAAGCAATGGGTTGGAAAAGAAGCCACAGCCCTCTTTGCCCTGTAAGGCATCCTTGACCCAAACAGCTTTGTACTGTAAATCCAAGAATGAGCCTGAGTCTTCAAGGTTTAATTCATTCTTTTAAGCCAACTATCTCGCTTCTGATTCTCAGTTGATGTGACTCAGGACAGAAAAATGATTTCACCTAAATTAAATCTAATTAAGAATTTAACTATTCCCCCAATATGGGGTGGCCAAGCCTTATCCTCTCTGCATGATCTGTGCTCCACCCTCAGCATGTCATGCCTGCACTTCCTTTACACCCCTGTTCTTTGTCTATGCTGTTCCTTCCACTGTGGTTGAGATCTCTCAGGATCCTATTCACCCTTCAATACCCAATTCAAACTGGGCCTGACTCTTGTCTGAGTCTGGGCACAGATCTTCCCTCTCTTCTCTGTCTTTTCAGAGTCCATCGCAGTCACCTCCACTTGACCGTGATCTTATTCCATCAACTTCTCACAACATTCACTGTGTCTAAGTTTCTCCCCACTAGCTGGCATGCTGAGAGAATGTCCATCAAAGGACTTCCTCATCCCTGGAACCTGGGATCCTTTAGGTCACAGGGCTGGTTCCATTTAAGTTACCAGCTGGCTTTGAGATGAGAACATCCATCCTAGGTTATGCTATGGGACACCCTGTGTAGTTGTGTGAGTGGTTAAAATAGAAATGGCAGGAGACTTGGTCAGAGGAGTTACAATGGAAGAAAGAACCCATTGGGTTCTAGAAGGGCCTCGTCAGACAACCAGCAAGGATAGAGGACCTACAACCTATAACTCCAGAAGGGTGGATCCCACCAACTTCTCCCATGAGGGGAAAAAAAAATGCTCTGTTTCCTTGAGCCCCAGAGAAACACAGCCCTGCCAATACTTTGCTATTAGCCTGGTAGACAGGTGTTGGGCCTCTGACCCAGAGGGCTATGGGATCTGAAATGAGCAACATTTAAGCTACTATTCTCGTGGAGGCAGTGCATGGGAACAGATCCAACAGAAACATTTGTTGAGGAGAGAGATGATTCTTTCACCCTGGGCGGCACTTAGTACAAAGAACACAAGCAACAAGGGTGTCATTGGCTCTGTCATTCCATCTCTGGATTCTTCCATGGAGAAGGCAAATGAAGATTCGACAACACTGAACAACAGCTATGGCAGAAACATCATAGCATTTGTGCTGTCACCAAACGTCCCCATCTAAAAAAGGACTGTTGCATCACATACCTAAACACTGTCCTGTCTGGCGGTCCAGGTCAAAGCCATTTGTGCACTGTTGCTGTAGAGAAGGAGAGAGAAGAAACAGGTCAGGTCACTTGCTTTGCATTCTTTGTCGCAACAAAAGCATCGCAGAGCATTTGGGAAGTGGAGTGGGGGGGCACATGTAACACCCATGTGTGAGGTAGGTCTCTATTTGTAAATATTTTCTTACAATCATTCCACACTTACTATTGTTTTGAAACACCTTACTCCAGTGCCTCATGACCCCCAGTGTCAGGACTTATGGTTTTTGCCATGCCCCGTGTGGTGTGGCAGTAATGGCCACATGTGAAGCCACAGTGCAACAGCCCCACTTCCAGACAAGGAGACTCCCCCAGAGCTGTCCACTTCCCCTTCACAGACCCCCAAATGAACTTTGTTCCCTACAGAATATCCCTCCTGGCTCTCAGTTGTGTTCATAAAACAAAAGCTACATGACAAGATGTGGTCCATTTTCTAAGCAAACGGGATGGGGATGTTCCTTCATTTGAATGTCAGCAAGGTAGTGACACATTTTGGCAATTGGTAACAATTGTGATTTTACATGTAACCTGAGCTATAAACTGTACTTGTAAGGTTTTTTTGTTTTGTTTTGTTTTGTTTTTTAGTTTAAACTGGTTTACTTTTGTTTTGTTATCAAAACAAAAATCTCATTGTGTAGTCCAGGCTGGCCTGGAACTTGTCTTCCTGCCTCTGTTTCCTAAGTGCTGTGAACTTTTGTATTTTTGGCTGTGGGCTATCTCTCCAGCCTTGACTATGAACTTTAAAAAACCTGAGCTAGGAACAATTTTAGGACCTTTTGCAGGTGCCTGGAATCTGACACAGGAAAGAGTTCAGTGTCTAGGATTGTGCTACACCTGTCACTAGGTCTCCCTCCAACCTCAACCAGGTTCTCTGTGCCATGGGGTGATCTGTGAGCCTGGTCCATGCTACTGCTGAGGGTTCCAAGCCTTAGAGCCTCAGAACAAAGGACTTGGAAGAACCAGGAGTCTATACCACAGACCCCAGGAGATCAGGTTCCAGCCCTGCTGTCTACCTCAATGCTGGGGTAGAATGGGTTCAAGCCGTTTGTTTACCTGGTTTCTAATTCTTCCTAGAGTCCTTACTCCCCCCATCCCTTCCCTTTGTCTCATTTTCTCTATAAAATGGGGTACTGTTACTTAGTTTTAAGTAATTACAAATAGGAATTACTATAAAATGCCTATACTAATTAACATGATCTGTGACCACTGTCTGCTTCAGGACTAGATGTCTTTGTCTGTAACCTGTGGGGCTGGATTATGGAATACCAAGGTCCCTCTGAGATCTAAAATTCTTTTACATTCTTCTCAAGTCCTTCCTGTCTCCAGTGGCCTGAGTGTGTCTAATGGCCTTTGAATGTTCTTCATAATTCCTGCCCTTGCTTCACCCCAACATATTTTTTTTCAGTGCTGGGTATCAAACTTACGGCCTTGTGCATGATGGGTAGGTGCCTACCCTTCCTCACTTGCAGCACTCAGCCTTACTCAAAAATGGGAATGTCTTTATTTTCTGTCCACAGGAAGGGCCACACAGAAGGGCCTCTCTGAGCCATCTAGAAAAGTGGCTCTCAGCTTTCCTAATTAATGCAGTTCCTCATGCTGTGGTGACCCCCCACCATAAAAGTATTTCATTGCTACTTCACAACTGTAATTTTGCCACTGTTACGTATTGTGATGTAAATATCTGTGCTTTCTGATGGTCTTAGGTGACCCTTGTGAAAGGGCTGTATGACCGTCCCCAAAGGGGTCGAGAACTGGTCTGTCTTAGTCAGGGTTTTATTTCCTGCACAAACATCATGACCAAGAAGCAAGTTGGAGAGGAAAGGGTTTATTGAGCTTACATTTCCACATTGCTGTTCATCACCAAGGGAAGTCAGGACTGGAATTCAAGCAGGTCAGGAAGCAGGAGCTGATGCAGAGGCCATGGAGGGATGCTACTTACTGGCTTGCTTGCTTCCCCTGGCTTGCTCAGCCTGCTCTCTTATAGAACCCGAGACTACCAGCCTAGGGATGGTACCACCCACAATGCCCCCCCCCATTGATTGAAAAAATGCCCCACAGCTGGATCTCATGGAGGCATTTCCTCAACTGAAGCTCCTTTCTCTGTGATAACTCCAGCTTGTGTCAAGTTGACACAAAACCAGCCAGTACATGGTCGAAACCCAAAGGTTGAGAACCACCAATCTAGAGGAACCATACCTATTACCTGGGCTGACACACCTGACACAACCCTCCCACGCTTTAAGAATCAAATACTACAACTGCTCTCAGACCCTTGCCTGGAACTCAACTTCACTGCCCCTTGGACACTCCTCCCAGGGGAAGGGATACCCCCACACCCACCCATACACACTCCAGGTAGCCGAATCACCCAGCCCCACACACTGCACACTGGGATGTTTGGGTAGCGTCCACCTCCTCCCTGCCTCTTTCTCTAGGGATTGTATGGGTGGAAACACACACTGACCTAGCCATTGGGGGACCTTTGCAAGGATCCTCAGGGGGTACCCTGACCAGAAACACCACACTGAATTACCATTTCAGTTACTGAGTTTCCCTGAGGGACACAAAGGTTTAGAGCCAGGATGCTGAGACACAATTCCAACCTTGCCACTTGGAACCTATATCACCCCAGGCCAACCTCCATCTCTTAGTGCCTTAGCTATGATCTGTATGTATGGAGGATAGTAAATGAACTGCAGAGTGCCTCCCATTCCCGTAACCCTGGGGCCCTAAAATGCATGGCTAGATGCCCTCCCCCAGCTTTGTGACATGCTTCTGGACAACTTGAAACCTTACCTGTGCATTCCCAGGATGTGGAAGCCAGAGTGCCAAGATGGTAACAGTGAGTATCCTGTGGGCAGTGAAAAACAGAGTGAGTGCCAAGGGATGCTCACGTCCAGGAACCCTGGACCTCTTGCTACCCAGGCACTTAGTTGGTGATTTTACCATGTGCTTGCAAGTGAATAGGGCGCACTAAGCAGAGCCCAAGAGGGTTTCCATACTCTGCTCTAACCCCATAAGAGCCAGCCTCTCAACACTTGCTTTCTGTGTTAGGATAGTGAGTTAGGTCACATGCTTGAATACAAGGCTTTGCTGCTTAGAAACAAAAATCCAAAGACCCACAACTGTGGCATCAGCGAGTTATCTTGGTCATTTACCATTCTGCATGGAGACCACCTGAGTTAAACATTATTCAGACATAACTGCAGAGCCAAGTGCCTCTGTGTTTTCAATCCACAGAAGCTAGAATGTGAGAGGCTTTGTGTTTGCAGGAAGTCATTCAACCAGAACTTGGTGGCCCAAGAACCCAAGGTCCACCCTAGCATGTGGTTTGTGAGAACTGCCATCCCAGGGGAATAGAAGGCTGAGGAACCAGTGCAAGAAAGGCAGTGAATAACAGCAGGAAATGCCACGACACCCTGGCTCAGCCAACATGGCCACCCGAAAGCAAGTAAACATCTTTGCCTGTGGGTAATTTGGTTCTTTGCTGTGGCCAATGTTTTGTCTGGTGAAACTGTGGCCACCAGTACTCTTTAAAACTTGCAAAGTCTATGCCACTCACATCCACTAAGATGGCTATGTGTGCAGCATGCACGGACCTATGTGTGTTGACATGTGTTGGTGCATGTGTGTAAACACATATGTACATGTCTGTGTATGGGGGCCAGAGGTTGGCATCCAGTATCTTTCCCATTCATTCTTTACCTTATACATTGAAGCATGGTCTCTCACTTGCACCCAGAGCAAGCAAACACTCATACACATAAAATACTTTTTTTTTAATCTTAAAAAAATGCAAGACAGGAAACAGGTATAGGAAGAATGTGGAGAGATCACAGCTCCTGCACATTACTGATGGGGAGGTAAAGCTGGTGCAGCTGTGTGGTATTCTCACCTGTGATCCAGCAGCCCCACTCCAGAGCATTCCCCCAGAGAACTGAGTCAAAGATCAGAAAGACATATGAACATGCATGCTCACAACAGCATTTTGGACAGTAACCAAAAGGTGGATACAATCCAAACGTCCATGCAAGAATAACTAAACACAACACAATGTGTTCTCTCTCTCTCTCTCTCTCTCTCTCTCTCTCTCTCTCTCTCTCTCT
>JADRCH010000018.1:1333824-1382838 GCA_019843965.1 Rhynchomys soricoides | reverse complement strand
TCTCTCTCTCTCTCTCTCTCTCTCTCTCTCTCTCTCTCTCTCTCTCTGTGTGTGTGTGTGACACACCCCAACAATATTATTCAGACTTAAACTTGAAAGTTGGACACAGTATGGAAAATGACCCACATTGCTATGTGCTTGTAGTCCTAGCTGCTCCAAAAGGTTAAAGTGCAAAGGTCACTGGGACCCAGGAGTTCAAAGTCAGCCTGGGCAATATAGTAGAAAGAGAAAACCAACTTTTGAAAGTTGTCCTCTGACCACCACACATGCACAGCAACACATGGCCCTCCCAAGTAAATAAATAATTAAAATAAAACCAAAATCATAAGAGCAACAACATGGATGACCCATGGGAACGTCAGAGATGAGCGACTCACACAAACACATAGAATTCAACTCACATCAGGTACCCCAGAGTTTTCCGACTCGGAAAGAAAACTGGTGGCTCCCAGGGTTGTGAGCTTCTGGGGCAGGAAAGGGTGGGGGTGTTTAATAGGTATGGAATTTCTTTAATTTTTTTTCTTTCATGGCTTAGGGTGCATTTTTTTAAAACAAGGTCTCATTCTGTAGCCCAGACTAACCTACAACTTACAATATGGCCCAGGCTGGCCTCAAACTTGTGGCAATTGCACCTCAGCTTCCTGAGTATTGGGATTACAAGACAGACACTTCCGTCAGCCTTTTTTCTTTTTTGTTTTGTTTTGATTTGATTTTTTAAGAAAGGGCCTCATGTAGCCCAGGCTAGCCTCAAACTGGCTATGCAGCCAAATCTGGCTCAGAACTCCTGATTCTCCCAATGCTGGGGTTACAGGAATGAACCACACAACACAGAGTAGGGTACAAGAGCTGCTTTGGAGGTTAAAGAGTCATGGAGCCTGATCATATAGCCAAGTGAGTGTAACACTACTGACCTGGGCACCTAAAGCAGGAAAGATGGAAGACAATGTGAAATCTATGCAGATGCTCCAGAATGTTACCACACTGTTCAGCTTGCTAGCATTTATCAAAGCAACTATAGTTTGCAGCATAGATACTGGGTAGGAGAGCCACAGAGCTGTGACCCAGCCTCCATCCACCTGAGCTGGCTGATTTGTGGCATGGGTCAGGAGTGTAGATTTGCTTTGATAAAAATTTCAAGAGTCAGCAGAGGAAGCTTCCTGGAGGAGGTGATCTTGAATGTTTCTCAGCATGGCTACGAACTTGGGGGCTTGGTTGGAGTCCGAGGCTTATTATTACCCACCCAGCACCATGACTCTATAGGCCCCGCCTTTTCAGAATGAGTGCTCAGTAGATTCCAATCTCATTCATATCCCTGACCCACGGCTCAGGGAAAATAGCAGAAGGTATACAGAGGAAGTGGAGGTAAGGTGGCACCCAGGCACCCAGACAAAACTGACACTGATGCGGCCCTGAAAGATGCAAACCACTTCCTTCACAGAGTCCCAGATCCAGTCCTGAGTAGACAGGTTTTCATTTCATCTAACCGACTATGTGAGCCAGGTTCTCCAACACTGGAGACAGCTCTGACCTTATAAAGTGCAGAGCCAAATCCCCGGGCTTTTTGATATTTGCAAGAGCCAGACTTTATATCTGGAAGGAATAAGAGAACAATAACAAATTTCTTTTCCAGTCTGTAGATTATGAATTTCAATGTTTTCCTGTTTCTTCTCATGAAGTTTCCTTTCAGGTGGTTATAAAATCCTGTCTCGTTTATGTTGGAGACGGAACAGCTTGACTGCGTGCAGTACAGAGAGACTGGAAAAGGCATGCTAACCCTACCGGCTTCTCCCCCTACCCCACTCCCCATTCCTTTTGGAGAAAGCCAGCCCAGGGCTGGCCAGCCCCAAGCCCAGCCTCCTGGAAGAACTGTGGCTAGGTCCTGGGGGCCAAATAATCTCCAGGCTAACAGAGAAGCTTTCCAGAAGGAAATCATACCAAAAATGACGCATAATTAATACTGGAGGGGAGAAACTGTGTCTGAAACCTTTTCTTTTGAATCTGGGTCCACCATCCAAAAGAAGAAGAAGAAGAAGAGGGGGAGGGGGAGGAGGAAGAAGAGTACAGACCCTCCAACTGTCTGTCAATGACAGACATTGCTGGTCGGGGATTCGGGATGACATATTAACTATGGCTTACCATAATATGACTCAGTTCGTATTAGCACGCATGCACCCCCTCCCACATGCAAACACACACAGAGAAAGTGTGTAGATCTGTGCAGGGCAGCTATATTTTCAAGAGACACTGGAGAAAGGGAGAACAGATGTCATCCTTAAACTTCCTCAAGGCTCAAGGATTACTCGACTGGAATTGCAATTTCCGCAAAGAACAGCAAAACATTTGCTTACATGCGTCTCCGTCTGCAGTGTCCACTGTTCATTGGCTCGAAACTTCTAGGTCCCATTCCCTCTGTAAATCGCAGACATAGAGCAAACGCAGGCAGGAGTGTTCGGAGACTCCTCCTGCTTGTCTCACAGCCGTCGCAGCAAAGCACTTGCTGGTGCCGTAGTCAGCAGGCTCCCAAATTTTAAAAATATGTAGTGTGATATTTTATAAACTGCGCATATCTGCTGCCCTTTCCAAAAAGAAAGAGAAATGACCCAGAGAGGTTGTCTGCTGCCTCTCTCGAGATGCTGACTCCTGACGCTGTTAGAAAAATCCCCACTCCCAAACGAAGACTTCGAGATGGGCGCAGCTTTTTGTAATTAACAGGGTCATTGCATCACTAGCTAAAAGTCTTTTCCAGTGCCCTGACACAGGCGGAATCTCAACCATAGCCATTTTCCACCCATCAGGTCTGGAGTTAGGTTTCCCAAGCCTGGAGACAGTTCCTGGCGCCTTCCAACCTACCTTTTTAATCCTGGCATATCCAAGATGCGCGGGAGGAATTGCGACGCGAGGAAGGCAGGCTCTGCGGCGGCGGGACCGGGGCGGCTTGGTGCCGGAGGGGCCAAGCGGGCAGCGCGGAGGACCGGGACAGTGCCGGGTGCTGGGAGCCACTGCAGAGCCCTCGCCGCCGGCACCTGGTTTCGCTTAACCCCCTTCAGTAATTCAGCATTAAGCCAATTGGAGGAGGAATGTTAAAAATGAACACTTCATTTTCTAAGTATGTTAAACAATGCAAATGGGGCCTCGGTCTGGACACAGCTGGTTCAGATTACAGCGCTCACCAACTGGCTAGACTCCTCACAACAATCTTGGGGCGTCTGCCAGGGCCAAGTGCTCGGCGCTGGGAGGGGAGCCCGGCAGAGCGCGGGGCTGGGGGGCGCCCGGCCTCCCCGGGCGGAGCGGGGCGCGTGCGAGGGGGCGTGTCATCAGGCCCGTGGCTGGAAGAACTTGAACTCACCACCAAGGCGGCTTCAAGAACGAAAGACGCGTGAGCAGTTGGGAACCAGAGGTTTAAAGCAAGGGTTGAACAAGCGCAGTACCCTCTAAGCAAGGATGGGGGGGGGGGGCTAGGGTAGATCGATCGGGAAGAGCAGGGAGGTTGTAGGAGAGCAAGAGATGACTGAATACTTCTTGTCCATCCTCACCTCGTTCTCCTTGGCTTTTTCTTGTTTTAGTTGCTGTGTCTGGCCTTCAAAGTAGAAAGGTGGTCTGTAAAAGTCAGAGGCGAAAAGCCTAAGAATGGTGGGCTACACGTGGGCCCTGGAAGCCCCCCTACCTTTTGTTTCCTAGCTCTGGAACCCCCTATCAAGTGCAAAAGTGCCAAAGGCACTGATCTCCAAAAGACTGCTACACTGCAAGCCCTTCCTTGCCTGAACCTTCTCTTGGACCCTCAGCCGCCCGCCCTACAGTTCAGAAAGCACAAGGACAGTTTCCCTCCGTTACCATGCCTCTGTGCAGTAGAAACTAGCTCAGATTCCTTGAAGGTGAGAATAAGAGGGGTTGAGCGACTTCCCCACTACCTCACAGCTCTCAGAGATGCCAGCGAATTCAGAGATGCCTCTGAAGTCTACATCTTTATTTAGGCCTTTCTAATGACACTGTCTTAAGGAAATAGACTCCTACTCTAAAATGTCATTAGGCTGAACAAGAGCAGCCAGATGCTGATCTATTTACTATGGGTGCATGAAATGTCTAAGAATAAACTATATTTAGGTTCATCTCATTCACGAGATTGCACATCCCTCCCATTGTGCTAATAGATAGGATTATAAAAATTCTTAAGGTCCACCATTACTGCACTAGGGGGAGAAATAAAGAGAATTTCAGACTGGAAAACAAATGAGAGTAACCAATCGAAATAGCTAGACATCTAAGTGTGCACACTATGATTGTAGGGGCTGGAGAGATGGCTCAGCAGTTAAGAACATTGGCTGCTCTTGCTGAGGACCTGGGTTCAAATTCCCAGCACCCACAAGGTGGCTCAAAACTGCTGGTTAACTTCAGTTCCAGGGGATCTGATTCCCTCTTCTGACCTCCAGGGGCACTGTGTGTCTATGTTGTACACAGACATACATGCAGGCAAAATACATATATACATAAAATAAAAAATTAAAAAATAGAAATAAATGTGTAGAACTTTGTAAAAGTACAGTCACAGAAAGAAAAGGTCAATGAGACCAAAACCTTAAGAAGTGGATTGTACATCAATCAGACTGAGCTCAGGGACCCTAGAGGGGGAGCTGACAGAAGGACAGGAGGAGCTGAGGGGGGTTGCAACCCCATAGGAAGAACAACATCAGCTGGCTGGACCACCCAGTGCTCCCAGGGACTAGACCACCAACCAAGTAGTGTACAGGGAGGGATCCATAGCTCCAGATACATAGCTAACAGAGGATGGCCTTGTCTGTCATCAATGGGAGGGGAGGCCCTTGGTCCTGTGTGGGTTTGATGCCCCAGCATAGGGGGATGCTAGAGGAGTGGGGTGGGGGTGGGTGGGTGGGGGAGCACCCTCATAGAGGCAAAGGGGAGGAAGGAGAAGGAGGTTGTGGGATGGGGGAGTTATGGAGGGGAACCAGGATGTAGGCTATCATTTGAGATGTAAACGAATGGAATGATTAATAAATAATAAAAAAAAGAAGTGGGCTGTGGAGCTTTGTGGGAAGCATGCCGTTAGTGTTGCTAACCCCTCCCTGCACACAGTTTATAAGTTAACAGTGTCATGGGCGCATAAGGGCAGCAAAAGGCATAAGGGCTCAGTACTGACTTTGGGGTAAGCCCCCACTTTATGCCCAGTGTGTAAGTGATTGCTGGAACATGCTAGGTAAGAGCCCTACCACTGAGCTCCATTCCCAGCCTGCAACCTGAGTTCTTTCAGCTGATCATCGTATATCACATGACCTGAAGGTCATATATCACAGGACCCAGAGGCAACCTTGTCTGTCAGCTCCTCAGGCTTCGTCCACTGCCTTCTTCCTTCCTACCAAAGCTGCACCATTAAAGACCAAGTGTGCCCCACAGTTGCCCGACAGCTCTCCTCCACCCGCTATTTTGAACTTTCCAGAGTTTTACGTGTGTCCTTATTACACTTTTATCTGTTATTCAGTCTCTTTCTTTACAAATTCTGTTATCAAAAGCACTAAGTGTGGCCCCCAGACATGAGCCCTACATCTGCTTGAGGTGACTTATTTGCCATGATCAGCTCCCCATGAAGCTGTCAGAAGGGCATAAAGTGGAGTGCTCTGTCTCATTGTCCCTGGTCCCTTCTCTTTTTCCACGGTTTCAAATGTTTCCCCCTTTCCAGGTCTCCCCTTTGGAACCTCCTATCCCACAGCCCCTCCCCTGCCTCTATGAGGGTGCTCCCCCACCCACCCACCCACTCCCATCGTCCCTTCCTGGCATTCCCCTATACTGGGGCATCCAACACCCTCAGGCCCAAGGGCCTCTCCTCCCACTGATGGCCAACAAGACCCTCCTCTGCCACATATGTGGTCAGCACCATGGGTCCCTCCATGTGTATTCTTTGGTTGGTGGTCCAGTCTCTGGGAGTACCAGGGGGTCAGGCCAGTGGACACTGTTGCTCTCTCCATGGGGCTGCAAACTCCCTCAGCTCCTTCAGTCCCTTCTCCAACTCCTCCATCTGGGACCCCACTCTCAGTCCAACAGTTGCTGTGAATTGAATCTTGGCTATTCTGAACTTTTGGGCTAATATCCACTTATTAGTGAGTACATACCATGTTCATTCTTTTGTGACTGAGTTAGCTCACTCAGAATGATATTTTCAAGATCCATCCATTTTCCTGAGAATTTCATGAAGTCATTGTTTTTAATTGCTGAGTAGTATTCCATTGTGTAAATGTACCACATTTTCTGTATCCATTCCTCTGTTGAGGGACATCTGGGTTGCTTCCAGCTTCTGGCTATTATAAATGTGGCTGCTATGAACATAGTGGAGCATGTGTCCTTATTACATGTTGGAGCATCTTCTGCATGGTATTGGTACAGTGACAGGCAGATAGATCAATGGAATAGAATTGAAGACCCAGAAATGAACCCACACACTTACAGTTATTTGATCTTTGACAAAGGAGCTAAAACCATCCAATGGAAAAAATACAGCATTTTCAACAAATGGTGCTGGTTCATCTGGTGGTCAACATGTAGAAGAATGCAAGTTGATCCATTCCTATCTCCCTGTACAAAGCTCAAGTCCAAGTGGATCAAGGACCTCCACATAAAACCAGATACACTGAATCTAATAGAAAAGAAAGTGGGGAGAAGTCTCGAACACACGGGCACAGGGGGAAATTCCCTGAACAGAACACCAATGGCACTGGGCAGTGTGGCACACACCTTTAATCCCAGCACTTGGGAGGCAGAGACAGGTGGATTTCTGAGTTCGAGGCCAGCCTGGTCTACAGAGTGAGTTCCAGGACAGCCAGGGCTATACAGAGAAACCCTGTTTTGAAAAACAAAAAACAAAAAACAAAAAAACAACCAAACAAACAAACAAAAAAAAACACCAATGGCTTATGCTCTAAGATCAACAATAGACAAATGGGACCTCATGAAATTACAAAGCTTCTGTAAGGCAAAGGACACTGTAAATAGGACAAAACGGCAACCTACAGATTGGGAAAAGATCTTTACCAATCCTACGTCCGATAGAGGGCTAATATCCAATGTATACAAAGAACTCAAGAAGTTAGACTCCAGAGATCCAAATAACCCTATCAAAAAATGAGGAAGAGAGCTAAACAGAGAATTCTCAACTGAGGAAACTCGAATGACCGAGAAGAACCTAAAGAAATGTTCAACATCCTTAGTCATCAGGGAAATTACAAATCAAAACAACCCTGAGATTCCACCTCACACCAGTCAGAATGGCTAAGATCAAAAACTCAGGTGACAGCAGATGCTGGTGAGGATGTGGAGAAAGAGGAACACTCCTCCATTGCTGGTGGGATTGCAAGCTGGTACAACCACTCTGGAAATCAGTTTGGTGTCCCCTCAGAAAAATGAACATAATACTACCTGAGGACCCAGTTATTCCACTCCTGGGCATATACCCAGAAGAAGCTCCAACATGTACCTCAGCTTCCTGTGTCCCCAACTCCCCTGCAATCCCTGCCAGGCCACTCCTTCTACCTTACAAGCTTTGCACTTCCAAAAACCGGTCATCTGGTCCACAGCCTGTGAGAGATTCTATCAAACATCTGCTAACATCAAAACACATTGGCTCCAGCATTTCCTGGTCACCAAAATCTATTTTTAAAAATAAAAAGAGGATGTGGGTGTAGTGGCTCACACCCGAAATCCCAGAAATTAGAAAGCTGAGCAGGAGGATCACTGAGAGTTGGAGCCATGCCTAGGCTGCACTTCGAGGTTTCAGGCCATCATGGGCTACAGAGGGAAAACTTGTTCTTGTTTCAAATACCAGAGGGAGACAGATAGACAGGCAGACAGGCAAGCAGACAGACAGACAGACAAGGAAATGAGGTCCTTTAGTGTGACCCTTACTGGCCTCTCAGATCATTTCCTTAACTAAGTGTTTTTCTTTTTCACTTGCAAAGTAGGGATCCTCACACAGTTCCCCCTCCCACCATCAGATTCAAATACCATCCAATATAAAATGACTCACCAAATATAAGCTGTGGCCTAAAGAGAAGAGGTTGCCTGCCATCTGCAGAAGAGGCCCTTCCTGGTTTCACCCAAGCCCAATTTGTTCGCCACATCAAGGCTGCAAGACAAATGAGTAACTTTCTTTCTATCAAGAGGCATGGCAAATTTGGGGAAACTCGGAGTTGTACATTTGGTGATATAGATTACCGTTAGTGTTAAATCATCGTCCCTTCCCCCACTGAAAATGAATTCCACCAAGATGCCTTCCTCAGAGAATGTGGAAACGGAGTTTACTGAATGTCTTTTGCTGTCTCTGTAGTCTTTGCTCCCTTTCTCTGATCCACAACATCAGCTTGAAGTGAAGTTTTATTTTGCAGATGAAGAAACGAAGCTCTGGGTCAAAAGCAATGGTAAGATGCTGGCCTAGCTGCTCAAGGCTGTAGGCTCCACCATAAAAGATGAGGTGACCAGGATGCAGCCCTTTATCAGGTTCCATAGAATGCCTATGATGGTAAAGTTAGGATAATTGATTGACAGCACTGTTTCCAAAAGTTCCAGGAGAGCTGGGGATTACAGGTAAAGTGAAGCTAGGGGTGGAGAAATAGCTCAGCAGTTCCGAGGCCATGTTGCATTTACAGACCTGAGTGTGGTTCCCAGGAACCTGATAAAGAGCTGCATCCTGCTCACCCCATCTGTCAGCTTGCCAGCTTCATTGAGTGTCTCTTCAGAATGAGGAGCTACTTGTTGCCCTTGCAGAAGACCCAGGTTCAGTTCCCAGCATCCACAGGTAGCTTACAACCGTCTCCAGCTTCAGGAGATAAAATGCACTCTTCTGGCCACCACAAGACCAGGCATGCAGACGAAACCCAGACATATGTTCAGTCAAAATGCTCATACACATAAAATAAATCTTTAAAAACCATTTTAATGGAACACTGCTTTCTGATTACTCTTTGTTCCTGAGCACTGCTCTGTTTAGGAGAATACAGCAAGTTGTCTACAGGTGCTTATTCCTCTTTCCAGAACACCCTATTCAATGCTAGAATTCTGTTAAATCTTATAAAAATGTTTTAGTCTTTTGGGGTAAATTGTCAGTTGCTGCACAGAAAGGCCTCCTAACCAGGAATGTGATATGGTTATCCATTTGCTAAGACTTTTTCAATGTCCTCCATGAGAAGCTTCATGGATTCCTTCATGGAGCTGTCCATCCACCAACTCATTCATTCATTTATTCATTCATCCCAGTGCTTCCTAATTGCACATACAAGTGCACAGGCTCTCCGATTCAGACCAACTGCCCAACTACTTTGTTTTGTTCATTAGTTATTCTCTGTGAGACTCCAGACAGTTCTAAGTTCATCAAGCTTCAGCTTCCTGCTGTAAAATGGGGCAAAAATTAAAAGATAGCGCCTATCAGGCACCAGTACACACAGCCCTAGCAGTCTCAGTCCCAGGAGATTGAGACAAATAGATCTCTGAGTTCAAGGTCAGCCTGGGACAAAGCAAGTCCCAGATCCAGTCCTGGTGGTACACACCTTAAATCTGGGCCACACCTTCTGCTGGAGACCTACATAAGGACATTGGAAGAAGGAAGACTCTTCTTCCCCTGCGTGCCTTGTGGGACTGAGCGACTACTAGACCCTTGGACTTTCATTCACAGCTGCTGCTGACCATTGTCTGGGAGTTGGACTACAGACTGTAAGTCATTAACAAATTCCCTTACTAATAGAGACTACCCGTAAGTTCTGTGACTCTAGAGAACCCTGACTAAGACAAGGTCTTAGGATTTTGAGAGAGGATATTTTACACAAGAAACCAGTACCAAAAGAAATATAGAAACTAGGCTGCAGAAGGGCTGGGCTATCCCAAACCAAAGAGACAAAGCAGTCAGAACCAGGTTCTCCTACCTTCTGCTCCAGGATTCCTTCTCTCACCAGTACTGTGGGCTTTACGTTTCCCTCTCTCACCCCACCTCATTCCCTCCCTACTCTCTTTCTCTCTCTCTCTCTCTCTCTCTCTCTCTCTCTCTCTCTCTCTCTCTGTGTGTGTGTCTGTGTGTGTTAGTGTATGTATCTATGTTTGTATATGTGTGTATATGTGTCTGTGTGAATGTGTATGTGTATGTGAGTGTGTATGTGTGAGAGAGATAACATGTTTGTGTGTGTGTGAGTGTGTGCATGTGTTGATTCTGTTTATTGAATCTAGAAGCTCCAGCACGGTAAACATGAGCAGGATGTTGGGATGTTCTGCGCATGCCTGGAATTTCCTGGTAATTCAGCAAACCATCGAATGCCTGGGCTTTCCTTGTATTGTTTTGCTGACTATGGTTTTTACATATCGTTCTGTAAAACAAATAAAGAAGCCTTCTTGGAGCTCCAGACTCAGACTCAGGGTTAGCTAAGGTCATGTTTCCATTTGCCATTATGTCTATTCTATTCTTATTTATTTGTCTTCTCATACAATATGAATTCAGGGTTGGAAATCTAACACATTTAATTGTTAAATGGTGTGCTGTTCAAAAGATCTCACTACTACCAAAAATTCACATGCAATGAACCATCTGAGTAGCTCCTAGATTCTTGAATTTAGCAGCCCAGTAAGATCAGCTTTTTAAAAGAAAGAAAACGTAAAAAAACTGAACCAAGCATGGTAGTGCACACCTTTGATCCGAACATTGGTGGGGCAGAGGCAGGTGGAACTCTGTGAGTTCAAAGCCAGCCTGGTCTACATGTCAAGTTTCTGGACAGTCAGGGCCACAGACAGACCCTGTATCAAACAAACAAACAAACTGACACCAACAACTGAGGGTGGAGCATCGAGGAGACGATTCAGTTAGTAAATCACGCATGGGTACCAGGGTTCAATCCCCAGTACCCAGGTAAATGTCTGGGTACGGCAATGTGCACTGCCCCAGCTGCCAAGTCAGAAACAGGGAAATGTTGCGGCTAGTCATCCAGTCTAGTGAGCTCAAGGTTCAGTAAGAGACCCTGCCTCAGAAAGGAAACAGCACTAGAGAAGACGCCCAGAGTTAAACTCTGCCCTCATACACACATGTGTACATGTGTACATACTCATGCATGTGCATACACACAACCACACACACACATATACTTATCTGCATGTGCATATACACAACCATATGCACATATGAAAAATCATATGAACAATATTATTCTGCTTTTTATTTTGCCAAATAAAAAGTAAAAATATATAACAACTATTATATACGACACCACCATGTTTCCTGGGGGAGGGCTTTCAGCACCAGAGGTGGAAAGCACAGACTCTTATTTTTCTCATTCTCAGTAGGCGAAGACCATCCCAGATTTGCACGCCTTGTCCCGATCAGCACGTTTTCAGTCGTAAACTGAGTTCTCTTCTAATGAGCAACATCTCATTAGTAACAGGCATCTCCAGCTCTTTCAGTCTCCCAGCCTCCCTCCTGCACCCTGGCTCTGTCCTGGCAGTTACAGCACAATTGTGAAGGTGTTTACCATGTCTCTACTCACTCACGAGCAACAGTCTTATGAGACACCTGCTGCCTCCAAGTCCTCCAAGCTAACCCAACTAACTGGTTCTTAACCTGTAATTGCAGGGGCGTAACCAAGGAATCTACATTTTAACTGATACCTTAGGTTATACTAATTTTTCAGCCACTATGTGTTTGTTTTTAAATGAGTTACTAAGTTCTGAAATTTGGATTTCACTCAAACTGATTTGTTTTCATTTAATACCCATATGTGGTTGGTAGCTTTCCTAATTCTCAGCATGGCTTTACCCTCACCTGATGATCAATTGGCTAGAAATAACACAGAGTAGTAGAAAGCAATTAAAGGACTCAGATACAACAGCTCATATGTGTAATTCCATCCTTCAAGAGACTGAGGCCATGTGACTGTCTCCATAGAGCTCAAGGTCAGCCTGGGCTTACATAGGTATTTCCATGCCAGCCTGGGCTACAGAGTGAGATCTGCCTGGCTCAAACAGTCTTTTTTTTTTAAAGTTACTCTTGGTCCAGGGAAACTGCTATCAATATAGTCCTTGCCTCACAAACATGAGGACCTGAGTTTGGATCTCCAGGACCCACATAAAGGCCTGGTGAGTTGGCCCACATCTGGAGCACTCATGCTGGGTGATGAAGATGGATGTATTCCTGGCAATCTCTGAATCAGTGAGATACTCTGTCTCAACAAATAAGGTAGAGAGGGATTCTCAGTCCTAACCCCATCTCCAACACATACATGAGAGCAAGAGAGAGCCAGAGAAAGAGTTTTGGCGTTTCTCCCATAAAAAGTGGAGCCTCCTCCCCAATCCCGCAATGTGTGGTGGTGCACACCTTTAGTCTGGTGTTGATGAGGCAGAGGTAAGCTGATTTCTGAGCTCAAAACTAGTCTGGTCTACATAACAAGTTCCAGGAGAGCCAATTCTATATAATGAGACCCTGGTTTGTTTGGGGTTTTATTTTTGTTTTGTTGTTGTTGTTTTGGTTTTTTGTGTTTTTGCAAAAAAAAAAGAAAAGAAAGAAAGAAAGAAAAGAAAAATCACAAACAAAATTGAATCTCAAGTCAGGTATAATGCACATACCTCCCAGCACTCCAGAGGCCAGATAGGAGGATAATGCATTCAGGGCCAGCCTGGGCTACATAGTGAATTAAAAGCTAGCCTGAGCTACAAAGCAAAACTCTGTCTCTATAGCCCAGTCAGACCTTGTAAGACTGTGTCAAACAAAACAAAAACCCATGACAGAAAAATCAGTACCCTAAAAACAAAATTGGGGCGAGTTGGGAAGACATGAGAAATACGGAGGTGGAGGTGAGCCTGCAACCATCTAAACTATCCAGGAAGAAAATGGCCAGCATTGAGGGCATTGAAGACGGGGAGCTAGTTACAAGTGTTGAAAGAGCTAAAAAGCCAGCTGGAACCAGTCATAGGCCACATCAGGCAGCCACTGCCCGAGGACTAGATGGACCGCTGCAGACAGTGCCACAGAACCCAGGAGCCAGTCCGTCCACAGGAACTGAGATCGAAGTCAGTACAGGGAGTCTGAGAAGGAATGTCTGTGGGACCCTGGGAGAGCAAGGAGGGGACACAACAGTGAACTGAACTAAAAGCAGAGGCAGAGGGCCGCCACAGAAACACAGCAGTGCCACATTTGGATCCTGACCTGAACTTGCCTCTGTCGGATGCTGTCAGAAAACATGAATGCCCAGTGAGTGTTGGAGAGTAAGGAATGACTTAGAAAGCATACTAAAATATGGTGGGAAAAATGAAATTGAATGTTTAGTCTTGAGTACAGGTTTGTAGGAGTTCTGCCTTTAGTTTGATGTTTGTGAAGAATGATTTATTGTTAATTAAAATTTTGTGTGTCCACGTGTTCATGTGCATGTGTGGGTGTGGGGGAAGCATGCGACACAGCACATATGTGGAAGTCAGAGGACAACTTGTGGGGACAGTTCTCTCTTTCCACTCCGTGGGTCTGGAAATCAATCCCAGGCTCCAGGCCTGGCAAAGAAGCACATTACCTGCTATACCCCCTCTCCAGGCCAGAACTCTATTTTTTAGTGAGCCTATGGTGGGGTATCAGAGGCTGAGACAGGAGGTTTGAAAGATTGAGGCTAGCCTGGGCTATGTAGTGAGTTCCAGGCCAACATGGCTACAGCAAGGGAAAAAAAAACAACTTTCACTTATGTGGCAAAAATATGGTCTTTTCTTTCTCCTTTACCTGTGTGTGCAGCACATGAGTGGAGGTCAGCAGGCAGTAATGTGTAGTCAGTTCTCTCCTGACATTTTTACCTGGGTTCTGAACTTAAACTTAGGCAGCCAAGCTTGCACAAGTACCTTTAATCACTGACCCACCTCACAGGCTCCCCCTTCATTTGTGTGGACACACTTGTTAGTGTATACTGGAGTGTGTTTGAGAAAGCCCTGGCAGAGGCCAGCAGAGGAGGCCGGGTGTCCTCTATCATTCTCTTTGAGGCAGGGTTATTCCCCTGAACCTGGAAGCCAAGAGTCCCAGCGAGCCTTCTGACTTCAATCCCCTCAAGCTGAGGTTACCGCATGTGGTGACTACAGGCTTGTTATGGATGCTGGTGTATAAACACCACTCCTTGTGACTGCACCACTGAGCCATCTTGCCGGCCTGAAGTATGGCCTTTCTCTCCTCTCTGGATAAACTCTCCTTTTGATAACATGTTCAGACTTATTGGCATCTGATGAGTTTGATTGACATGTTAATCTGTGGGCATGGTGCTCAGTTATCTACCTGGTACTGCTCTGAGGGACATTCTATTCTAAAACGTTCCTCTGAAGCTGAACTGAAAGCCTACTGAGGATGGAACATCATGACCACAAAAGGAGGTCCAACATTTACTTCAAATCAGGGGAAACACTTCAAGTTACTCAAGCTTGAGGCAGTAGTCTTGATGCAAACTTTGCTGAGATAAGTCTTCCAGGGTCAGAGGAAGATGTTGGAACCTGAACCAGTTTCCTGTGCCTAGAACAACAGACTTGGGGCAACAGTTAGGATCAGATTATAAAATTCTATTAAAAAGCCACGTGGGCCCAACCCCGGTGGTAAAGGTTGAGAATCCAGAGCCATAACTGGAGCTCTAGAGAAGGTGAGGGTCAAAGACCACTTGGTCACATTCTGCAGCATCCAACATTGTCACAGAAGTGACTGTGTTTCCTCATTTCTGGATTTAGACATGACTTATGTGGTCCCATTTTCCCTGTCCCAGTTTGCTGTGGGAGGAACACATGCCTGGCTTCTTTCTGTGGGCAGCGGATACTGCTTGGCTTTAAAAATTCATGTCAAGTATAGGGGCTTCAGGCCCAGGTCACACCCACAGATGTTCCCACAGGAAGCCCCATGCTTCCCTGGCCTGAACCTGTGTAAGCATCTGTGAATCCAGATACAATGGATTTGGAGTTTAAAGTCATTCCTGGAGAGGTCAGGACCAGCAGAAGTACTCACTGATGTCTAGATCATCCTTCACAGAGTAACTACAAGATTGCCTCCTTATTTGGTGTGGTTTTAAGATGTTTTACAGAACAAGCTGGGAGTCTGAGATAAAACGGGAGCTGGTGGGCTTGGGTTGGTGCTGGGCACGGAACTTGCTGCTACTCGCGCCTTTGTGTCTGTGTTCAAGCTCTCCCTCTTCTGAGCCTTTCCTAAGAACAGCGCTGTTATAATGCGGTGAGGCCCCAGAGTAAAGGCCCATCCTGCTCTCTGCATTCTTCGGACATTCTTGAAGTTTCTGGACTTGCAATCACACTTTGAAGTGTTTGTGGGCCAAATCCAGCATCTTGGCCCACAGATTTTTTTCTGACCTTTTGCTGAATGTGGGTCATACTTTCTTCTTTACATTTCTCATTATTTCTGGTTAAAAAACTGGACAATTTTGCTTAGAGTACAGGAACTGACTCTGATCTATGTTTTTGATTCCTTTAGCTTCACTAAATTATTTAACTCCGGCAGTTTGAAGCATAGCTGCTGCTTCTCATCGGTTCTGGCTTTACATTCACATGTGAATTTCTAGTCTGACTTCCCAGGCTCAATCCTGGAGATATCAGTAGTCAGCAATATTTATCCTTGCTCGACCTCCAGGGCCCCAATGTGTGCAAGTGGAACCGCCCACTCAGGCTGTTGGCCCAGATCTCCCTCCCAGTCAGGCTGTGTCTGGTCTGCCCTGCACCTAGTAGCCTCCTCTCCGCCCAAGGTCACATCAGCCTGGACTAGCTACAACTCTCCCTCAGAGGGCTTCACCGTGGATTCCTGCTGGCCCACCACCCTTCTGCCTTCACTGCCAGCAGAGTCTAACTCACTCTGCAGCAAAGCTGCTAATTTTCATGATCCACTTAGAGGTTTGGGGGTGAGGGCTACAGCAGAAGGCCCCAGATTCCAATAATTCTTACATAAAGTACTAGAAGCCTTATGGAAACTGTTTTTAACTTCCTGATTGCCTTTGTCAACTTCCTGACTGGTAACTCCCAGAGCCCTCAAGTTAGTCTGCTTTCTTTGGGGAAGACTGGTTGATTGCTTCATAATGGCCATGCAGATGCCCCTAATAGCCATGTGCTGATATTTCACACACACCAAAGATTGACAGCAGGGTAAAGCTCAGCAAGTAAATCTGATGTCCACAGTAGGAAAGAGACTGGGTGTGGTGACCCATGCCTGTGACCTGACTGAGCACAGTGGAGGCAAGGACAACAGGATGTATGCAAGATTCAGTTGCCCAGCTGTTTAATGGTTAGGAGTTCTGAGGGCTCTTCCAGCAACTCAAGCTCAGTTCCTAGCACTCACACTGATTGGGTGGCTCCAGGCCATCCAACACCATCTCTGTCCTGTGTAGAACTTAACTGCATGTACGTACACACACACACACACACACACACACACACACACACACGAGTAAAAGTAAATCTTCAAAACCAACAAAATTTACAAAATGATCAAACAAGTAACAAAAACAAAGAGAATAACAGACAGAATGGAAAGAGGGGGTTTTCACTTTAAGCAGCAGTGCTGTGACCTCAACTCTGAACATCACCGATACTTTTCAACACAGGGCCACTGATTTCCAGGCACCACTTCAGGCAGAGAACTACAGCTGGACAAGTGCCTAAGACTCCTGTGGCAGTGAGTGAATGTGGTGGTGTGGAAATTCTTTAAAGGGAAAAACAGACCTCATAATAAGAATTTTTAAAAATTGAAAAGACTAAACAACCTGTGTACATTCTAAAGACAAAAACAAAAACCTCACTGATTTATAATTTTACAAACCAGTGTGATGGCTCTCGAGAGAGGTGATTGCTGTCAAGCCTGACAACTTCAGTTCTATCCTTAGACTCCACATGATGGAAAAGAGACACTTTCTGCATGCTCTCCTGACATTTACACACCACACACACACACACACACACACACACACACACACACACACTAAGCTAACCTATAATAAAACAATTTTATCCTGATGGTCCCTTTTTGAGGAAATGATCTGAAAACAGCTTTGGCTAAGGAGCTCACATATGACGTCATGGTTCCTACTACCTAAACAAGCCATACAGGAAACCCAGGGCAGATTTATACTGCTTTATTTCGCCAGCTGTGGGGAAGTGCCTTCTGGAAGTGCTACAGTTAAGGACACACACCAGGTCACTGTGGCTCAAGAGCGGAGACCCTCTACTGTGAGAAAACTTACACACCTTCAACATGTACACATGCCTTGTATTCCAAAGTGACAACAACAACAACAAAAATGTATCTTGGGCTTTAAGGAATTTCTGAGCTACCTAGAAAACAAATTTAACAAACTCTGTATGAAATTCAGCTAAATACTTCAAATTACCCAGATTTAACTGAGGGACAGAATAGTGAACTAAATTTAGTTAAAGGTTGTTAGAACTGAAAAAGAATGTGTAAAAATACAGCTGAAAATTCTCAGGTAGCCATCACACAGGGTAAACTACTGACATCTTATCCCCAGCATAGCTCAATGAAGGCTCCATGTTAGGAGCCAAGGCAGAAAACCAACTTAGGCTCAACTGTTTGCCTTAAGTGATTTAAGTAACATTTTAAATTACTCCTTATCTCCAAGATAAATATTGTTGCAATTGTAAAGGATTAGTAATTTATAGTATTTGCAACGTCTTGACTATAAAACCCCCAGTTACATCTCTAGTCACGTGACCCTAGTTAAGGCCAGGAAGACAAGGTTCAGTTGCTACGTTCTGTATTCCACTAGAACTGGTCAGAGCTACAACCATTTGCCCGTTGGTATTTAATTTACTAGCCTGTTTCCTTTAAGATATGCTCCTCCCATTTGTCTGCCAGCCCAAACCAGGGTCCTCCAGCACCCAACCCCAGTATTAGTTCTCACAGTTCTCTCACCTGTCTGTCTCACCACTTTGCCCAAGCCTCAGATTTCTTCCTCCCTTTTTCTCACCAGACTTCCCGTAACACACCCCTGTACGACCTATTTGCCCTCCTCTCTCACTCCTGTCCATACCTTTACGGGGTCTTTCCCATCTGAAGACAGCCACCCCACCTGTGTGCCAGCATCTCCTCTGCTGTCCTTTTTCTTGGGCTCCCCATTGCCCTTCCCACAGCATCTACATGCTGTCTCTCTGCTTTGAAGGATGCTCTCTCTCCACCCCCAACGTCAGCAGAGCTGCCTACAAACACTGCACTTTCGATCCAACCACTCCATAAAGAAGCCTTTGCCTTCCGTCCACACTTTAATCAAATCCAAACAAAACAGGTCCTGATTCCTAAACTCAACAGCAGTGTAATTATTCATGTAACAGGAATGTGAACAAACCTCTCGATTCTTTGGAACTGTACAAGGCTGCTATCACTTGTATCTGAAGGTACCACTTCAGATGAGAAAAGTGAAGCAACAAAGTAATCTTGTCAAAGGTCACATAAAAGGGGTCAAAGTCTGAACTCTAATTCAGCTATCAAATTAAAACTCCATTCCTTCCAATGCTATCACACGAAGAGTTAAGAATAGGTTCTGTGCCTAAGAGCAAACGAAGATGCATGACCGACCTTGCAGAAAGACTAAGTGATCAGTGATGCACACTGCGCCCTTTGAAGATCCTCCTTTCACACGCAATCCTGAGAGTCTTAAGTGGACCATGCTTAGCATCCAAGGATGAAACCCTGCGGCAGATGTACGGAGCGAGTGAACACCCAAGTCATCAGAGGCTGCTACAAACAATCCACGTATGTTATTTTTCCTCAAGAGACGCCGGCAGCTGTATCCCAAGTGTTTTTATTGTGGATGAAGACACAGCCAACTTATATTATTTTTATTTCAAGGGTTTTTTTTGCCTTGCAATGCTCCTGAGAAATTCAAGAGTGCCTTGGCTTTAGCGCTATATAAAACACAACCGAATCTTATGGTACAGTTGGAAATGTCTCACATTTAGATATCTTCCTATAAATCAAGACAATGTATCAATTTTAGGTAACTGAATCATAATAAGTTAAGATGTAAAGACTGGCAAATCATCACAAATGTCAACATTACAATGATCATCATTTCCCCATAGGAATATATAAAATAAATTACCTGATATTTACAGAAGAAAAATTTTTGTTGATAGAAGATGCTTTAAATGCTTTGATATATGAAAATTTCTTTAATTTAAAAACCCCAGTTCAAATGATTTTCATTCTCACCTGTGCTGGCCCTCCCTCCCTCCCTGCCTGCCTCCCTCCCTTCCTCCCTCCCTCCCATAGCTAACTTGGGTAAGCACTTTGATATTCTTGAATCCTTGGGATGAGTAAAGGAACTAAAGGCTTTTGGGGTGATAGTTGATGTTTAGCTAGCCAGCTGCATGCTATCTCTTTTTGACTATGTGCTTTGGTCTTCCCCCTTTTTAAAAAACAAACAAGAGTATCAGGATGTAAAACTCAACAGCACACACGCCGGTGATTACATTCAATCAGCACCAACGGCAGGGTGAATTCTTGACAGTGTATTTCATTGTACTTGAAAACCATTAGGAATGTCATGAAGAACTGTGGCTTCCAATGCAAAATTCAACTACAAATTCAAAGCGCAGAAAGACATCAACAGCCCACCTATAGCAGTTACAACAGTCTGTGGCTTCTGCTGCAAAGTCAACCACAAATCCCACAGAGTGGCTGCAGATCTCAAGAGCAGACAGACTTCTGCAGTCACTACAGAACCAGCAGTGAGCCTCTAGCAGCATCCTGTTGGGATCACTGGATGTGTGTGCTTCTTGCTCTCTGCTGAGAAGTTTCCTTGAGCAGATGGTTCATCTCTGACACACCTTAGTTTCAGAAAAGCTGATGGATTATGTCTGGTTTAGATCAATGCACATTTAGAATGCACACAACAGAGACATTAGGTACTGCAGCTTTCAGAAAAGGTCATATACTTCAATAGCAGCCATGTAATACAGTGCTCTTTGATGCCTGGATGTAGAACCCCCCCCAGCAGCCTTCAAACTTAGGTTACATGAAATGGTGAGGGAGGGAAGGTTGCTTTAGTCAAGGAGCTTCAAACATCATAAAAGTTATCTAAATATAAAACACACTGCTTAAATATCCACCATGTACCTCTTCCTTAAAAGAAAACAGTTTACATCTTCCATTTTCTTCTTAATGTAAAAGCTAGTCTTTTGGCTACTTTATTCAGAACTTAAAATTTCCTGCAAGCAGTGCATGACCCAGGCTAATGAGAGAGAATAAGTTTTTAAGAAACATATAAAAACCTGTATCAGTAGACCCTCAACTTACAATGGCTTAACTGTTTCAATTTTGGAGTTTGCCAAAATAATAAACACTAAACAGAAATCCTGCTTCAGATTTAGAGTTTCTCGTTTCTCACTGCTGGGCAGCGGAGGGAGCGGTGGCTCATGCTCAGCCGTGTGGTCCCATGGGGCCAACTGACAGTTGAGTATAGCAAACAAATGCTCAATTCATGATGTTTTTTATTATGGTGGGTTTACTGGGCTGTGAGCCCACTGTGAGTTGAGGGGCATCTGTAACATCGGCCAAACTGGCTGGAGCAGCTTAACATTTATTTCTGTTAACTCTGCTGGCAACTTTTTTTCTAACACATAGCAGAGAAATTGGGTAAGTTAGTTAAGGACACAGGTGACATCAGAAAGCAGCATTATCTCAGGTACTTAATTTTTCAGAAAAAGATATTTTAATCATCAACGCATCATTAAAACCTCCAGACTTCCAAACATATTAGAAATATACAGTTTACCACAGGGAACTTTATAAACAACCCAAGTTAGCGCTGACAGGCGCCGGGGCTGTCGCCCTTCAGATCAGTCTCATTTCCACCTTTCCTTGCTAGATAGGCTTTTCTGTTTTAAAGGCTTATCTGAATTTACAAAATATGCAGGAAATGACTTTTAAATGTACAACATCAGCAACTAATACAAATATGAACATCCTGATACAATAATAGCTGTGGAATCAGGATCTTTTTCTTTCATAATGGCTTTGTAAAAAGATTCAGAAATAATTGAACTCCCAAACACCTGGTGTTAGTGCACTGAAATGACCACCATAAGAAACAGAGTGCTGCACCCCACACAGGTGAAGCTCTCAGAGGCAGGAGGTGATAGGTCTCGGGGGGAGGGGGGATACTGCTAACGGTGGTCTAAGGTTTCCGTGGATGCAGCCATACATAAAGCGTAACCTTAAATGAAAGTTACATGTACGTGTGCATTTGTACAAGAAAACCTTACGATTTTTGATTGTTTGGCTTTTTTGGTGTGTGTGTTTTGAGGAAGGAGCTCACTATGGCTGTTGCTCTGGCTAGCCTGAAACTCACTGACTACACCAAGCTGACCTCCAATCCTAAGCACTTCTTGCTTCTGTCTCTCAAGTGGTGGACTAACCATGAGCCACCAGGCCTAGCTAGAAACCTGTAGTTTTAGGTGATACTTTAAAAAGACAGTTCAGCTCTTGAAACTAAATGATCCCATTTAGTTACTCACAGCATGTACTTCACAATAAAAAGAAACAAACTACTGACCCATGAAACAACTTGGATGGACCTCAAGGGAATTATGTTAAGTGAAATACACCCATTTCAAGAGGTTACATAACATATGATTTCATTTAAACAACATTTACAGAATAACAAAATTATAGAGGGTGACAGTCAGCGGTTGTCAGGGATTAGAGGAGGCAGCAAGGGTTAGAAGGCAGCTCAAGAATCTTCTGACAGAGTCGGACCCTGACCGCGAAGGTCAGATGAATCTAGCCATGGGATGAAACTGCATAGAACCAAACACCTGCTTTGCCTCAGGGCACTGACAGTCTCCCAGGATCAGCTGTGTTCTCTGTGCTCTGCAGAGCACAAGGTCCTCTACAGGTGATCAATATGTATTGCAGAGCATTGTCTGCTCCATGTAGAGAAAGAAGCCTTTATTGTTTATTAGGCATGGGGGGATGAGGGGGAGGTGTAGATTCCTTATCTTTAAAAGATGAACCACATGCTCATATCGTAAATGAGCTTGACAATGTGGGGAGACAAGAGCAGACATACAGTCTACTATTCTTGCCTCTCCTTTAGAGTTTTGTAAATTAAAAAGTAAACAAGTGTTTCTAGTTTTAAATTAGATAATGTCATAAAGTGAAAAAAAGCAGATTATATATCCGATACTTGCTCTTCTGACACCTGTAATTTCTAAAAGCATTAAGAATATTTTTATTAACAGAGAAATTACAACTACAAACACATACATGACTCTTTCCAGAAGGCCACTTTGTGATAAAGGTCACACACATACAGTGTTCATGGTTTCTTTAAAGTGCTACATAGTCTCAGCCTTGAAAGCTACCTACTGCTTTAAAAGGTCTTTCAGTACAACACCCGCACTGTTGTCAGGTGACACTGGCAAAGGCGCGAACGTGGGAAGAACATCTGAGATGGGTTTCAAAAGAAGATGCCCAGGCCCACCAGGTCCATGTCCAGCTGGGTTAATAAGGGGCACAGCCGCTGAGCGGGGAGCCAAGAATGGATTCACATCTGCTCTTCTTCCTGCCCTGGATTCTGCTGTATCTAAAAGATAAGATACAAATTTAATTTCTATCTTTCACAAAGAGATTTAATGAAAGAACCCTCTAAACACAGCAGTAGTTTTATCAAACTCATCAACCCAGTTGTTGAGGTTTATTGTTGAGACAGGGTCTCTAGCTCAGGCTGGCCATGAGCCCCTAATGGCTGAGGATGAGCCTCCTGTTCTACTTTGGGAGCTGAAACTGTGCCAATGAGCTCAGTTTTAACACAAGCATTGGGTAATCAATCTGTCACTACTATCGATTTTAAAATTCCACTCTTCTGATCATAATGCTCCTACTAGGCACATGTTTCGGGCTACCCTTTATTCAAAACAAGAACGACAACAGACCCTCAAATCCTAAGTATAAAATACTAATTTGTGGGCCAACAAGATGGCTCAGCAAGTGAAGGTATCTACCACTAAGCTTCCAACTCTGATGACCTAAGTTCAGTCCCAGAACCCATGTGGTAGGAGAGAACAAAATCCTAAAGTTGTTTTCTGACTTCCAAAGGTGTGCATGGAGCACACACACACACATATAGACACATGTGCACACAATAAACAAACAGTATTTTAAGAATACTAATGTATATTATGAAAGCCTCATGAAAATTCATTCCTAGTCATTCAAACCATTTTCTGTCTTTTTTTAAAAAAAGATCCACATGCTCTTTCTTTCTGTATTTGGCTACCAACAAACTCAATGTGCATGCTGCTGAGTTCTGGAGCCTGTAAGTAGAATCTATCTATGAAGAGTAGACGGGCAAAAGTAGGGAAGGCATGGAGATCCTGACACCCACAGAGAAGCAGGAGGGGAGCCAGGAATGCTAGCCACACAGGGCTGTCCCTTCAATGTGCTATCTGTATGGCCAAGTCCAGACTAGATACTACCAAAGACTCTTACAGTGAGCTTGTCAGTCTATAAAGCCTATCTTTATAAAAGATGTCACATGTAGTCAATCTATAGAACCCATTTGGAAAATGTCATATGTACTTTACAAAGAGTTTTGACTTAGTCATGTCTTAAGCTTTATTGGGTACACAGAACTGAGTCATTTATCACCAGATAATTTTTCACCAAATTATGCTGTGCTTAAATATGCCTAAAATAAAAACTCGGGGTCAGACTCTCAAAGTCTGAACTAACACCAGTTACTTATACTTAGTCCTTTTGAACCAAACTGTCTTCTTGCCTCACACTGATCTTTACTCTGCTGGTCATGGCGGTCACAGAGACCCACACACAAAAGAAGAAACGAAGAAGAAGAAATGGTAGAAAGGAGACAAGGAGCACACATGACAGAAGAACTGTACCCCAAATACTATGTACCTGGAAACTATGCTTACCGTAACAACCCTAAAATGATGGTGTGCATGCTGCAGGCAAATGCTCTTCACATCTACCTGAGAGATGAAGACCTTGAGAACTTAAGATTTCCCAATGATTATAGCCTATGAAAAATGCTGGCATATCATATTCTACTGATGGAACAGTAATTAAAATTAACTTACCAGAAGAACAAATATGACTCAGTCATCATGTCAGCATTCAAAGCTGGAGACATTCTCACTGCTATTATTTCTCTACCAACTTGGGCAGTTACAATTCATTTTCATTATTAGAATAAGAATTGACATATAACCTGTCTTAAAGGCTACAATTCTGCCTTATTAGCCAAGGACACTAATAACTTCATTGATGAGAGCCAAGAAAATCTTTGGAAGTGCCTTCTTAAGCAATGGGAAACTAAAATAGCAGGCTCCTAAGATAAAGACACAGACAAATTCATTATAGTCAGCTGTGACTGAGCAGTTCTTGACTCCCACTTTGGACTTCCTGTGACCAACAACTTTCCAGACTGGAAAAGCTTCTGTGCTGCCTACTACGCTTTACACCCTGTGGGCACAGAACAACACTGAGATCTACACCCTGTGGGCACAGAACAACACTGAGATCTACACCCTGTGAGCACAAGTAGACACAAAGTTTTATACAGAGTGTGAATACAGGAAGATACTACACTCTGTGAACAAAGGAAGACACTACACACTCTGTGAACACAGGAGGCCACTAGTCTCTACTGGTGAACACGGTATGGACACTAAGTTTGCTTCCTTTATGTAAACCCTGCTAAAACTCTGCCCACCTCTAATTGATATGCACACCTAGCAGAGCTCTGATGAAGGAAAGGGAGATAGAGAGAGAGACAGAGACAGAGAGAGAGCGAGAGAGAGAGAGGAAGGAAGGAAGGGAGGGGGAAGAAAAAAACGAGTGAGTGAGTTTCAAAACTTCTAGAAGAGAAATTTTGAATTATTTTATCTAAATTTACCTATGGTGAATGATATGAACTAGGAAGCATATGGTATGTTCATTAAGTCTATACTAAAATATGTAAATTGTTGAGAAAGAGAGATTGGTTTATAGTCTAGTGGATAATTAAACTTCAATTCAAGAAATGTTACTATATGCCAATATCATCAATATTAAATAAGTAAGACCACTGCAACACAGTGAGATCAAAAATACACACATAACCACCAACCATTTCCTTCCAGACAGACCTTTCTATATGCAAGGGGGCATACCACATTCTTGGATGTTTAGGTGAGTTTAACTAAACCAACATTATGTATGTAATTTATGTAGCAAAGTTTGGTTATTGAATAACAAGAAGTCCAAAGATGAAAATCATTTTCAGACTATAAATTATGCTTGTAACTTTAATAAGACGTACCATCAGAGAGAAATGAACACAGGGGACACAAAGCAAAGATGTAACTAGCTCACTACTATTTCTAAGAGAGTAATTCAAAGCGACTTATACTGATAATTAAAATAAAATCCCAGGCTACTACAATGTCTATAAATATACCTCAGTATCTCTAAATATGCTACAGTGTCTATAAATACACACACACACACACACACATATATGAATGAGAGACTTAGAGAGTGTGGAAACATCCAATGAAAGATTTCTTGAAGACTCTGAGAATAATTCCTACATAAAAATGAAAACATTTCATACTGTTTACATTAATTAAAACAAGTAAATAATAAGCTACCAAAACATGTAAGACTCAAGTTTGGTGACATTAGATTTTTGGAAGCAGTATTACAATTTCAAAACACTGAAAACTTTATGTTACTATCATGAGTAACAAATTAGTAACAAATCCTAAGTTAAGCATTTGATTTTTACCAGGTCCCTTATTTTACCTCTAAAGCTTTCAGGTATGCCTGTGTCAACTTTTCTTCTTCCTGGAGAATCTAGAGGCTTCAGGTCATGAACTGACAGCTTTGGGGGCGGGACAGATGGATGAGATTCTGTTTCCAGAAATTTAACAAAGAGTTCTGAAAAAGACTATGAGAAAATATTTTGGTATATTACTGGGATTATATTAAATGATGCAGGAGAAATCTGATACTATGCAAATGAGTGTGGTATACAATCACTTTATCATCCATGTTCAGCAGGAATAAAACTGGGTCTTACACTATTAATCACAGACTGCTGATTTGGTCTCAAAGGTGTACTGGGCACACTCTTTGACCCTCCTCCCAGCCATCCAGCCATCCACCGAGTAACACCTCCTTGATCTTCAGCAAAAAGCTGTAAAGACATTTTAAAACAGAAAAATACTATCAATACAAGACAAGAAAATGAGAGCCACTCTCCTATGACTTCAGAGAAGAATAAACATGCTTTGTAACTCAAGTAGGTGTTTACTAGACTGACAGGTTACAGAGAAACCAAAGTGCCACCCCAAACACAATCTGAAGTAAATGTTCTGGACATGGTCATATCTCAAAATAATCATTGATAAAACAACTGGTTTATAAATGGTAAAATACTTAAACTAACACCATACAAAATGAACAAAAGCACCTCCTTGATGAAGAAAACTGTATTAAACCCAAGTTATAGATACAGTGAAAAGAAACTATTTTCCACGATGCCCTATATTATAAATAAGCATTTAGAACGAGAACCAGGATATAGTTCAGTGGTGGAGCACTCACCTAACACATGAGAGACAAGCTAAATTGCATCCCCAGTGAAAAAAGAAACAGATAACAAAAGGCAGGGGAGAGAATACCACAGAGCAAGAAAGTGCAAGGGGGGAATTGCATAGAGGAAGGGGGGCTGGGAGGGCTTTTACTGCCTGCGCACCTGCTCCATCTCCTCCCGTTTAACACCCACGATGCCCCCCATGAGACGAAGCACTTCATGGCGCCGGTTTTTAGGTGTGTGGAAGTAACCAATGAAGAGGTTCCTCATGAGGACTCTAGAAAAACCAAGGCAGAAACAGCTGAGGTCAACCTAACATGGCCAATCTACCACAACCATACCTAAACACTAAGCAAATAAACATTTTCTTATATTTAAACAATGAAGTGCTTAATTATAAAGACTGAATAATAAGATGCTCTAAAGTAGCTTTTTAAATAAGTCTAATTAGGAATATTTCAGACAACTTAAAATGCATACTTAAAAAATATCCCCATTTCTTTAGACCCATAGCCAACTAAAGGAGGTATCTCATAAGTAATTCTCAACACCTCAGTGGGTGATTCTCATTGAGAGACACAAAAATGGAGATAGATGTTATGCATGTTTATTAAAAAATTTAAACAATATTTTAGATTTAAAAATATTTCATCAGATTTTACTACATAAATAACCAGGTTCCAGACCGGCATTTACACATACAAGTCAGATAGGTTTCCCTAAGGGTAGTGAAGAGGGGAAAATATTAACAATAAACCTTTTATTTTCTAAGTATTTCATATAGAAGTGATTTTTTTTAAATTATTGCAAATGGTTTTCAGAAAAGAAATGAATTGGGAAACAGGCTTTAAAAATAAAAGAAGGCTGGCTATCATGAAGACTACCTACACCTCATTGTGTAAGAGGAAAGGCGTCTTGAACTGTAGTCAGGTGTGAGCATCTGCTGTAGCTGGACTGCTCTATGAAAGCAGTTCCTGTAAAACAGAAGAGGAAGCCAAGAGGCGACGCTTACTTGTCCACTTTCCCTTCCGTACTGTTCACTAAGTTCATCAGCTTCCTCTGCGCATCATCCAGCATCTCTTGGTGGAGCTCATCTGTTTTACGAGGAAGTGGATAAAAACAGCATTAGCTGACCAGCGTGGATAAATGCACAGCGGGACTGACTCAGAAATGTGAATGCATGCCCTGCTCCACTGGAGAATGGCTAATTGCTGTCACCTTTTCTTTGGTTCAGGGAACTTGGACCTCTATTGCAGAAATTACCTAGAAGGCAAGGGAGGCAGAATTCTGCATGGTTTGCCTCCAAGAATGATCCGTTCCTTAACAGAAGTGTAAAGATCTCAACAGGTTTCCATCCTCTTTGAGACTGGCAGGCAAAAGCAAACTGTCCTCCCTGCTGTCTGCACAATGGGTTTCCAGAGCAACTCTCTTAATGGGAGGGAACGGAGAGGACAGCTTTAGATTTCCCTTGCTCCATTTTCCTGGCTGCGCTCTGCTGTTGCTGAGCCAAGAGAGTATCTAAGAAACTAACACCTTGGCTGAGCTCAGCTGACAGGGCAAAGGACTCTTCAGAAAGGAAATTGCAAAGCACAATGATGGGCATGGGCTCTCATGTGCTAATCAGGGTACAATGCTGCTGGCTGACTTAAAAGGATGTTTAGAAAATTTCTAAATTTGTACTTTAAAATAAACAAAACCTATAAAATGGTTGGTATCCAGGCAATTTTTTATAGGTAAAATGTAAATTAAATTAGAAGATGGCCTGTTCACAAGCTAATTGTGCCAAAGGGTCAGGTCCCTGGGCTAAAGAACCCCTCAGTCCAACAGTCTACACCTTTTACTTAGAAGTAGATAGCCTGCGCTCAGAGAGGTGCTCCATGACTTTAAGGAGAAGCAGTGTAAGGGAGGGGTAACACAGCGGCTCCTTCCGTCTGGGGATGGCACGTCTCCATTCTTTGCGTCATTTCTCTTTCCTATCTCTTGAAACATTAGCATTTTAAATTTTGATGAAGTCTAATTTACTTTTTGTTAGTTTTCCCCCTGTACTGTGAAGATTTACTCCTATATCTTCTAAGCATTTTATAGTTTTGGATATAAACTTTAGGACCACCATCCTTATTGAGCCCCGCTTTTTTTTTTTTTTTTTTTTTTTTGTGCATGGTATGAGACAGGTGTCTAACCTGATTTCTAGCAGAGTTTTCTTCATGAGAAAAACAGCATTACATGATTCTGGTGCTGTTCTTTCAGCATGGCTTTGAAGAGTTAACTGACTGTCAATGTCTGCTGTAGTTTTTGACTCTTGTCTCCCACAAAATTCTGCACGTTTCCCTCCCGCTGCTGAAGCACTCTTATTCACCAGGACTGGCTACTCTGACTCATCTACTCTCCATTCTGAAGTTCCTCACTTACTTCCTTGCATACTTTCCTGACACATAGTAGGGTGTCCTTTGTCCCCATTCTGTCCCATACAATGACAAGAATGCGGATTTACAGCACTAAGTGCAAATATCAAGCATACACGTTAAGGGTTTGCAGTGCTTTGTGCTTCTGTAAACTGCAGAATTCTGAATTACAAAATGCTATTTGTATTATAGGGGAGCGTTACCAAAACAGAGATGGCTGCCATAACCATGTTACAAAATACGGAGTTTGTGTTTGGAAACTTGCCTATACATTTTTCCTTTCCTGCCTTTCCAATGAGGAATTTAAAATTGGATATAAAAGGCAGGGGTGGCTGGCCACATATGTGGCAGAGGAGGGTACTGTTAGCCATTGGGGGGGGGGGAGAGGCCCTCAGACCTGAGGGTGTTAGATGCCCCAGTAGAGCAGAATGCCAAGGAGGGAAGAGGAGAGTGGGTGGGTGGGGGAATACCCTCATAGAGGCAGGGGAGGGGGGAGGGAATGGGGAGGTTCCAAAGGAGAGATCTGGAAAGGGGGAAACATTTGAAATGGAAATAAAGTATCAAAAAAAAAAAAAAAAGCCAACAAGGTTGTTCATAACTGAATAAATGATGAATATTAATTTACAGAAAATAAAAGGGGGTGGGAGGAGTATTACTGGAGTCTGACTCAGTAAAGGGCATTTTCTCCTGGATTCGTCAAATGCTTTGCACTGTGGGCTCGTGTTGTTATTTGGGTCTTTCCTTAGTATATTGTACTCTTGATGCAACAGAGCTCTTGGCCACTGGAAAAACTCCAAACCAGCAAGCGGAAGCAGGAACCACTCCTCCAGAACTACAGAACAGTAGCTGAGAAACAGCTCAAGCTTCCCCACTGTAGGCCCAGGGGCCTGTGTGCTCACAGGGAGGCCGGAGGAGGGCATCACTTCCTCTCTTGAGGCACGAGTCTCTCACTGAAGGCTTACTGGGGATCCCCAGTGTAACCATGTGGCTCGTTTATATGGTGCTGGGATCCAAACCCAGACCTTTAGGCTTGTACAGCAGCCTTACGAAGTCCCCTCATTTCTAGCCCTGCTACTTCTTGTTCTAAATGTGTTTTATACTGATTATATTTCAAATGATAATGATTTTGGGACATATGTTATTTTAAATAAACTATAAAAATTAATGTCATAGAACTCGGTACTCTCCACTCTTGCAGAGGAGCTAGGTTTGGTTCCCAGAGCCCATATGGTATCTTACAATTTCATGGCTCTAGGTTCAGGGGATCTGATGCCCTCACAGATTCCCTGATGTACATATGTTGCACATAAAACCATGTAGACACACACATAAAAATAATATAATCTTCTTAAGATTTTGCCTTTATTTTATGTGTTTGAGTATTTTACCTGCAAGCATGTCTGTGTACCACATGCATGGCATCTAATCTCCTGAGACTAGAGCTAAGAGACAGCTGTGAGCTGCCATGGGGGTGCTGAAACCAAACCCAGGTCCTCTGGAAGAACAACTGCTGAACCATCTCTCCAGCCCCAACATTCATACACACACACACACACACACAATTTTATTTATTTATTCCTTTTTACTATTTCAATGTAGACTCAAAACAAAAACTTATATCAAGCGTGGTAGTACATGCTTGCCATCTAAGCACACAGGAGCCCCAGGGCAGACGAATTCCTAATTTGAGGCCACCCTGATATAGTGTGTGTGTGTGTGTGTGTGTGTGTGTGTGTGCGCCCCAGCCTACACTTTCTCAAAAGAGAAAAGGGAAGGAGAGAGAGAGAAGGCTCATGGCTCTTTTGAACGGTGTGTTCCTACCACACAAACCATATGGTAATCTACATTACACTCTTTCTTGTTTAAACAAACTAGAAAAACAAAAATTGAGCTGCTAAGCCAGGAGGCGGTTTAGCAGGGGAAAGTGCTGCTCGGTAAGCCTGGTGACCTAAGGTTTAACTCTGGAATCAACAAAAAGGTGGAAGGAGAGAACAGATTAGAAAATTGTCTTCTGACCTCCATGTGCGCCAAGACATGTATACGGCCCAGTGCATAGCATATGTACACAGAATAACAACTAATAAAACACTGTTTTTAAAAATAATCTAGGCATTGTGGTTTGCACCTGCAGTCCCAGTTGCTGAGTCTGAAGCCAGCTTGGGCAACATAGTAAGGCCTCATTCCGAAGAATACCAAACAAACAGAGGCCTGCATGATAAGTAATACTCATTTGGCAAAGATTCTGATAAAAGATATTTTAATAATGTAAGATATTTAATAATGTAAGTCAGAAAGCCAAAGCACCCTGCCTTAAAGCCAAAGTTTGAAAGTCACTATTGGTCCGACCTAACGAGCTATGGAACGAATAGGGCTGCTTCGGCCTCACGTGCGTAAATGTACTATGACATCTGAGTAGACACAGGAGAGATGAAAGGACCGGGAGGGAAGCACGGGAAGGAAGAAATGTAAGCCGCACGCCCATTCCGAAGGCCCTCAAGACTCATCTTTTTCTCCAGCAACACTTACTTGCCTCCTCTCAGAAATCCCCAGTATCTCTACAAAAACTGAACTCAGACCACAATTTGAAATCAGAACTATATTTATATGGGCAGGCAAAATATTCTTATTCAGAAATGGGTTCTAGTCCAAATATAACAGTGCTGTGAATAATCACACACACCCAAATAATTCTTTACAAATGCAAGCTAGGGCTGGGGAGTACTTTCAAGTTAAGCAATGAATCAGCTGAGACTGAGTCTAATCTGGAGAAAGCATGACTGAGTGCATGACACCGTAAATCTTCCACGGCAGAGTTCTCAAATACCCAGGGATGATGCCATGGTTTCAGAATCAAAATCGAATGTGCAGCGAGTCTGCACATCGTAACTTTTCATTTTACTTGTGATTAATGACAGTGTATGATACTATCTTCAGAGAACATCTCACAGTGTGTCATAGTTCTTATATTTATCTGTAGTTTCATGACTGAGCACCTATGAACTGGTTTACTCCAGTCAGCTGAATGGTGAAGACCAGAGAGACCCAGAAACTCCAGAGAAGAACCAGGCTCCCACTGCCAGGTCCTTTTTCATCTGATTTCCTTCCTTCCTTCTTCTTTTTTTTTTTTTTTTTTTTTTTTTTGTTTTTTTGACAGGATCTCATTACATAGCTCTGGCTTTCCTGGAACTATATAGATCAGACTGGTTTCAAACTCACAGCGATCTCCCTGCCATCTCTGACTCCTGAATGCTGAGATTAAAAGCATGTAACCACCGTACTTGATTTTTATGTGATTAAAATAGCAATTAAATTTTGCTCCAATCAATAACAATCATATATATCATTTTGGTTTTTTCCCCTTATTTTGCATTTTTCTCATTTTTAAGAACCAATGTAAAGGAATGAATAGAAGAAAGAAAAAATGTTTGAAGACAATTTCACTTGTCTGTATAAATGTCAATAAGTAAATTGGATGTGAGATCTTATTTGCATTGGCAATCTTTACAATTTTTAGAAATATTTGATTTTTTTAAAATGTGCTTGTGTGGGAGAAAATGTTGCTGTGAGATAATACCATGACGAAAAACAATTTGGGGAGGACAGGGTTTACTTCAGCTTGCAGTTTCACAGCACAGTCCACTGCTAAAGAAAGTCAGGGCAGAAATGAAGCAGAAGCCGTGGAAGAATGTTGCTTACCGGCTTGTTCCTATGGCTTCCTGGGCTGCTTTCTTATGGCACACAGTACCATAAGCCCTGGAGTGTACTACCCACAGAGAGAAACTGCACTACAGGCTTATCCACAGGCTAACTGGGTCAAGGGCCTTTTTCTCAATGGAGGTTCCCCTTTCCCAGATGACTCTACCTTTTGTCAAGTGAGCATAAAACCAGCCATCACAGTGCACACAAGCACAAGTGCCCAGGAAGCCAGAAGAGGGTACTCAGGACCCTGGAGCTAGAATTATGGGTGCTCATATGGGTGTGGGTGCTGGGAACCTAACTTGGCAGTACATGCTCTCAACCAGTGAGCTACCCCCCTACCCCCCAGAGTGAATTTAAACTTGATACAATGTTAAATTTAATAAATGCAGCTTCTTTGTTTACTATAACCTAGGTATCTTATGTTTGCATCAGGGCCTCTCACTCTGAACCAAGAGCTCACTAATCTGGCACGTCTAACTGTACAGCCTGCTCTAGGAATCCCTTGTCTGCCTCCAAAGCACCGGAATCACCGCCTCTTGGCATGCAACAGGTACAAGGCAAGTTCTTTGCCTGCTGAGTCACCTCTGCACGCCTCCAAACATCCTTTTATTACTGAATTCCAACTTATACAAGCACCACTATTAATGCTAAATGTTCTTTTAAAAAGAGTATCACACCTATTTATAACTTGAAGTAACAAAGAACCATTCTGTCTTCAACCCTATGAAGGGAAGAATTTTAAGGTCTAGAGTCCATAGTGAACGTGGGTTTTTGTCTTTTGTTTTGTCTCATCATAATTGATGAGTAAAAAAGTTACCTTTTTCTTCTTCTTCTTCTTCTTCTTCTTTTTTTTTTTTTATGAGACAGGGTTTCATGTAGCCCAGGCTGACCCTCAATTTGCTTTGCAGGCAAAGATGACTTTGACCTTTCAATCCTCTTGCCTGTATCTCCTGAGTGCTGAGATTACATACATATTCCTCTACGCTTGGTCTGTTCAGTGCTGAGAATTAAACTCAAGGGCTTGTGTGTGTGTGTGTGTGTGTGTGTGTGTGTGTGTACAAGTACTCTACCAACTGAGATGTGTCCCCGGCCCCTAAAGTAACACTTAAAATTCTATTTGTTGGCAATGAATTTATTTCATTAATATAGTACAATATTAATATGAATTCTACAACACCATAATTTCTGATGAAAATAAAAGAGACTTATTATATTTCTTACACAATTAATTGGAATCACTACGAACACTTGAAAGAAGCCAGAGACAGAGGGAAGGGAATGAAGTGGGGAAGGTGAGGGGGTAGGGAGATACTAAGATTTTTTTCAGCTCTGAGCACTGAACCTTGTGAGAATCAAGACTTCTATCACTGGACCAACCCAAGAGATTTATATAATTACACACTTTTATATGTGTATGTAAGTGTTCACGTGTGTGCATGGCAGGAGGGAGTAGGCATACAAGTATGTGTGCATGTGCAAATGTGTGACAGCCAGAGGTCATTGTTGGATGTCCTTTTCAATTACTTAACCCCTTATTTTCTCAGATTGTCTCTCACTGACCTTCAGATTCACTGACTCCCCTGTACTGGCCACCAGGACTAGAGGTCCTTTTGTCTATCCTCTGCAACACCGACATTACAGGAGAGCCAATACACCTGGCTTATGTGGGTGCAGAGACTGAACTCATGTCCTCACGCGATTTGCTCGCTGAGCCTTCTCACCAGCCCACACATATATAATAACGTTTTATTGCCAGCAAATCAAATATACTTTCCCTTTCTATCAGTCTCCCTCAACCCTTTGTTATCAATTCAGATCACTTACAGTTCCACATAGAAAGTTTTAAAAGCATCCTTATATAGTATATGTTTTTTAAACATTTTGCATAGACAAGACACATCCCAAAAGATAGGGCTGCAGTTTTATCCTGAAAGGGAAAGCTGTAATACTTTTCCCACTTAGTAAATACTAATTCCATGTCAAATCCTTTAAGAGCAAAAGGTTTTCTGGGCCTCAGCATCAATCTCACTTCTGAAAGTTTCCCATTGCAAATCTTCACACACAATGTCACCCCAAGAAGTGCCTTGCTCTGCCCACACACAGCTTTTACAAAGTTCTAACTGACAGAAAGCCACGACCTATTAAATTAAAAGCCCCAAAGTTGGGCTGGAGAGATGGCTCAGCAGTTAAGAGCACTGACTGCTCTTCCAGAGGTCCTGAGTTCAATTCCTAGCAACCACATAGAGGCTCACAACCATCTGTAATGGGATCCGATGCCCTCTTCTGGTGTGTCTGAAGACAGCGACAGTGTACTCACATACATGAAATAAATCAATAAATCTTTAAAAAAAAAAAATCCCGATTTCAGCATCCGTTGTAAGACTTAAGATCTGAAGCACTGGACTCCCAAGCCTATACAGCAACAGTGCGGCTGAGCTGAGAATCCACTGCCCCTACAAGAAACACTTCTACTCACCAGTTTTTACCAGGTCTGTGCAGTCTACAGCCATGGGTAACCACAAATGCAGCCTAACATAAAACTGCCAGCTTACTTAAAACATGACAGATTATTTGGGGGGACCGAAGGGGAGATAACCCACTTGTGCTGCTCTCCAGGGTGATAAGAAGACATGTTGCAATGGCAACAGGACGGCCCCACCTCTGCCCTCCTCCTTTGCTGTTTGGTATTTACAATTTACAGTCTGCTTGTGATTCATGACTGACTTCCATTTCCCATCCAGCAAATCACTTTGACTTCTACCTTCCTGGCCCTCCACTCCAACACACCACCACACCACCATACCTATCACACCACCACACCACACCAACACACCACACCAACACACCAACACACCACACCAACACACCAACACACCAACACACCTAACACACCAACACACCACACCACACCAACACCCCCTCCACACCAACACACACTCACACACACTCTACTCTTACAATATTTCAGAGTATGCCACCTCATTTCATGTGAATACCTCTATCTAGAATGATTTTTACCAAGCTACCAATCTACTTAGCCCAGATGCATCCATCACTTAAAAGAAAAGGTAAGTCACTAACTAATCTTTCTTACCCTCCTATACCACTAGTACCAAGTACAACGGAATACTACTTGTACAGAAAAGTCTTTCAAAACAATTTCTTTTAAAACGTCTTAAATTAGTTCTTGGATAATTCTGCTCAACATGTTTTACCTACTCCTACAGAGTCTCCCAGATCCCTCTTCCGCTTCTCTACCCACCTAGCCTGTGTCTATTTTCCCTTTTTATAATTGAAAAAAAATTATACTACTTATTCTGTATCCTTTTATTTATAACCCATCAAGTCCAAGGTGTGCTGTCCATGTATTTTTGGATGTGTCTTCCATTTGAGCATGGCTGCCTTACTAGGGACTGCACACTGTTAAAGAAAAATGACTCTCCTCATGAGGGCTATCAATTGTCAACAGCTCCTCAGCCAGGGGTGGGACTTCCTGTTCACCTCCTGCTGGCTGCTGGGATTTTGTCTGCCTTGAGCTTGCACAGTCCGTGTACATGCTGTCACAGCTGTGATTCAGATGTGCAGCTGCTCGTCTGACACTTCTGGTTCTTTTAAACAAGTCGCTGCATGTACTTGATTACATGTCTTCTTCCCCTCCCTGCCTGACTGTAAACCTTCTGAAGGAGACCTCTGTCACCTATCTATCCTCGGGGCCTATTCAGTGCTTGGTACTCAGCACATAAACAATAAATACTTGATATAACAATGAATGAATGACTGGTATTCTCTGGAAAAGGACAAATAAAATAAATTACATACTGAGTGATTCAGCCATTACTCAAGAAAAGGAGATAAAGTACACAAAATATTCTCCCGAGTACATGATTTAGTTTCCCCTTTTTTCATAAAAATTAGTTTTCAATTATAATTTCTAAAATGCCATTTAGTTTAGATATCAATGTCAAACTCATTAAATGTAACTAGAACTATGAAATAGCTTATTTACTTAATATTCTTTCCCCTTAATTTAAACGTTGGCACTGTCGAGCACACCCAGATGTTTATATCATTACAAATTACTTTTAACCATTTAAGGCAACTCAGAAAACTTCATCTGGTACTTCTTCTGTTTTCTCTAAAACCACTGCTTCTGCCAAAAACATCTAAAAGAACTCTCTCAAAAGATCTGGGTAACAAAGTGTCTGGGAATGTATTTGGCTTATGTTCAACAGGACATTATATGTTTTCTTGTATAAATCATGTCCTGGAAAATGGAATGTCTTTATTTAAAATAAAAACTCAACCATTCAGCATCATAAAGGTAGTTGCATGTGAAATATTTCAAGTTCATTTTGCCTCTGTAGCTTTAAAACATGTTTTTATGCTTCATATATCAGAGTAAGTTTTATGGGGGCTCATTTTATACACACCTAATAGATTTTATTTTTCAAAATATTCTACGGAAAATTTTCCATTTTCAACTCATAGGAGACATTTTAAAAGTAGCCACTATTAGCCGGGCAGTGGTGGCGCACACCTTTAATCCCAGCACTAGGGAGGCAGAGGCAGGCGGATTTCTGAGTTCGAGGCCAGCCTGGTCTACAGAGTGAGTTCCAGGACAGCCAGGGCTACACAGAGAAACCCTGTCTTGAAAAACCAAAAATAGCCACTATTACTTAAAATTAGTTATGAAAGCCTTAAGATAGAAGTATAGGGCTTGGGACACAGATAACTTTCCTAGCACACACAAACCCTCGGGTTCCATCCCTAGCATAGAAACAGTGAAGACAAACCATCTCCACTGTACAGAGGCATAAACCAGCAGGAAGAACAAAAGATGTTCCTAAGGCTAGAACTAAGTTTCTATTGCTTATGAAACATAATTTTCTTCACATACCACAAAACTCAGTGCTTTTTAGTATCAATTACCAAATCAAAAACCATCTTATACCTTCCATTTCAATTTATCTAATCATTTCCAAATGCACAGGAATTTACCTTAAGGTTAATGAAGAAAATCGAGAAAAGAAAACACCCACCTACATACATGACAGCATATTTTTAATGGCTCCACTCTACTAGGTTTACATAGGTGATATTTTCTCATTAATGGCAAGTCTATAGGAATTCTTAACTCTGATGAACTATATAAAGACACTGTCTTACTCTCTTCACAGACTGGTACACTGACTTTAAGAAGTACAGAACAGCATGTGAAAGTCGTCACCTGGAACTCTCATTGTAACTGTGTTACAATGAGTGTTCCAGGTGACATGTTGAAAGAACATCCCCAGAAGGAGGGCAACAGTAACCCCTGTACCAGTCAACACTGCCTGTTAGAATAGACCTTCCATAGGATCTCTTGTTGGGGGAGGAGGAGTTACCTAACTAGTTCTTATGGTTTAAATAGTTTTCACAATTGCTAAGTGAAATCCTACCAGTGGCTTAACACTTTCCTTCAGTCTCTGTCCCTTAACATTGTTCTAGAGGAACTAAATCCGCCACTTAGGGCCACTGCTGTGCACAACTGTCTTAAATTACTATCTTCTGAGATTTGTTACATGCCATTTCCTTAGCTCCTTGAAAGGACGCCTATCTAGTATTCTACACAGCAACCAATGGGAAGCTGAGCAGCTGGTCTTTATTAGGTGCTCACTGACCAGTAAAGTACCAGGTGTCTGTCTTCATGTTTCTCATACAGGGCCCAGAAATGCCCCTACCTCAAAACCATGGCTGCACATACTCTAAGAGGGACTGAGGTCATCCATGTTCTACTGCTTTAATGCTGGGGTCATATATAATGACTCTTTCCTTATGTTTGGGTAGACTGAATCATATCTAGGTATTAATGACATAACCATTCTGAATAAAATGCCACTTTTTAAAGTAAATTTCCTAATATTGTCTAAATGTTTAAAACAGCGTGTCAACTAATCATTAGTCTACAGAGGCTTAGAAATAAAACAATACTTTGCGTTTATAACTCAAGTCTCTGTGTATTTTCTTGCAACAAGAACCAATTTGTCTTTTTCAAAATTGTTTCTCCTGGCAAAAACTTTTGCTGTCTGGCCAACTTTTGTGTTAAAAATAAAGTACAGTATTACAACATCAATCAACATGTAAAGTACTTAATGGCTTATAAAAACATACAGGGATGCTTTTTGAAATAAGTAAGCCAATCAAGAATTTATTTATATTATCAAATCAAGAATACAGCATTGAGAAAATATAATCACATTTGTGTTTAGAGATATAAAAGTGGCACTAAGCTCTGAGGTAATGTAAGAAAACATTGTTAGAAGCTATTAAAGGCAGGAATAACTTAAAGACACAACAGAACCAACTGTCGCGGTGTTCCTTTCCTGTCTGGGCCACACTGGCTCCCTGGGCCTTTTCAACTAGCAGTTGTACAGGCCGAAGTAAGCACAGCTTTCTCTAATACTGACTTCTAGAATGAGCCCAAAGTTCCTACTTACTAATAATGAGTATTCACTATATTTTACACAAATAGAAACCCAGGCTACCTGCCCTACCAGACACAATGAAGAAAAATTGAAAAAATTCTACTCCCAGTTTAAATAGGTGTGTGTGCAAATACCAAACACTATAGTAAGTCACAGACTCTTCTTTATATGACCACAGTCTACTGTGAGTGACTCAGCTAAATGTCTAAAGGGGACATGGCACCAGGCACCAAGATGTCACACACAGACAAGTGATTTGGGGCAGAACTCACTGTTTCCCCTCCACTGACAACTCTGCCCCCAGATACCCTGGCTAGCCCTTTAGGTGCTCAGGGTTCTTTTGGCTCACCATGTCTTCCAACTAATACTGCAGTTGCACTGGCCTTCTAGCTAGCTAGATTATTTCCGCAGCACATGCCTCCTCTTCTTAAAGAAGTCATTTCAGCAGTGAGAGCACAGTAAGAACAACACCACTATATATCCAAAGGAACCACAGAGAGCAAAAGACAGGTCAGGCACTTTACAAACACCCATCTCGCCGGGCAGTGGTGGCCACGCCTTTAATCCCAGCACTCGGGAGGCAGAGGCAGGTGGATTTCTGAGTTCGAGGCCAGCCTGGTCTACAGAGTGAGTTCCAGGACAGCCAGGGCTATACAGAGAAACCCTGTCTCAAAACAACAACAAAACAAAAAGCAAACAAAAAAACAACAAAAACAAAACAAACTAACAAACAAAAAATCCACCCATTTCCTTGATAGGAATAGTGATGCAGAAGTTAATCTTCTGCTTTGGGACAAGAAAAGAGATCTGCAAAGAAATCTCAGTTTCTATAAAGGGGACTGATGTTCTACATTATAGTCTTTGTTAGGCACCTGTTCATAACAGATACTCACTCTATTGTTTCTTTGCTGCCTATTTCCAGGCCTACTCGAGATTCAGAGTTCACATGCTAATCAATTCTTATAAAATCAAAACTCAGGACAAAGTCTCAGAGTGAAGTTACCCCAATGATGCCAACTCCTTTGTATTTATTACTATTTTGTTGTGCTCACTACGGGGTGTCCTGGGGGATCTAGGCAGAGTTATTTAGGTTGTACATGTGGGCCAGTGGTTCTTGCGGGCTTACTTTCTGAGTGTCCACATTATTGTTCCTGTTTTAACAGCATCTCTGTTGTTCCAGCTACTTCTATTTGTGTTTTCTTATCTGTATTTTGTAATACATGGTATATATTTCTTAACTTCTTACCAGCAGTGTTTCTGCTATGGCAACAGAGACATCTCAGCCAACGCATTCCTAGGCTCCTTTACCACCTCCCCAATCACTTCAAATCATTACTAATTAAACACAGCCCCGGAAAAGTTTCAAGTCCCTGGCTATGCCTAAACAAGAATTAAATTTAATGATATACCATCGCTGTCAGCTGTTAGACCCACCTATCACTGAGGTTCAGGTGATGATCTGAGTACAGGCATCAGCTTTAGAGAACTGACAGAACTGGGGGTACTCTACAAGCACCAAACCCAAGTACTGAGTGCCTGGAGATAGGCTATGCACAGCCATAAGTCTAGTTAAGTTACACTTAGCCATTCGCTACACAGAGGGTTACCCAGAACCTCACTTGAGAATGTGCCCTCTCTAGCCTACCGGACATCAGCCGTAGCATGAACTATCATCAAGAAGACAAAACCATAAAAATTGGATCAGTCAAATCAGCCCCCTTGATCAACAGGGCCACAGGCAACACAACAGTCACAGCTTACTATCCAGGAGAACTGACTGGACAACCAGGCTCTCCGAATGACTCTCATTCCATTAGATTCAGACTCAAATTGAATCAAACAGAAGTCCAATAACCTTGTCTCACTCAGCTGTGCCAAGGTACGGCAGAAGAGCACACCCAAGTCAACAGAAGCACTGTTAGAGAGAACAAACTAAAAAGACCTACTTTGCTTTTTAAGTTCTTCAATTTGTTCTTCTTTTAAATCTAACTGTTCTGTAAGTCTTGATGCTGAATCCAGTGCAGCATTTGCTTCATCCAAACGTTCCTGGGAAAGGAAAGTTTATTAAAAACATTATGCAAAGTGTGCTGCAAACTACTGGGCTGGGAGGTACTTCAGAATCAATCAACAGCTCAGTGAGTGGTGAGGCTGCACCTCTGCGACCATGGGCAAGTTTGTACAACTTACTGATCTCAGACTCCTTTACAATGGATCAATGCCCTTTTACAGAAACTAAATAAAGATGCTCCTAAAAGATAATATAACAAGTTTTTAAAGTAACAGTAAGAAGATAAAAAATTTAAACGATATATAAAGTTAATAAATATAGTAACAAATGTTTTTGTTCCTTTTAAATTTTTGTAAGCTAACATGTAAACAAACCCCCCACTTCTTATATGAGGACCACCATCAACAAGAATGCACAGGACTGCTCAGCAGCACCAGGCACATGATCCACAAGTACAAGTACTGCCCTGACATTGGCATGGATCTACTCTTTCTTATATGAAGACCTCACTGTACTCACAGCTTGTGTATTTCTACCTCACTGTCTCACCATCAGTTTGTACAAGTACCTTGTATGGTAGATAGAAACCGTTTGTTCTCCGGGCAATGAAAATGAGGTCACTGCTGGGCAGTGGTGGCGCACGCCTTTAATCCCAGCACTCGGGAGGCAGAGGCAGGTGGATTTCTGAGTTCGAGGCCAGCCTGGTCTACAGAGTGAGTTCCAGGACAGCCAGGGCTACACAGAGAAACCCTGTCTCAAAAAACAAAAAAAAAGAAAAAAAAGAAAATGAGGTCACGCATTGGTCTACGGACTACTAGCCTTTTAACCCCTTTGTAGGGACAAAGGTTCTCCTTTACTCTTATAGTTTCTTGAGTTTAATCTGGATTAAAATCCTCCTTCTAAACTGTATAGTCAAGAGTTTATTATAAAATACTTTGTTCTCTGTATTTCAATTTGTAATATAGTATTTCTCAATAAATACACTTTGGATAATCCCTTGTCTACTAAATGTCAGAAGAACTACCCAGGTCATCAGACCATCAAAAACACTCATGGAGGAACCTCCAGATTGATTTCCAAATTAGTTGTACCAGTTTGCAATCCCACCAGCAATAAAGGAGTGTTCCTCTTTCACCACATCCTCTCCAGCATGTGCGGTCACTTGAGTCTTTGACCTTGGCCATTCTGATGGAATCTCAGGGTAGCTTTGATTTGCATTTCCCTGATAATTAAGAACGTTGAACTTTGAGTGCTTCTCAACCATTAGAGATCCCTCTATTGAGAATTCTCTAACTCTGTGCCCCATTTTTAAACTGGGTTATTTGGTTTTTTGGAGTGTAACTTCTTGAGTTCTTTACATATTTTGGATATTAACCCTCTTTTGGATGTAGGGTTAGTGAAGATCTTTCCCAACCTGTAGATTGCCGTTTTGTCCTATTGACAGTGTCCAAGCTTTTCACTTTCATGAAGTCTCATTTGTTAACTGTTGTTCTTACAGCCTGAGTCACTGGTGTTCTGTTCAGGAAAATTTCCCCTGTGCCACTGTGTTGTTCAAGGCTATTTCCCACTTTCTCTTCTATAGAGTCAGTGTATCTTGTTTTATGTTGAGGTCCTTGATCCACTTGGACTTGAGCTTTGTATAAGTGATAGATATGGATCAATTTGCATTCTTTTACAAGCAGACCACCACCAATAGGACCAGCACCATTTGTTGAAGATGTTTTCTTTTTTCCACTGTACGGTTTTGGCTTCTATGTCAAAGATCAAGTGGTCATAGCTGTGTGGGTTTATTTCTGGGTCTTCAATTCTATCCCATTGATCTACCTGCCTGTCACTGTACCAATACCATTGCTGTCTTTATCAGCTTTGTAGTACAGCTTGAGGTCAGGGATGGTGATTCCTCCAGAAGTTCTTTTATTATTGAGAATTGTTTTTACTATCCTGGGTTTTTTGGATTTCCATATGAAGTTGAGAATTGTTCTCTCCATGTCTGTGAAGAATTGTGTTAGAATTTTGATGGGGATTACACTGAATCTGTAGATTGCTTCTGGTAAGATAGCCATTTTCACTATGTTAACCCTACTGATCCATGAGCATGGGAAATTTGTTCATCTTCTGAGGTCTTCTTCAATTTCTTTCTTCAGGGACTTGAAGTTCTTGTCATACAGATATTTCCCTCGCGTGGTTAGAGTCACACAAGATCCTTCTACCTGAAGACCCAGCTACAACACTTCTGAGCACACACATGCTCCACTATGTTCATAGCAGCCTTACTCGAAATAGCCAGAAGTTGGAAACAACCAGATATTCCTCAAACAAAGAATGGATACAAAAAATGTGGTTCATTTACACAATGGAATACTTACTATTCAGCTATTAAAAGAGGACATCATGAATTTTTCAGGCAAATGGATGGAAACACCCTGAGTGAGGTAACTCAGACCCAAAAGGACACGCATAGTATGCATTCACTGGTAAGTGTATATTAGCCAAAAAGTACAGAATACCCAGGATACAATGCACAGACCATAAGAAGTTTAACAAGAAGGAAGGCCCAAGTGAGGAAGCTTCAATCCCAAATAGAGATTTGCCTGCCTTTACTTCCTGAGTCCTGCAATTAAATCTCTGCCCAGCTAATACCATTTTTAGAATTTGTGATTCCTGATCAAGAGGAATAAGCAGATATACAGTTTCAATAACCTGAAGTCCCAAAGGGGAACAAAATAATCATGGAAGGCAGAGAGAGGGAGGGATATGGGTGGGAGAGAAGGGGAGAGGGGAGAGGGAGGGCAGGATCAGGTATGGGGGTAGACAGGAGAGAAGCCCAGAGGAATCAGGAGACTGAATGGAAATATGCAGCTTCAGGGGGTAGGCAAGGCAGGGGGAACCTCTAGTAAGTCCCAGAGAGCTGGAATGTCAGAGGCTCCCAGGACTCAATGGGGATGGCCTTAGCCAAAATGCCCAACAGTGGGGAGATGGAACCTGAAGAGACCACCTTCAATAGATAGACAGAACCCCTAGTGGAGGGATGGCGTCACCAACCTACCTTCAATTTTTTTGACCCATAATAGTTTCTGACTTAAAGAAATACAGGTACAAAAATGGAGTAGAGATTGAAGGAAAGGCTATCCAGTGACAGGCCCAAGTTGGGATTTATCCCATGGGCAGGCACCAGACCATGACACTATTGCTGATGCCATATTGTACTTGCAGACAGGAGCCTAGCATGGCTGTCTTCTGAGAAACTCTACCAGCAGCTGACCAAGACAGATGTAGATACCTACAGCCAACCATTGGACTGAGGTCAGGGACCCCTGTGGAAGAGTTAGGGGAAGGGTTGAAGGAGCTGAAAGGGATGGTGACCCCATAGGAAGACCAACAGTGTAAACTAACCCAGAACCCTGGGAGCCCCCAGAGACCAAGCCACCAACAAAAGAGCATACATGGACTGGTCCATGACCACCCCACCACCCCAACCCCCAGCACATATGTAGCAGAGGACTGACTATCTTGTCAGGCCTCAGTGGGAGAGGATGCACCTAATCCTGTAGAGACTTGATGCCCCAGGGAAGGAGGACGGGGAAGTGAGCTGGGGGGGGGGGGGGGGGGGGGGGGGGGGGTAGGAGGGGAGTACTCTCAAAGGCAAAGGGGAGGGGAGTTGGGGTTTGGAATATAAATAACTGAAACAATGAAAACAATCACACTCTCACACGCAGATGGAGTGGCATAGGCCTGGATTACTAAGACTCCAGAGGCCAGCATGAGTACAGCAAGAACCTGCCTCAAAACAAAACAAAAACTACTCTGAGAAGCCAAGACCACTACCAGGTAAGGAGTCTTGCTTTGATATAACTACAATTCATTTCTACATATGGTGTAAGATGGAATCCAACTTTATTTTTGACTGTGTGGATACTTTGCCAATGTCATTTACTTTTATTTTATTTTTGTGTTTACTTTGAGACAGAGTCTTATTACGTAGCTTTCCTTGACTTGGAAAGCCCTATGTTCACTTGGCCTTGAACTTATAGAGATTTGCCTGCCTTTAATTCCCGAGTCCTGTAATTAAATCTCTGCCCAGCTAATACCATTTTTAGAATTTGTGATTCCTGATCAAGAGGAATAAGCAGATATAGTTTCAATAACCTGAAGTCCCAAAACCCTTTCCACTCCAATGGGTTGGATCACTACAGAACTATGAGAGTGGATCTCAAGGACAATGACAAAGGGGTTGTGGTAGTCATAAAATGCTGATCTGGTAAGCAAAACCCAGTTACTTCTTATGTGAGGACCATACGTCAACAAGAATGCATGGGCACCCTCAGCAGCATCAGGCACATGATCCACAAGAACAAATTCCCCCTGATGTGGGCATGTTGGCCATCTGCTGAGCCAGTACTACCTTGAGAAGCAAAAAGCCTGTGGTGGTGAAGAGGAGGCAGGCCCTTCCCACCAAGAGTTCCTGAGCTCTATATCCCAGGAGCAATAGTCATTCCACTGATTTTTCCAAACACCACTGCCAGGAAAAGAAAGGAAAGGAAGAGGGGGAGGGAAACGGGAAGGGGGAGGGAGGGGGAGAGGGAGGGGGAGAGGGAGAGGGAGAGGGAGAGGGAGAGGGAGAGGGAGAGGGAGAGGAAGGAAAGGAATTTCAAATCATTTCATTTTAAATTCTCGAGTATCTTCTGGACTCTACTTCTGGATTTTCCCTCTGTCCCATTGATGACTCACATTCTGCAAGTGTGCTTCAAGACCTCAAGGAAAACTCATGCTCCTGAGTAATCTGGCAGGTGCTGGCTGGACCTATCGAAAATTCTTAAAAGCAGAGATTGGGTGTCCCCCAAAATGACAAAAATCCCTCTGATGGACAGCAGCTTCTTCCAGTACTCATGGAGCTCCCTCCTGCTGTCACCACCCTAACTGCCTGAGGACAGTGCCTGTGAGTTCCAGATGAACCTTTGATGTGGTCTTCCCATCTTGACTGCCAGCCCTCCAAACTTCAAACTTGCTTAACCAGCTCCCACAATCATGTAGCAATTCCTGTAATCACTTACATGTGTGTCCACATAGTACACATATAAATTATGTACACACACACTTCTTACTATTCTGCTAAGGGTTGAACTCTGAAGAGGTCTGAAACAAAAAGACTTTAAATAGCAATGCTGCTCCAAATCTATAAATCTAAATTTGGTATAAAGAAAATTTAAGTAATTTTTTTAAAGATCTAAACATTAAAAAACAAACAAACAAGCACAGCTTCACAGTGTTTGTATGTATGACATGAGAAACAGAACCCAGGCTGTCACCTGGGCTGTGCAAGCACTCCACCAGTGGGCTACAGCCCAGCCCTCTTAAGAGGACAATAGAGAAGAAAGTCCCTTTGCAAATTAGCATTTACATTTTGTTACTTTGCCATTTGTTTGGATTTTATTTCACTTGTTTAGCTTTTATTTTTACTAATTTCCTCTTAAGTTTCTTCTGGCTTATTTTGCTCTTTTAAAAAGTGATAAATTACATTTTAAATTAAAAATAAAACTAGTTTTGTGAAAGATTTGGACTTTCACTTTAAGAGACCACAAGACACAATTAAAAGTATTAAATAAAAATGTATCTTTTGGCTGGTTGTAGTGGTGCACACCTTTAATCCCAGGACTTGGGAGGCAGAGGCAGGAAGATTTCTATGAGTTTGAGGCCAGCCTGGTCTACACAACAAACTCTAAGATAACAAAGACTACATAGAGAGGTCCTGTATCAAAAAGAAAACAAAACCAAAATCTATCTTTCTAGATATAATAATAACCTTTGATAAAGGAAACTGAGAGCTGAAAGCAGGGCCTAATGAAGGGCGTTTGGGTCACTAGAGCACTGTCCTTTACGAAGAGTGCCACTGCTGCTGGAGTCGGCCTTATAAAAAAGGACAAGGTCATTCCCCTCCCATGTGTGTCTTTCTGGTCCTACAAGGGGATGATGTAACAAGAAGGCCCTTGTCAGATACAAGGCCCTCAATATCAGAGTTCCCAGCCCCCAGAAACATACGCCAACAAAATCATTTTCTTTATAAATTACCCTGGCTGTAGTCAAAACTGTACAAAATAAATAATATACCTTCCCAGCCACCAGTGTGGTAAAACTTCCAAGTGTGATGATGTAACATGTCGACAAGGATACAGAACAAGAATCATTAATGACCATACTTAGAAGACAATCCTCATGAATTCCAGGACAGCCAGGGCTATTGCACAAAACAAACAAACAACAAGGAAAGAAGGGAGGGAGGGAGGGAAGGAGGGAGGGAGGGAGGGAATGAAGGAGGGAGGGAGGGAGGGAGGAAGGAAATTAGGAAGGAAATTAGGAAGGAAGGAGGGAGGGAGAACTATTCTCTGATAAAACTTAGGCTGCCATATATACTCTATAATTTAGCAATTCTAATCAAAGCCTAGAAATGTGTGTGTGTAAAGAAGGAAGTACATAATAAGCACAATGCATGCACAGAATATAAAACTCCGTCTCAGGAAATGGGAAAAAAAGTAGAATCCAGTTTCTATAGAAACAACTGGAAGGAGGACTCTGGAAGAGTCCACAGGAACTGCACAAAGACAGCATTCCCATACGCTGGGTGGCGAGAGCATGGGCATTTGCTCAACTGCTCTCCTTCTGCTATATGTATACTTTACATAATATAATAAACATGAAAATTTTTATAGCAATTTAATATTTAATAAACCATTTTAAACGGTAGACATATGTTTTCTTCCTTAGACTATCACCAACCATAAACAGAATATCCATCACTAACTCCAGATAAAGGTATCTTATTACTTTTACCAGCTACTGCCAGAATCTACCTATGACTGAGAAAAGTGTCTCCAAAATCCAAAGCAAGTCACTCTGGCATCATGCCTCGGAGAAAGGTTGATTTCACCCATACTTTATATATGACATTATATATAAAATAGAAGAAAAAGATTTCAAGAGGCTATATAATAAAAGCCTGAGCATAATGATTCACTTCTGCACCCCAGCATCTGGAAGGCTAAGGCAAGAACTAACTGCTGAGAGCTTGAGCTCAGCCTGGGCTACAAAAGTGAGACCCTGACTCAGTAAACAAAACACAACAAAAAAAAGCCAACTCCCTCAAACTAATAAAATCAGTAATAAGAGAGAGAACCACAAGAAAAGATCAAATGAGATAATATGTAAAACCCTGAATAAGTATGAAATACTGTATACAAAACACTTTGTTCAAAACAGAAAAATTCAACTTAATTCTGTAGATTAATTTATTTTCATTTTGCAGAGTCCCTACGATACTAAAGTGTGCTAAAGCATTTAAAGTGACTGTCAGCTCACATTCCTTGGGCCTGCTCTGAATGTTAAGTCAAGTGAGAGAGTCTTAGCCTGACAGTAGAGGGCTGGACACAGTCACTCAAGTACTAAGCAGTAGGTGATTGGTTTATGAGGCTTTTTCGGAGCCACAGATCGTCAGAGGAAGTTGTTTTGCCTACCTGCAGCGATAGCACTTTTCCTTCCAGACTCTCTGCCTTTTTCTTCCATTCAGCTAAGAGCTGGTTTTGCTTTTCTAATTCAGCAGAATACATAGCTTTTTCCTCTAAGGACAAAGGAAAAGTTACAGTACATCACTTGGACTTTTAATAATTAAGAAAAAAAATCACCTCAAAGAAGTGTAACTGTCCTAGTGCACACACCTCTGCCTTGCAGGCTCCTCTCTCATGGGTAATAGCCCCACCCTGCTTCCTCTCACAAACACTCTCTAGAGCCGCCACACCATGCTGCTGTGTTCTCATACTCAGCCTAGTGATTACATTAAGAAATAGGGTTGGTTTGGGTTGGTT
>JADRCH010000018.1:1201950-1333814 GCA_019843965.1 Rhynchomys soricoides | reverse complement strand
CTCAGCCTAGTGATTACATTAAGAAATAGGGTTGGTTTGGGTTGGTTTTTTTCCTTGCCCCACTGTGCAGCCCTGCCTGGATCTGTGTAACTCAAGAGTCACCTGCCTTTGTCTCCTGCGTGCCAGGATTGAAGGTGTGGACTACCATTTGTGGCAAGATACAGGGAATAGTGTATTTAAAGATTTCAACTAAATGTGCAGGCCTAAAGGATCACATAAGTACAAATGAAAGTTTCTTAGGCACTCGATCCTCCCCATCAGACTAGCAGTTAACCCAATTAACAGTTACGAGGTGTACTGCATCAGCAAATTGATGGGTCAGCGATCTAAAGCAGGTAAACCAAAGATGATACTTGGTTCTTAACATAAAAACATTCTAGTCTCTGTTAGTCTGTTTCTATTTGTAGCCATCTCAAATACAAATGAACAGTTAAGAACAAGTTAATATTTCAAAGGACAGTAATTATGATGATTAATACTTAAAAGGAGCTTCAAAAATCTAACAATCCTTTCTGTATGTGTGTCATCTCTTCTTTGTATGCTCTTCTTTTAAATTTTTTTCTTCCATTTTTATTTTTTGAGATTTTTAAGACAGAGTCACTCTATGTAGCCCCGGCTGTCCTGGAACTCTCTATGTAGACCAGGCTTGTTTAGAATTCACAGAAACTTGTCTGGCTGTTACCCTCGTGTGGGTATTAAAGTTGTGTTCCCCACACCCAGCCACTTAATAAATGCTTATTTATTTACTTCCTGTGCATGTCTGCATGAGGAGGTCAGAGATGAACCTGTAAGAATGGGTTCTCTCCGTCCACTACGCAGATTGTCATGCTTAGCAGCAAGCACCTACTCCATGAGCCATCTCATCAGCCCTGTGTATCCTACTCCATCACTTGATTCTCCTTTTTCATTGGATTTACTTTTCTAACTCAACTTCATCATAATTAGTGATATGATACTAAAACTTTAAAAATTATGATAGTTTTAATTATAAAAATAGTATGAATGAACTTGGTAGTGCTGACTTACCTTTCCTCTTAAGAAGTCAGTAACCATTTATGGATTCCCTATGCCTAACTTCATCTTCAAATAAGGCAAAATTACCATAACTACAATGTTTCTTTACTAAGACATCAAGCACAGAAGCAGCTTACCTTGTTGGAAGTGTTCGAGAACCATCTGCAGGTTGGCTAGTGACAGAGCATACTGCTTCACTTGCTCCTGAGAGACAGAGAGCTGCAGTGCAGTCTCATCTCTTTGCTTGGAGACCATGTTCAGTTGTTCTTGCAAAGACTCTACTTGCACACTGGCTTGATGACTTCAAATAACAAAGAAAGACAAACTGCTTCATCTATTTAAGTAATTTAACAGCAGATACAAAAACAACAAAATGCTTTCACTACATCTTAGTACATTAAATTCTGGTCAGACTGCAAGGTATTTTAGTGAGAATGTAGTAAGACAAAAACCCACTTCTCTAAATTTTTAAAACTGGGGTAAAACCCAACATGTGCTGCACATTCACTATCATGTGCACAGTCTGGAGGCAGGCCATTCACACTGCTAAGTGCCACCACCCACCCACCCACCCACCCACCTTTCACCCCTCTATCCATCCATCTCCAGAGCACTGTCTCATTTTAGAAACTGAAATTCCACACTTCTCCAGTTTGACCTCCCTCCCTACACTTGATATGCTAAATCAAGTTAATTCACAAACAAAAACACCTGCAAGGGTTACTCTGATCTGTTTCTGTCAATCATCCTGTAAATTTGACTCTCAACAAACAATGGTCCTTTTAAAGATTAAAAATTAGGCTAAATAAGAAATTACAGCAAAAAAAAAAAAAAAGTCTTTTTTACAAGTAGCTTACAACTTTCAAGTTTCTAGATGTGAGTTCCACAGTATAACTTATCATAACAACTTTCAAGTTTCTAGATGTGAGTTCCACAGTATAACTTATCACAAGTTCAAACCTGTCAGGGCTTTCACATCATTTTACTACCTTCAGCTCGAATAAGGAATGGAGTTTAATGACGGCTGTTTGCACCTCACACATCAATCATGACGGGCCTGTAACTTTCCAATGACCATCCACTGACAAGTTGTTCTGGTTGCTTCTCTTTGTCTTTTAACTTTCTTCTGTCTACATGACAAACAGAAACCCTCCCACTTCTCCAAATACAAACCCAGAGGTCCCTAAGAGACATCTTATACAGCAACTGCATCTGTTGCTTTTCTCGTTACTGTGACCAAATACAAGAAGCAACTTGAGAGAGCGCATTTGGCTCACAGTTTGAGGATACAGTCCAACATGGCAGAGAAGTCAGAGAGGCAAGAGTCTGTGTAGGCTGCTGGTCATACACATCCACAGTCAAGAAGCAGACAGAAATAATGATTGTGTTTCGCTTTCTTCTCCCTTTTTACTCAGTCCAGGACCGCAGACCACAGAAAGGTGCTGCCCACGGAAGACACAGTTCTTCCCACCTCAATTACTTTCTCTGCATAATTTCCCAGGCATACCCAGAGGCCTGTCACCTAACTAGAAGATCTTGTCAGGCTGGAAACACTAACCATCACAGCACCTGTCCTGATTTATATATTTTTTAAAAATTAATTGAATTATTTGTATTTGTTAATTTTGAGGTATGGTCTCATTATGCAGCCTTTGGCTGGCCTGTAACTGGCTAAGTAGACCAGGCTGGCCTCAAACTAAAACTTGCCTAGAACATGCTGGGATTGAAGGCATGTACTACCACACCTGACCTGGTTTTTATCTTATCTTTGGAGTGTCTTTGCTGAATGATGATAATTTTAGAATACCACAACAGTCTTTATGAATATTTAATATCTCATTAAACCCTTAATCAAGAGTAAGTCAATTAAAAGCAACTCCCACTTGGAAGATATTTTACCCAACAGCACCCTCTTGTGGAAAGAGAGATAAACTAAGACTTAAACTGTCCCCAAACAATCCTGGATTTTTATTCATTCAATTTGACTGGTTAGCAATTCAAAGCATGATTGTAAGGATAAATGAGTTTTTAAATACTCACAAAGCCATGATGTGGGTTAGAGATTGGATTTTCTCGTATGACAAACATTCACTGTCCATTAATCTATGTTTAATGTATATTGTGGGAAGAAGTTTAACAGCATCATTTCTAGACACAGTGAATTTATGGGTTTTTTACAGGACAGGTTAAGACAGGCAACAATTGCCTATACATTAAATGTAAATATAAGGGCCATCAAAGACTCAGAGCATTGCACATGTTCAGAAAAAAAGGCATCACAACAGGGTCTGCTGTTAGATACAAGGGCCAGGGCACTAAGAAACATGCTCCATGAAGAAGACAGAATCTGAAAAACAGGGGAGGTCACAGGAAATCTCTTAGGAGAGTCAGGTCCATAAAGAAAGGAAAAAAGAGACAGGAGACTAGTACTTGGGGAGCTGAGTGATACAGACGGCTCAGAAAAGGCCAGAGCTCTACGAGAAGATGCTTACCTTCAAAGTTTATACCGAATGGTAAATAAAACAGAGAGACTAACGGTATTAGAAAAAATAGCAGGGCTGAACACTGCAAAAAAGGACTTTAGAATATACTGCTACAGCCCGAGGTTGTTTTGGCATTTCTACCTAAAATAATGACCACTCACTATTTTCATTTCCATATTAAATAAGATTTTCCATCTAAACCAGAAAGCACAATAGTCTATCACTTTCAGTGCTATCTCTACTTACAAGCTCTTTGAAGACAGGACTATCTACTGTCTCCTCATATCACCCAGCACTGAACACAGTAAAACAGGGGGAAATGTAATGGAACTACACTTGGAAATATAAAGGAACACAACTTTCTAAAAGTCCACTTAACGACACAATCTCCAAAGTTTTAAAATGCCCTTGACCTACAAGTTCTAATTCTCAGTATTCACACTTGGGAATTATTCTAACATCAACACACGAAGTGTATTTTCAGGTTTCAAGACAATGCTCTTAATTGTACTCAAAAGCTAAAACACTCCAGGGCTGGAGAGATGGCTCAGTAGTTAGGAGGACCCAAGGGTGATTGCTAATAGCCACATCAGACAGCTCACAATAAGTCCAGCTCCAGGGGCACCAATGTGCAATGCACACGACACATGTAGGCTACAAACATCAGTGTCCAGCAATGGACAAGTAAGGAGATTAATGCTGTGCTCTGCTGCCATAAACTACTGTTGCAGAAACACATGATGCACTGTATAATGGCACACTATGTAGTGCTAAAAAGGTCACAAAACAGCAGCAATGAAATGGTCGCATTTTTGCTCTTAAAGAAACAAATAAAAAGGAATAAGCCAGTACTAAGAATGATCTTGGTGAGTGCGGTTTGCTTTATGTCTATTTTGCTTCTGTAATTTTTCTAACTGTATGACAGTAATCCTAGCACTTGGGAATCAGAGGCAGGAGAAGCTCAAGTTAGAAACAAGTGTGAGTTAGTGGACCCTGTCTCAAAAAACAAAACCAAGACTAAATATCAAACCTTTATACTGAGGAAAAAGAAAGCTTTAAACACTTAAGAAGGGACCCAGCCAAGGAAAGCTTCTACTAAGCCACGGGGTGGCTCCTCCAGCTGACCTATCCCCATGACCTGCCGCTGCCCACGCACTTTCATGCCCAACACTCACATGCCGTCAGCTGTGTCTGCTGTAAAGTATAACCTTATGAATTAAATTATCTCTTGGAAACTAGACAGAGCCAATACAACCTGCCAGTATTTCAGGACCATCCCCTAAAATGACAAGTGACAGGATCTAAGATGGGTTAGGTGGCAGCAAGTTTGAGTGCTAGATAGATCCTCATGAGACCCACAGTGTGCCTGGAGCAAGTTTTCACATGGCTTTACCCTAAGATTCTTCATCTGTGAAATGGAGACGATGACTTTTTGTGAAAAAAGAACAAATAGAAGAAAAATGTTTACTGAGCATGAGGCTCAACAAATGACCAGGTGGAGTTCATGCCACAAAGAAAATCTCACCTTGCATTTTCCATTGCATTAGAGGATGAGACTAGCTTTTCCTCCAACACTGAGACCTTCTTCCTCAGTTTAGCCTCTCTATCTTCTGCAGCCAAAGCTTCCCGGGTATGAGCGTCTTCCGACTCTAAGAGGTGGTCGCGCAATCTCTGTAGCTCCAGGTTTAACCGGGATTCTTTGTCCCGTAAGCGTTGAACCTAGGGAGAGGAGCTTTCTTTACTTTCCTTCTAACTTTCCTTTCCTTTCTTTCCTTTCCTTACTTTACTTTCTATGCAATGCAAATTCCCACAAAACATCAATTTTTTCCATATTATGGAAACATATTAGTATATTGCACCTGTATTAGTATAATTGTTAATTTTAACACTTACTTTAAATGTAATTATTTTAATCATAATATATTTTAATTAATTATATAAAACATGTTTTACTTAATTTTAACAAGCATAATTATTATTAACATCAATTATATTATATATTATATAATAATGTATTAATATACTAATTCCACACAATGCAAAGTATGTTTATACAGGGAAAACTTGTCCCCAAATTATATTAAAGATTCCTATGGAAGCTTTACTTTTGTAAGGTCTCATCTGCATGTGTTTATAAAGGAAATCGAATTATACAGAAATATTGGGCTCTTATGGCAGAGTACCTTTTTAGTAAATCTCATTTTTTTTATATTTTATGAGTGAAATAATTTCCTTATACGAAAGGTACGTATCATAGTTTTCCCTTCTGAAAACTAAATACTACTGTGCCCTAGGGAGATTAAAACCCTACCACAGCACATCAGAGGAAAAGAACACCCGCCTTAGTTAATGGTTACCAAGCACACAGCTGAGTCACTGTCCATTACAGTCGACGTGTACCTCATTCTGCAGGGTACTGTTTTCCATTTGCTTCTGTTTCAGGGCCAACATAACTTGGTCTCTTTCCTGTTGAAACGTAACTGTCTTCTCCTGCATTGATTTAACTGCATTTAAAAGTTGATTTAGCTCCCCAGCCTTGCCCTTTTGGAAAGAAACAACGTTAGCTTTAAAGAATAATAGATCTTCCAAAGGACATTTTCTTCGTTAAATAATTTTAACATATAGTTAGCAGTAACAAAATCAACAAAATCCAAAGAGACTCTAAGACAACGAAGGAGGTGTGTCTTCTACATATGGTGCTTGCTACCCAGTGCCCTGCATCAAGGACAATGAGCACTATAGAATTCCAACAGCTCGAGCTTCAGCTCCTGCTGCGATGATGCTTCACCAGCTCCAATAGACACCGAGACATGGACACACCAACATAAACTGGACCAGGTGGTGGTGGCTCACACCTTTAATCCTAGCACTCAGGAGGCAGAGGCAGGAGCAGCTCTGTGAGTTCAAGGTCAGCCTAGTCTACAGAACAAGTTCCAAGACAGCCAGGGCTCCACAGAGAAACCCTGTCTTAAGTAGATAAAAATTCTCTTCACAATCTCTACAACTTGTCCATAAACCCAAAGCTATGTTAAAAGAAACGTTCACTAGAAATGTTTTAAAAGGAGCCAGGTGTAGAGGCACATGCCTTTAATCCCAGCAGAGGCTAGTTCAAGGCCATCATGGTTTGTACAGTAAATTATAGGTAAGCCAGAATTAAGTAATGAGGCTCTATCTCAAGAACCCATTCCCCCAGCCAAAAAAAAAAAAAAAAAAACCCACAAAACTTCAAGGGGTCTGGGAAACTGGCTTAGTGATGGAGCCCTTGCCTAGCATGTGTGAGGAGGTTCAATCCCTAGTACTTGAAAAAAAAACAAAAAACAAACAAACAAAAAAAACACCCAAAAGACAGAAAAATGAAATAAACATGGAGAAGAGCCTGAGGGAAAGGGGGTTCAGTGACAGGCCCAAATTGGGATCCAGCTCAAGGGGATGCCCGGGGCCCTGACACTGTTACTGATGCTGTGGTGTGCTTGTAGGCAGGAGCCTAGCATGGCTACCTCTGAGATACCCAACAAGCAGCTGAAAGAGTCAGATGCAGATACTAGCACCCAACCTATGGACAGAAGCCAGCAACCCCTGTGGTTGAATTGGGGTAAAGCTGGAAGAAGCTGAGAAGGAAGATGGCCCCATAGAAAGACCAGCAGTCTTACTGACCTGGACCCTGAGATCTCTCAGGCACTGAGCCACCAACCAGGCAGCACACACAAGCTGGTGTGAGGCCCCGGGAGTGGGGGGGCCTGGTAGGGTGAGGGTGGGGGGACACTAAATGCATTTGGAAAGGCCACAGAAAAACACATATACACCAGTTTAAACAAAGTCAGACCACTTGGGATGAGAATGCCCCCACAAGAGCCACCACCTATCCTACAAAACTAGTGCTAGGCACTGGAAAGCTCCCTTTGAGCTGTTGGCAAGGAGAGTCCCAGAGGCCCCCCCCCCCCCAAAATATTGACACTGCTGCCCTTGGCTACCTCCCAGAACTTGAAGGCACAAACCACTTTGGGCACAGAGCTTGAAGGAACTGGACTGCACTGACCTAGAGCCCCTTCCCTGAACACTGGGTCCTCACAGTGTGTAAAGGCGGATGCAAGGGGCATGAAGAGAAAAGCAGTTAGTAGTCCTACTCATTTGTAAGGCATATGGACAACAAGGACCAGCCTGTCAAGGCATCACCAATGGTGCAGCATGTCACTTGCATGTTGGGAGTAACCAACAGATTACTAATAGGACTTACTGCCTGCTGAGTAAGGGGGAATTCACTCCTGGTAGTCTAAACCTAGTCAAGTATCTGTGGGGTCACAGACTCTAAAAGACAACCACTCTTCCCACTTTACCAAACCAGTATAATTTCTAAATCCAGTCTAAAAACTTATTTAGACCCACAGATAAGTATCAATTTCACTCCTCATCAAAGACGCTTATTTTTGCAATAGGCAGAGATGATTGTAAGAATTCACAACTAGTCAAAATAAAGAGAACAAGCTAACATGAGGTATCCATACAGAATTAATTTATCTATAACATAAAATCTACACCTAAGGTTAGAGAACAACTCAGAAGAGGAGGATGGTAATTATATAAACCCTGTGAGGTGGCACAGCATCAGGCGGGTTATCAAAAGTCTCGGACTCCGGACCATTTCTGATTTTCAACTAAAGCTGCTCAAGCTGTATAGGTTAAACAAAGGTACCTTTAAATTACATAAAGAAAATCCTTTAAAAAAAATATTTAGGTTATACTAAATACAGTCAAGTAATAAAATACTTAATATAGCTCTTCAATATAATCTGCATTATTTAGATCTACAGATGTCAATACAACAGAAGGAAATGGTACCAAATGCCAAAACTGCTCTTAAGCACATAAAGTACAAGAAATGCCACTGTCCTACCTCCCAGTTATGCTCTTAGAACCATAAGGTACTATACCCACTGTCACTCAAAGAACAGTGGGAAGGTTCATGCTCTAAGATCTTGTAAAACAATTATAAACTGGTACAGGCCAGTACCATTAAAGATGAGATCTGAAAAACCTAGTTTAGCTTCATAAGGCAGTTGAGGCTGACTCCTGATCCTCCTGACTCCATCTCCCAGGTGCTAGGTTTCCATGGACCACCATATCTGGCCAAACAGTGTACCTTTTGATCAGATAATCCAGGACTCTTACAGGAAAACATAACTGGCAAAAGAAATCAAACCATTTTGAACCCTATGCCTAGCAGCACATACAATGTTCCAGAAGCAGATGCTGGACTGGGGATGTAAGTCAGTGGCACACTGCCTCCCTAGTAAGCATGAAACCCTGGGTTCAAGCCCAGCACAGCCAAAAGAAGAAAAAATAAACCGTGGTGAACATGGCATTGTCCGGCCTATCGTTTCCTTTCCAAATGTTTTCTACCCAAGTACAGAACTCACACTAAAACTTAACTCCAAAGACGTCCTATAATAGTACTTACATATCATAATAAATCTTCAGGAGTTCTCACTACAGTGAATATGTAAAAAGGCCACTAAAGCAAGCTTTGTAAAGGAGACTGACGGGAGCATACAAGCCAGTGAACACATCAAAAGGAACTGACACTTTACAGTTAACTGCTATGACTCTCCATTTTATGAGTAAATAAACAACCTAATATAACCAAACATCCCACTATTACCTGCTGAGAAAAGAGGAAAAAAGTCTATCAGCAACAGAGCTGGGGCTAGGGTATTTGCAGAGCTTATTCTGTCTAAGGAACTGCAAACACTTTTCAAATTGTGGATTAGAGTCAATTTAGAGCCAACAAGATGGCTCAGTGAGAAAGGCAGCAAAGTCTAATGACTTGAATTTGATCTGAGGAACTCACATGGTGGAGAAAGAGAACCGACCTTCTAAAGATGACTTCCACATGTTCACTGGGCCAGGAGCACACACACACACAACAAATAAATGGATGCTATGTAAAGTCAATTTAATGGATCACCCAGCATATTTTTTCTAATAGTTTATTACACATTACATGAATAATTTTGGGTTTCTCAAACTTTTCAGTTTCTCTCATATATATACAAATATATGCACACAGAAGTCACAATGTAAAAGTATTTTTACTGCAGCTAATGGTCCTTTTATACAGGAATCTCTAAAATATTGGCCATTTCTAAAACCTACTGAAATATGCCTAAAATGTAATTAAAATGACTTTAAAACTTCCCTCTGATGGGCCAAGGAAATAGCTTGTAAGTAGAATGTTTTCCTACTGCACGAGGTCCTGGAGTTGATCTCTACCATCCCCTTAAGAAACGCTCTGATAACTCACTTCTATTATAGGGAAAATGTTACTCGCTACTGAATCTTTGTTTTGTACTTAGGAGTCTATGAAGAATTAATCTACTACTGAAAAATTTGAAAATATCTAGTAATTTGGGCGAGAAATTTCTAAATGTCTGAGGAAACTACACACAAACCAAACTACCCTAAAATAAATATTACTAAGAGAACAAGCTCAGTCCTCCTTAGAAAAAGCATTTTTAAAAAGGCACATTCCTCGTCATTTTCTACATCATCAAAACATACCTGTTCCTTTTCTTTCAACAGCTGCTCGAAAGCAAGCGCCTTCTCTCTCATCGAGTAACACTCAAACTCTTTCTCTCGTAACATCATGGAGAACTTCATGTTGGTCTCTTGTAATGCCTGGTATTCTGTTTCCTTCCCCTTGGATGCTTCTACTATTTTTTCATTTTCCCCTTTTAATTTAGAAATGTCCATTTCTAAAATCAATATTCTCTCCTTCAAATTTGTCACTGCCTGCCTCAAAAGCTCGTTTTCAGTCACTTTGTTAGCGAAGTTTTCAGTTGATGAATGTAATTGGTCACTTTTGGCTTTGATTAAGAGGTCTTTTTCCTTAAGTAAGTTTTGTAAAACCTCTTGTTTCTCTTTTAGCTGCTTAATTTCTGAATCAGTTTGCTCGTGTTCTTTTCTTTCCACCTCCGAGGAAGCAGCAACAGAGTCAGATAGTCTGTGATTGTTTTCCTGGAGCGTTCTAATTGTGGCATCTTTTTCCTGCAGTGATTTTCTCAGATCAGCTACTTCTTGTTGAAGCAACTGAGAAGACTCATGTGGCCCAGAAGACTGGCTTGCTTTAAAAGGCTCTGCCGCCTGAGTGGTAAGTGATGAACCGGAGGAGAGCTGGGGAGACATAATATCAAGTTTTCCTAACAGAAGGTCCTTAGTATTACAAAGCTGCCCTATGCTATGCTGAACTTGTGCCAATTCCTGCCCAAAGTTCTTAAGTTTGGTTTCATTCTGCTCATAACTTTGGATCAGGCCTGTGTAGTCCACTTGCAGTTTAGAATTGTTGTCACTGTCAACTGACACTTGTGCCTGAAGTTGGTGGAGCTCCTCCTGGAGCTGGGCAGACTCATGCTGCATGTTCTGGACAGTGGTCATCACTTGCTGTTTCCACTCCTCCATTTTCTTCACCTGCTGCTTCAGTTTATCCCGCTCCTGTAAGAGCTCCTCAAACTGGTTACTGTTAACCCCTCCAGCCTCGCTATCAGTGCCAGAAGCCTGCAAGACTGTCAGCAGGGTCTGACACTTCTGACTCAGTGCATCTATCTCAATGTCCTTTTCTCGAATGATCCGGGATAAATTCTGAATAGTTTCTTTAAACATATCTTGACTACTACTTTCAAATCTAGTGGACATTTTTTTATTCTCATCTTGCAGCTTAACGAGGGCTGCTTCTTTGGCACTCATAATATCGATCATCTTGTGATATTCTGTTTTTAGCTGGCTGTTTTCCCTCGTCTTCTCATTCAAAACAACCATTACCTTCTCTCTTTCCACAGCATACGCATGCAGCTGCTGCTGGAGGTACACAACATCCTGGGAGGAGGAAGCTGAGGAGATCCTGGCATGAAGAGCTTGTATCTCCAAGTCTTTTTGCTGGATAATCTGAGTGAGCTTGCCGACCTCATCTTTGGACAGCTGATCAATCTGTTTAGTTAAGGAGATATTCTTTTCATTCAGAAGCTCAATCTCCAGCTCCTTCTCCTTTATCCCCTTCACTAACCTTTCTGTTTCAGCTTTAGACAGATCATGCTTTTCACTTCCATTTTCTATATTAAGGCTCTGAACTTTTGTTTCTTGAAAAATATTAGAATTCTCTGTCTGACTGTCCTGCCTTTCTTCATGCAACTGGGCTTTTATTTGTTCAATTGTTTTTTGCAAGTTCTTAATTTCCTCATCTTTTTCTAAAAAGAGCCGTGTGTGTGTGAGACTCATTTGTTCATGCTGGTATTTAAGCTCATCCATTTCTTTCTTCTGCTCCTGTAGAGACTGGAGTAGCTGCATCTTATTCTGGTTTTGATCTTCAATCATCTTCTGGTGATGTTTAATTTCTTCTTCCAGATGATCCTTGATTATGTGCAGCTGAGACAGCTCAGCTTCTAGCTCTGAGGTACTGTCAAGGGTTCTAGGCTCAGGCACGGGCACGACCCGACCCTGCTGCTCCCGAAGCCGCTCCAGCTCCTCTTGCAGGTGATTGTTCTCTTCTTTCATGGATCCGAGACTTCTATCCTTTTCCTCTAGGGTCTGCCTTAAAGTCTCATTTTTCTTTAAGGTCTGAGCACATTTGTCTAATTCCTTCTGCAGTTCTGAACTTTTTTCCTCAAGTTTCACAATACAGATTTCTTTCTCATTTATAAGTTGTGTCAATTGTTTCTGCTGTTCTAAACTAGATGACAAAGTCTCCTTGGTTTGTTTGTGGTCAGTATCCATTTGCTCAATACTCTTTTTGAGTTCTGCTATTTCAACGTCTTTTTCTTGACTGAGCTGAACGAAGCGCTCCTGTTCCAGCTGTAAGGCAGAGGCATGCGGGCTGCGCTGGCTGGACAGTCCCTCGACGGTCTGCTTGTACTTTCTCTCTTCTTCCATCAGCCTCTTTTCAGCTCGACACAGCTCTGTTTCTAGCTGCACCTTTTCCCATTCCAGCATGGCAGTTTTTTCCAGATTAATCTGGTTGTTGCCAGCAACAGATTCTTCCAACTGATTTCTCACACCTTCACATGCTACAACCAACTTTTCATTTTCTGTTCTGAGATCAAAAGCAACTTGCTTTAAATGTTCATTGAGCTTTTCTATTTCTGAGAGATTTTGCTTTAAGTTTCGAACTTCGGTTTCCTTTTCTTTAAGTAAGTCATCCTTCAAGTTACTATTGGAGCCTTGGGTTTGGAACTGAGTTAACTCACTCCTGACTGTGGACAGCTCTTCTTCATTTTGTCTGATGTGTTCCCTCAGTTTGTGGTTCTCCTTCTGAATGTCGAAATTATTTTTCTCTGATTTACTTAGCTGATCTACTAAATCTTCTATTTTGTCTTCAAGCTTCTGCTTGGTTAGCTGCAAATCACTTAGGGCCTGTTCACTGTGACTTCGCTTTTCTTTCTGTGCGTTTAACTCTTTAGTAATATCTACTCTATCATCCTCAAGTCGACGGGCTCTCTGCTTTTCGTCTTCTAGCTCCTCTTTGAGTTTCTTGATGACACTCTCTCCTTCACTTTGTTGTTTTGATAGCTGATCTTTTATCAAAATCACATGCTGAAAGAAAAATTAATTTACACAGTAACTTTGTAACATTTTTCTCATGTTAGAGTCTAAAGCAAATTTTACAAAATTTCATATATAATAGAATAATTATCTGATGACTTTAATCTACCTAAAAAACAACTTTCTATCCCACCATGTCTCACAAAATAATTTACAAAAAGTCAATTTTATCATTTTAGGATAAGATTCTAAAATCAGAAAAGACTCTAGCTTTTTTAAACATCATACATATTCTGTTTCCAACTTTTAAACATGAGAGCAGGCTTCAACAAACAGTAGCCCATGGCTGCTGCCTGTCTGTGTACAGCATTCACAAAGCAGTGCTAACTTGTTCATGTTCCCTAACTCAGAGTTGAATAGCTTCAAATCCAAACATACTATAGTAACTAGCACTTTAAAGGTAAGTCTCATTAGATCATAAATGAATAAAATATGAAACTACCCAGACAACCGACTGGAGTGTGCCCCTCAGGCCTCTGTTACCTTAGTAGCCTCTTGGTTCTGCTTGTCCAGTTCTTCTAATTCAGCCATGAGTATTTCATTTTCATGAATACTCTGGTTCAGTTCTTGCTCCTTCGCCTCCAGGTTATGTTTTAAGTCATGAACTTGAGAAAACAAACCTGAGTCCCTTGTAGCTGTACTTTTAATGACTTCATATTCACTGCTCAGTTTGGAAAGTGATGCCTGAAGTTCTTCCTTAAAGGACAAGAGAACAGGGAAAGCAGCACATACCATCACTCAAGAAGAGACCTCAAAAGATCAAAGTACAGACATAAATAAACATGCGTGGCCACAGCCTCTGGACTGGAGCCACACCCCAGCCTTCAGTCATGGAGCTTTACTTACTGCTCCAACCAGAACACTTCACAACTCTGTGTTCACCTTCTAGCTCTACCTCCTTTGCAGAGGACCATTCTCAGTGCAGAGCCTTTTCTAGTCCATTCTCATGGCTCTCACCCTTATGCTCATGCTGACCGCACACTATTTTATTAAAAGCCCCCAACCTCCCAGCTATTTATTTCCACTCTCTAATACCCAGCCAGATTAAATAAAAATGAAAGAAAAAAAACAAAAACAGTACTTAGACTATAGCTCTAATTAGAAAATAAAAGGCATCCTTTCTCATTAAAGGAACTTACTAATGATTTGATTCTGCTGCAATACAAAACCTTCTCTTAACTGAAGAATGTACCTCTCTACTTCCTTTACCTTCTGAGCAAGTAGACCAGGTTCCCCATCACAATCCCAACATTACTAAACACAGATCTGCATGCATTAATAGTCTACTACATAATAGTGCTTTTCTTGAAAATCTAAGAAATTAGATGGTTCTCTACGACTCAACATCATTTTCCCACAATTACATCTGCTACAAATTTTGTACCAATATAAAGCCATCTTAAATTGAACTTTTCTGGGATCTACTTTGAAAGAAATAATCTCAATTTCCTTTAAAAAAAAAACAACCTAATAATTTCACGCAAAAGAGGTCTATAAAACTGTATGAGAAGCTGGGCAGTGGTGGAGCACATCTTTAATCCCAGCACTTGGGAGGCAGAGGCAGGCGGATTTCTGAGTTCAAGGTCAGCCTGGTCTACAGAGTGAGTTCCAGGACAGCCAGGGCTACACAGAGAAACCCTGTCTCGAAAAAACAAAACAAAACAAAACAAAACAAAAAACCCAAAAAACTGTATGAGAGTATCTCTATCACCTTCCTCATTTCCTTCTGATCCAAAGGATAATTCTGAGCCAGATGCAGAGGCTCAAGCCTGTTACCCCAGCAATTATACCCCAGTACTTAGGCAGGGGAACTGCAATAAATGTGAGACCAGCCTGAGGCTATCTAGTGAATAACAGGGCAGGACAGTCTAGGATACAGAGTGAGAGCTTATCTCAAAAAACAGTAATAAAAAGGAGGGTGACAAGGAGAGACAGCTCAGCAGGTAAGAAGCCTTGCTCTGACAGAGGACTCAAGCTCGGTTCTCAATACCACAAGTGCCTGTAACTGTAGTCTCAAGGCACCAAACATGCATATGGTACACAAATTATATGCAGGCAAACACTCATACACATAAAACAAAAACATGTAAATGGTAAAAAGGGAAGAAAGACAAGGAGAACACGCTTTCTAAAATCTCCCTAAAGTTACTTGTCCGTTTAGAAGAGCCACAGATAATTATTTTCAGGCTGTTTCAGAAGAGCACACACACCTGGCATTACTAAGTGGGCACAAACACAAGTCAGGGAAGAGTTACAATGAATACTAGCATCACAAGAAAGGAGAAATAGTTACCAGAAAACTGAAACTGCAAGAAAAGTCAGCAGGCCCTCCAGCATATGTGAAGAGGTCTCAACCTCAAAGTGTACTTGAGCCACTTAGATTAAGAGCAGGATTCCATGGGAACAAAACCAGAAGATGCAGGTACACCGCAATAAAGACAGCGACAGTGAGTACTGCTGCCATTCCATGGACAGAATAAATGGCAGGAAAGACCTCTCACCATGTCCAGGGCTGTACACAAACAACTTAGAATTGACAGGCCCATCGTGTCTCTGAGCCTATGTGCTGACGTGAAAAGGAACTGCAGTGTTAGGGATACAAAACTGTGTATAGCATGGTGATACTGGCATTTTTTAAGGATATATATGCAAAGCCAGACATGTATCCATCTATCCAGTAAAAGTAGTCTAGGAATTTTTAACACAGACTGTCCCTGGAAGAGGCCATGTAACAAAGGCATAAGTTTTCAGCATGTAGCACTGACTACATTCACCCATAAATACATGTGACTTTAAAGAATTCACAACTTAAACTGAGTTCAAATTCTGGTCTTCAACTCAATTTCTAGCTGCCTCTATCAAAGTATCTGTCATTGATAAGAAATTAATTCCCAGAGACATAAACAAAATGCTTCTCCCTACCACACAGTGTATCATAGCTCTGTATTCCATCTTTGCTACTAACATATACAAAAAAGGATTCCATTTCTAGCAGCAAAACCACCCTTCTTTACTGCTCACCAATACCCTTATTCCTACCCACCATGATGGCTCTCCGCCTACCTATGTGGGTGCTGCTGCAGAGACTCAATCAGACACCAGTGCTGTTCTGTTCCTATCTGTAAGCCTACCAGCTTCCACTTGCACATACTCTGGCCAGCCTCTCATTCTCTGAACCTTGCCCAGCTATTCCAACCTGGCCTGGCAAGCATATCAGTGAGCTCAGACTGGCTGTAAGGACTCTCTCACTAAACATTCCACTGTCGTCGGAACCGACCCTTAGCTGTGACCTATGACCCTTAGCTGTGACCTATGACCTTTCGCTGTGACCTATGACACGCGCCATCTTAATCCTACCCCCATTTTAATAGCACCTACCTTTTCTTGACTCAACAAAGACTTCTCTTTTTCTAAAGTTTGGACACACATTTGAAGTTTCTGATTATCTTCGGCAAGATTGATATCCTATGAAAATGTTAAATTACAAGAAATATCAATTTACAAGAAAGCAATCTGGTTACATAATTGTGCAATTCTACTCAATATATCTTTATCTTTAGTAGCATCTAAACATTAAAATAATTCAGTTGGACAGTTTAGAATCAGTACATCATTTTAGAATTCTTATAGAGTATTTATTACAATTTTTAAAAAAAGCCAGGTAGTAATGGCTCATGCCTTTAATCCCAGCACTCGGGAGGCCCCAGATAGGCAGATCTCTATGAGTTTGGGGCCAGCCTGGTCTACATCCTGTCCTACAGTTTTAGGATAGCCAAAGCTACATAGAAAAGTCCTGTCTCAAACAAAACAAAACAAAACAAAAACAAACCATGTGTGTTTTTGTTTACAAAGTAATTTGAACTAACCCATGGGGGCTGGTGAGATGACACAGCAAGTAAAGGCACCTGCTGTGCAAACCTGGCCATAGTAGTTTGATAGGAACCCATGTAAAGTTAGAGGGAAAGAAGAGACCCCTAAAATTATCCTGACCGCCACATGTGTACACACATGCACACATGTGCACACACACATGCACGCATGCACACAGGAACACAAAACAAAAAAAAGCTTTGAGTTTTTTAAGGAACATCTGATATAGTATCTGGTTACTGTCTACACTGTCAAACCCCTCTGCAACAATATACCTCTACCAATTACATAGCAAACACATCAATTTATAATGCAAAAATTTGCTATTAGTAAATAAGCACAAGGTTACTGAAGTTCCTAGGATAAATTTACATGAACTTGTGAGAAAACAAAAGATAAACAAACACAACGAATCAAAACTCTCTTCGTAAGACAATGCCCAGCGCTTTCCCCCATAACAAGAAGTTACCTGGTTTAAACTACTCAGTCTCATTATTTCCTTTTCAGCGTCTGTAAAACAATGAATGAACCTGACATTACTTAGAATACTTGAATAATTACCTCCCACATTAAACTCAGAAGTTCAGTAAATTAAGTATATTTATAGACACAACTAGCAAGCAGGTTGACAGTTTGAAATAAAAACCACGTCTGCCATTTTCTATTGCTATTATGACTGTAACAAGTTATAAGTGTAAAATCATGCGGAAACCCAATTCTTTAGGAAAAGCGTAAGAATTACCGCTGTGCTCTGGATGAGGCATTAATCTACTGTCCTGATAAAAAACAGTATCAATTATGTTTCAAAATACAACACATAAGGTCTACAGTTATTTAAAATAAAACAAACAAACAAAATACCAACCAAAAAAAAGATCTTGAAAAGCAATAAATAAAAATTTATACTATAATAGTATAATTATCTAATCACTTTAGGTAAAGTGATTTTGTAATAAGTGTACTACATATAGATCCACAGAGAAAAAATGTTCTGGAAGAGGAACCCAGAGACAGAATACCATGAGAGAAGCTGAACCAGTTCGAGCATTTATGACAAAGCCAGCGTTAGACAGGGGAAACTTAACTTCTTGCTCTCTGTGAGCTTACCCTTCAGAATAGCATCATAGTAGAAACAAGGAAACGATGACTGCGTACAGAGTAAGACAGCAAGCACGGCCACTATGCGAGCAGAAAGGACACGCATCTAGTCCACGCCAGGTGGGAGCAACGGGACCCAGCAAGAGGCAACACAGGTCCTCCTGCTCTTCCTCGGTGCAAGTAAGACCTCCACTGAGTCAATGTACTGCTAGTTGGCCAAAGGAAAACTAGGGACACTGTCCAGACAATGCAGCAAATACTATGGAGAATGAACCAAGACAATACTAGCTGAAGGAACCACAGAGTCCATTATGGCTAAAGTTACAAAGCTGGGCGATGGGAATAAACTGAGGAAGTAGACACAGACCAGAAGACCAGACACGTCATATCCAATTTACAAAGCTCAGATTTCATCTTCAAGCTCCCATAAAGCTATAAAGTACTATAAAGTAGGAGACTAACTGGCTTTGTATTTCTAAAAATTTATCCTAGCTGCAGAATAGAAGGAAAAAAAGATAGACTGAAGAATAACAGAAACCAGAGGAATAAACAGCCAATTCTTTTCTAACACTAGCTTGGGAACAGATGCTGTTCAAAAGGAAAATCTGCAGATGATAGTAATTCACAGAGCCTACATGATTCCTCCATCCCTACAAGGTAGAGAGAGAATTCTATTACCCAACCCACCCTTCTTGTTTTTTAAAGAGTGGTTTGTACGTGTGAGTGTATTGTGTGCTTGTTCGCAGGCCAAGAGGGGGTGTTTTGTATTTCCTCCTCTATCACTCTCCACCTATAGTAGTCTTTTAAGGCAGGTTAAGCCTGTACCTGGGCTCATGTTTCTAGGCCAGGCCGGTCGCCAGCAATCCTCCTGTTTCCATCCCCTCAGAGCTCAGGTTATAGGTTCACACAGGATACTCAGGTTGATATTCGGATGATGGGATCCAAAGCCTCATCCTCATTACTGTTTAGCAAGCACTTTTTATAACTGAACCACCTCTCCAGGCCCCAACTCCCTTGTTCTTAACCAGTTTTCTACTGACTCCATTATGAGATCTGTAACAGTTAGCTCAGCAAATAAGCTATTATTTCCTGACTGAAGCAATTCCATGATTACAGAAATGGGAAAAGAGGGAAGGACTAGGAGAGCGGCTCTACCATTAACCAAACTCAAGGCGCCCACTCAATATGGTAAGAAAATACACTTATAAATGAGCAGAACTACTTGGGGGTCCAGATCCCCCACTGAACTGCCTTCCCTTTGCCCAAGTGGCAGCTCCCAGTGCTGAAGCACCTAAGAAACCCTGGTCCTTGGGGATGCAGTCCTGAATATCACTCACATAGAAAGAAATCAAGGAAATAAAAATTACAGAACATGGTTGACTTCTAGAATTCTGCTTCCCAAAGGTTAGGGAAGGAATGCAAGAAAGGGAGAGGAGAAAATAATCTTACTTTAATTTTAGGTTGAAAATCCATGTTATATATAGATTTGGCCATTCAGGGTGGAGCTCATGATAGACTGGCATGTAGGATACAGATATAGGTGTTCACAAGCACATAGAACTGGAAACTTCCAGAGCAGGAATGAATGAGTTCATATGAGTTATACTAAAGGGGACAAAATACACAATAAAATGCACCTTTCAGCTGAGGAGCTCCCTCCCGCTGTTTCCTGCTATGAATGAATACTGGGCTTTGTCTATTTCCTTTAATTCTTTTTTTTTTTTTTTTTGTACTAGTATTTAAAGTACTAAGTATCAGCTGGAGTCTGGAGAACAAAAGACTGTCTATGGCTCCTATCACTCAAACCTTTGTTTCTATTACAGATCACTTCAAAGCTTAACAATGCATTGTTACTGATTCAATGTTACATTCCCTAATGGAAGAGTCTGGGCTCTGGTTAGTTACAGACAGTATTCAGTTCTGTCTACATTAAAGAAACAGACCAATACCTATAAATAACAATCACTATACACATAAACTCTTCTCAGAAATTTACCTGGCTTTCTAAATCACTAACTTCTATGTTAACACTTAGAGGGTAAGGAAGGGAGACTGAGAGACATCCTGCTAATCCTTACCCTTCATCAGCAGACAAGTATTTGGTGCTGAATCTAAACCCCACAATTCTACTCCACTTACATAATCATTTCCATAAACTTAATTTCCATAATCCGTGCAATTATTCAAGTGCTTATCTCTAAAAAGACCTAGTGTGCCAGGAAACACCAATGTAAGTTCCAAACATTTTATACCAGCCAAAGCTTGCTGTAATCTCAAGACCTCTGCGACTGAGGAGCTCTGTGGGAGGATCCTGTCCTCCTCCGCCACAGCATCACTCTGCCTCAGAGCACTCTGCTGGGGTTCACCGTGTTCCAGTTTCAGGCGCTCACACTGCTCAGCCATCTGCCTCTTTTCCATCTCCAGCCGCTCTTGTTCTTTTTTCCAGACTTCCCGGTCATGTTCTGCAGAAGACAATCTTTTATGTATCTCTTTTATTTTATTCTCAAGGTCTTCGATTATTTTGGTAGATTCTACTTTTTCCATCTGTAAGATCTGAATAGTATTTTGCATCTCATACACTTTAGAGTGATCAGTTACCGTAACTCCTGAGCCACCTAAAACAGTGAAAGAAACCAAAGAGGAATCAAATATCAAGTACCATAAAGTAAATCGCTTGCTATACACAATACAGTCTTAAAATAGTTTAGAACTTGGACAGCTTAAAAAGTTACATTACTATGATTTTAAATAAATAAAAAGTCAAATACTTCATTTGAACTACTAAAGTCTATAGATTTGAGTTTGAAACAAGGTGAAAATATCTCCACTCTTTTGCTGTAGTGTCATCAGCAAACAATACAAAGCAATCCATGAACTGTAAGTTATTTATATAAGTGCCAAGGGCTCTTCATGTCTACAGACCCAGAAAGCCATGACACCGCTGTAAACTTAGCAATGAACAGAATGAGTTACTTCTTATTCCACGGAACTTGGCCTAAGTCTACAAAAGTATTCTGATCTATAAGTTGTCTAAGGTTTGTCATTTAAGAATGTCATCTCATCTGTGACGTAGTAAACTCATAACCTTGCTGTAACAGATTTTCCAGTTCTTTGATTCGCTCTTCATAGTCACTTAACTCCTCTCGATGCCAACGACTTATCTCCATCAGTTTCTGTTGATGAGCATTCTGCAATACTGACATTTCATGCTGATGGTCATCAATTTCCTGACTTCTGTTCTGTTTAAGTTCCTTAAAAACAAATTTAAGAATGTACATGATCAAGAAATAATCCAAAAAAAAAAGTGTTTTATTTCACTGGGCTTAAAAGTCCCTATTATTAAAATTAACTATCTGAACATATTAAAGCTGAAAAGCACTCAATCACAGTCCCCAAATTAGGACAATTCCGATGGGTCCATGCCTCCTGATAGTTTAAAAAGTTGTTCTACTTTTAGTGGGGAAACATCAAGAACACAATGAACAAAACATAGGTAAAATAATCCCTTATACCTGTGGCCAAGAGCACCTTCTTTTCTTTAGGGCATATTCCCTCAATACTAGAGCCAAAAACCTGCCTTTGCTTTGTGGTTGTTTTGAGTCAGGTCTTTCTTATTACACAGCTCTGGTTACTCAGGAACTCAATACATAGCCCAGGCTTGCCTTGAGGCTGTGACGATCCTCCTGCCACGGCCTCTCTAGGGCCTGGATTACGGGTGCATATAGTCACATCCAGCTTTCCCACTAATCTTAAGTCTTGAAAGCAGTGGGGTCAGTGCGAACATGAGAGTGAGCACAGCTAGTCGTGTTCGTATTCTTTGGAACGCAGTCCACGTTTCCAGCAAGCCCTGGTGTTGGGGTGCTCCATGTATGTTTAGTTATGTCATCTGAACTGTGAGACCAGCCCAACAGACTCGACCCACACAGGTTTTCCTTCTGCTGCTGTTCTCTTGCTCACTTGTCCTTCTGTAGTTTTGAACTCACAAACAGCCAAGAGCAGTGCCTCTACCCATGCTGATAAAGATCTCTCCAGGTCCTGATCTACACTTATAATGTAGCATTAAGCCAAAACTAAAAATTCTATACCTGACTATAATTTAAAACAATTCTTGCCATGATAAATATTTGTAACCAAGACTTTTCTCATAAAAAAAAAAAACTGACAAAAAAAAAAAAACCCAGCAAAATTTTATCACTAAGGTAAAATAGTTACTTACAGTAAAAGTTAGCATTCTAGTCAATATTCTTTAAGCTCAAACCTTTCAAATGTCATCAAACTGGGAATATGAGAGACAGAAAAACATACAGACTTAGGGTGACTGAGAAAACATTTAAAAGCAAATGTTCTTGGATGTGTTTTATTGTAAAGAATAAAACAGTTGAAAAATAGAATAGTTGAGTACCATCATCTATACAATCAATTTATAACTAAGAGTTCTACTAATTTGGTTTATATCTTTATAATCTACAGATATGAGATGAACAGCAGATATCAACAATAAACAGTTTGATTTACCTTAATAATATTTTGTAGTTTGCAGATTTCTGTTTGATCAGCTCTTTGTGCTCCCTGCACCTTAGTTTAGAAAGAGAGGATTAATACATAGTTACACTGATTTTCTTTTTTAAAAAACAAAATCACAAACTAACTTTATTAAAAGTTTATTATTTGTAAAACTAGAGCATTTCCCAGATATAGTCTGATTTAGAACTCCATATACTTTTCAAGGTCTTTAGTTTATTATTACACAATAAATAAAAGACACCATTCAAGAACGCTTTACATAATTAAGGACAAGGATGAACACGAGGGAGGATAACTGAGTATCTTTCTAGGATGACAGAAAGTTCCCCAGTGCCAACGCCACTATAACTCATCTCTAAATGATTTTATGCCGGTCATAGTGGCGCAAGCTTTTAACCCCAGAACTTGGGAGGCAGAGGCATGTGGATCTCTGAGTTTGAGGCCAGCCTGGTCTACATAGTGAGTCCCAGAACAGGGAAAGCTATATAGTGACACCTTGTTTCAAAAAATAAAATAAAAAAAAAACCAATAACTAAATCCATATGATTTTATACAAGGCTGAGGATGTAGTTCCATTAGTAGTAGGTGACTATGTAGCATTTAGGTGTCCCTGATTATGAGTCCAGCAATGCATAAAACCTGCAATGTTAGCACTTGGGGACAGGATGACCAAAAGTTCAAGATCATCCTTGACTACACAGGAAGTTTGAGACCAGCCTGAGAGACATGAGCCTATCTCAAAACAAAGTAAAGACAAAATAATTTTATCCATAAGATCTCTACCTTAGTACAGAATAATCTTTGACTTGACCAAAACAACTTTTCGATTCCTTTCAAAGTCGTGTATTGTTCGGGCTGAAGAGATGGCCAAGTGGCTAAGGATATGTTCTTCCAGGGCTTTCCTCCGATTCCCAGCACCCTTGTCAGGCAGCTCAAAACTAACTATAAACTCAAGCTCTAGGGGGTCTCAAGTCTCTAGCCTTCATATGTACAAATCTATACACACACACACAGCCTGCCTACCTACATACACACAAAATTAAACTTTCTAAATTTGTATATTGTTCATTATCTTTAAATGTTTAATTGATACCTAGTAATTTTACAAATTTATAAGGTACACTGTGATATTTCAATTCATGTATATACTATGTAATGTTCAAAGAAGGGCAGTTAGAATCATCACAAATGTTTATTGTGGTGACAGTGTCCAAAATCCTCTCTTGTAGATATTTTGAAATATACATCAGTACTATGATCCACAGCCATCCTAACAGACAACACCAGAACTCATTTCTCTCATGTACAGGTAAGTTTATATTTGATCAACATTTATCCATCATCCCTCTCCACTATTCCATTCATCTATCTTTATTAACATTTATTATATGACATGTTACTGAACCAAAGGTGCCCTAAGATTGAAAGAAAGAACATACAACGGCAAGACTCCAACTCTCCAGTCAAAAGATGACTATCTGAGCAGGTGCAGTGGTACACACCAACAATTACAGCTAGGCAAAGGAGCTAAGAAAGGAAGATGGCCAGTTCACGCTAGCCTGGCCAACATAAGAAACTGGGGGTGAGGGGGGAGCACAGGGTGGGTGAGTCTCAAAATGAGACTTAGTGTCAGAGTACTTGCCTGTGGGGCAGTGATCTATGACAGGCAGTTTGGCACCGGGTTGAGCACAGGTGAAAACTCTGGGAGACCCAGCAGAATCCGCAAGGGACCAGAAACGTTATGCCAACGCTCCCAGGAGGCTTTTGGCTCTGGCCACCCCTCCCCAGGAAGAGGCGTGGCCACACAGCCCCAAGCCATCCCCATGTTAATGAGACACCTAGAGGCTTAGCCACGCCCCTTCCCAGTTACTATATCTGCCTCGACCCCCCGGGGGCACAATTCCATCCATGCTGCTCTCAACACGATGAAAATAATTAGAATTATTAGAAAAAAATCTTAGAATTTTTCTTCATCTGGACCAACCGTGGGAAGCAAGGGATCTGGCCCTCGATTAAGGAGCCAAGTCTAATCTCTCACCAAGGGAATCCCAGTGATCCCAGACGGTACCCATTCACTAAGGCCTAGGCAGCTAGCCTGGTCCCCAAGCTGCAGGGAACCCCAGCTGCAATCCGGCTAGCCTGTCTGCGGCACCCTGCAGCGACTGCGATGCCCCAGGCTAGGGAACCCATGGAGATGGGTGCAGAATGTTCCCTGGGAATAGCCACCTCCCACACCCCCCACAGGCAGGGCCCGCAAAGGCTTCCCACAGCCCCCACCTGCCCTTGGGACTGTGTGGGAAGATGCACGGCCACTTCCCATGTGTCTCCTGTCCCACCCAGAGCCACAGCTCTCAGGGACAGACACGTGAAGCTTCTTTCCACCGTGCCAGGCTTGTTCCAACACTTGCCTAGCTTCGGTGGCCCTCATACCAACCCTCAAAGTGTGTGTGTGTGTGTGTGTGTGTGTGTGTGTGTGAATTAATCCCTCTGACAATGGGAATAGAGTTTCTAGTAGTAACTTAAGAGTCCTCACCTATAGTACAAAGACAGTAAATGTTTCACATGGTAATGGTAATCTATGTTGGGGTGATATGTGAAAACATTTTATAAAGTGTAATACAAACAATAAATTTTTGTCTTAAGTAGAAAATAAGCCTTGCTGAAAGTTCCAGTTATGTCCTTGCCATCTTTATATTCCGGTATTTGTCTGCCGTATACTAAACATTTAAGATATGCCAAACACGTTTTTTAAAAAGAGCCTCTTCTTATCTATTAAACATTAGATAACCAATGTTCCTTTTGTTGGCTTGTTTTTGTTTTGTTTTTCTTTAAAGACAAAATCTTACTATGAACTTAAACTCCCAATTCTCCTGCTTCAGCCTCCCCAAAATGCTTGCTGCCAAGTCAGCTGACCTAAACTCATTCCCCAGGATTCCTATGGTGGAAGAACTGACTCCCACTAGTTGTTCTCTGAAGTTAACGTGTGTGTGTGTGCGTGTGTGTGTGTGTGTGCATGTAACTCCTCCTTACTCCACATACATAAAGGAAGAAATAAAATTTTAAAAATTAAGATATGATTCTCAGAGTATCACAATTGCCTGCTACCTCTTTGAAGTTCCTATGACCCTAAAACACATACTAAATTGAAGTCTCTGTACGCACAGGAAATCCATGCCATTATCAATGCTTCAGGTTATTCTTTATATATAAAGCTTAAAAACATTGGCTTCAGGAAGAAAAGATGGACAGACAAGTCCTAGCTAAGGTTAAGTATTACGGAAGTCCAGCACATAGTAAGCAAACAAATAATTTTAACTGAGATGATTTTTCCTTTCCATAACTTGATGACATTCACAAGAAGATGTAAATATTTTGTTTTTTTAATATATCAAGTATATATTTATATGCTATGTTTTCCCCTCTTATCAAGGAAGCTAACTCCAAATGTCTACTGACAACTTCCATAAATAAAAAAATCTTGACATAGCTGGGCGTGGCAGCAAACACTTTGTTCCTAGACTAGAGAGAGGCAGGCTGATCTTTATGAGTTCAAGGCCAGCTTGGTTTACAAAGTGAATTCCAGGCCAGCCAAGACTACACAGTGAGAGCCTGTCTTAATAGGAAGGGGGAAACCAAACAACAAACCAACAAACTACAACAACAAAAGCCACCTTGGTTTATAGGAAAAAATGTTCCTTGGAAGAAAGTTTACAGCTCAAACTATCAAGTACTTAATTTTTAGTACATGAGCAATAACACACAATTTAACATATATTTTTAAAGACGTATGGGTGTGGTGCCTGCATATCTATGCACCATATGCATATAGTGCCCAGGAAGGTCAGAGGAGGGCATCAGATCCCCTGGAATTAGAGTTACAGTAGTGATCTGCCATGTGGCTGCTGGGAATCAAACCTGGGTCCCCTGGAAAGAAGAGCAACTAGTGTTCTTAACCACTGAGCCACCTCTTAGCACCAGTATAATAATATATTTTTAATACTAATGATCACAATTTCATTTTACAGGTCATTAGAGCCTATAATACATCAGACAAAATCCTAACACATTTTCAAAACACAGTGTCTTAAAGCTCTAGGCTTCCATCAGGGAAACCAAACACTCCAGGACTTTTGGCTCAATTTAATTTTATCTTTAACTTATTTTTAAGTGGATCAATCGATCTATCTACCTATCTACCTACCTACCTATCTATCTATCTTTCTATCTATCTATCTACCTATCTACCTAAATTTTTTTCCCACACATCACACAGAAGAGAAAACTAAGGCTGAAAGAGAAAGGTGACTTGACCAAAATCACTTAGAAAGCCGATTGATGCATTAGAAAACAAATAAAGTGTCTCTATTTTTCTAATCAAGAATTATTTTGGGGCTGGAGAGATGGCTCAGTGATTAAGAGCACTGACTGCTCTTCCAGGGGTCCTAAGTTCAATTCCTAGCAACCACATGGTGCCTCACAACCATCTGTAATGGGATCCGATGCCCTCTTCTGGTGTGTCTGAAGACAGCAATAGTGTACTTAGATATATAAAATAAATTAAGTCCTTAAACAAAACAAAACAAAACAAAAAAAGAATTATTTCTAGTACCAGATGTTCTCCCTAAATAGTACCAGCATTTTTACTAATTCATAGTTTTCACAAATTCATCCAAACTTTACCAACCTGAGCAATATGTCTCCAATGTCCAAGTTCAGATTCAAGTCTTGAAACTTCATTTGATAATCTGTTTATTTCTTGTTGTGATGAGATCACATCACCAAAGTCCATGTCGTCTTCATGGAAGGCTGACACACGATGACTGATCCCATAGCTGAATGAGGATGATGCAGTAGCTGCTGGTGCACTGCCAGATCCTGAGTAGACTGACTGAGCAGCTGACTGCAGTCTGAGCAGCTCATCCTGTAGTGCAATCTGTCTTGCTTTAAGGTGGTTGATTTCTTCCTATGGATTTATAATCTATGTTTTAGAAGAAGTATTTTTAAAATGCTTATTGTCCTTTTTATAGATACTAATGTTAAAAGGCATAATGATGACCTAACAATAGTCCTAAATTAAGTGAGCGCTGATCTTCCATATTACCTGAATCATAAGATTGTTATTTGAAAAACAAATATAATGCCCATAAAGTGTAGATAATGTACCAGATAGCATGAAGATTGGAGTTTTACTCACATGTTAACTAAAGCAATGAACTTCTCAGTGGAAGTGGGTTTGCTATCTTTATAATGTAAGTGAGTTCTCAGAACTCTGTTTATGATCATCAGACATGAAATAAAACAGAAGCTGTGTGACTTATACATTCAGGGCTTTCCTGGAACTGTCCTGCCAGGAAAGTACAGATAGGTAACTTAGAACATGGCTGGCTTTAGGCTTAAAATTGCCACGAGTCAGTGGGTACTTTGCAGTGGTCTCTACAATATGACTGAAAGAATGCTTTGATTTATTAATCCAATCTTTTTAGACAAGATAACACAGTCAGCCTATGGTTATTAGCCCATGAATCTTAGAAAGAAATATTCATTAAAAGAGGCCTGGCTTTAACACTGACCAAGAGGGGGTCAGTGAAACTCTGACCCTATTTAGAGAGACAACAGTATAAAAAATATGAATTCTTGAGCAGAATTTTAACTGAAGAATGGCAGTATCAACTAAAGCTATGTGTGGTGGCATACATCTATAACTTCAGTAGTCAGGGGGCTGAGGCAGGAGGATTGCTGTAATTTGAATACATCTGGGCTATATAATAAGTACTGGAGTAGATAGTGTTCCCAGCAAGACTGTCAGAAAAAAAAGAAAGAAAAAAGAACCCCCCAAACCTACACCACACACACAGACATAAACCGCACCCCACCATCCCACATGCAAACAAAGTTGGTGACATAGCTCAGTTAGCAGAGTTTGGGTTTAATCCCCAGTACACAGCAGTACATGCTGGAAACCCAGCACTTTGGAAGACTGAGGCAGGAGAAGGCTTGGAAATTAAAGGTTTATCCTTGGCTACATAGCAAGTCTGAGGCTAGAGTAGGCTACATGAGATCCTGCCCTTAGAATAACTCTAAGAAGAGGGCTAGGAATGTAGCCTGGTTGTAAAGTACTTGAACATGTGTAAGCTTCTGCGTTCAAACCTCGTACAGGAAAAAAATTAAAAAACTGCATATAACCTTCATTTGAACTTATATCTCTACTTTTTGTATTTGTTTTATTCTTATAATAATTTATTTTATATAAAATTATCAATTATCAATTGATAATTATTAATTATCCGATTAAGATAGAAAACAAGCTCCAAGTGTTTATTTTCCTCTTAAATGTAGTATACTTTTACTCTGCTTTAACATATCACTAAAAGAACTACAAACCAATTCATTAAATTTGTATATTTAGTTTTGTTTTATGGGAACTGAGCACAGGGCCTCCCACACACCAGACAAGCACTCTTCTGCAACCACTGAGCTATAGTCCCAGTACTTATTTAAATTTTAAAACCCAAATATGACCATGGTATAAATGAATAGTTAGTCACCAAGCTAAAGAGTATCCAAAATGGTATGGATAATAAAATGAGAAATGGCTCAACACAAGTATTCACTGTACTCTACTTAAGTATTACACATAAAAGACAATTTAACAACAGGGTTCAGCGTAACATTGCTTAAATTACATAGTATCTATTCATTATCTATTATTAAGACTTCACCAAAGATGAAACACCAAAACTATTTTAATCAAAAGAAAATAGAAACCCAAAAAATTCAACTGTAAAAACATTTAATATAGTTTTATGTGAAAAATCACATATATGCCAATACAGAGAATATTAACATATACAGTCAAAATGTATTTTTACAAAGGAAAATGTTTTGGCAATGATCATACTGACTAAAACCCAACTTAAAAAATATCTACCATATGCAAGGTCCTGGGTTCAATTTCCAGCACTGAAAAACAATTTAATTTAACTTAAACTAAATAAATATTTTTAAAACCTAAAAAACAGATATTAAATTATATTTCATAACTATTAGAACTTATAAGCAACAGATCATTAAATTTTAGAAGCTAAAATTTAATCTTTCCAAAAGTTAGCTTATAAAAATAAAATTAATAGAAATGCTGCCCCAATCTTAATGAATTTAATATTTTAATACTTTCATCAATCTAAAAAAAAACCATGAAATAATGAGAATCAGCTCTTGCCTCTTTCTGCTGTAACTGACTTCGGTAACTCAAAGATTGCTGCTTTATTTGAAGTTCTGATGCTTCATGTTTTTCCTCTAGATCGGTGTAAAGTTTTTTAAGTCTTTCATTCTAGAAGCAAAGAGAAAAGTATTTTCAACAAAAATATTTCAAGTCAAGCACATTAGCAATCATTACACATATGCATCATGAAAAACACTCTACAAAAATAATGTAAAATATCAAGGTCTCAGACAGAATTCTGGCTTTTAATATATACCTTTAAATTAAAATCCCAATTCTAGCCTTATTTTCTCTTCAATAAACTCAGAGGCTGGCAAAGCCGCCAGAAGTTTTGGTTTTACAGAAATAGGGAAAGCAGAGGTAAGGCTGTGGAGGCAACAGGAGAGTCCCCGAGCTGGCTCCCCAGGCAAGGAGTAGTAAACATAGTTGGCTTTTTTGTTGTTGGTGGTTTGGTTTTGTTCTTTTCCTATCAAACCCTATAAAACTTGCGTTTATGACAAGGAATTTAAAGACTTTTATACAGATGTTTTAATCCCTCATACACGTCCAGTAAAACCTCTGTGTACACAAAGGTCCTGCTGTGAATTAAGTGGCTTCCCTTCATTTCCGTTGAGCCCAATTTTGAAAGACTCTGAGATCAGACTCTTACATATATGCAAGCAAAACATTTACCTATACACATAAAAACTGGAGTTTTCTGTGTTTATAAATTAATAAAACTTCTAACATAAATATGAAGATAACTGAATAGCTTCCTAAGATGATAGAAAGTTACCCAAAACTAATGGCACTAAAAGCCTTTTAAAAATGATTTTATGCAAGCCATAGTGGCACACGCCTTTAATTCTAGCACTGGGAAGCAGAGGCAGGTGTATCTTGGTGAGTTCAAGGTCAGCCTAGTCCAGTCTACAGCCTGCCAGTCCAAGAACAGCTAGGGCTACAAAGAGAGACCCTGTCACAAAAACAAAACAAACAAACAAACAAAAAAACCAAGGTCTTCACTATCAATTTATTCACACTTCTGAAAAAATGATAATATAAAAAGACTAAAAGAGACTACTAGATATAAATAATAAATGTAATATAACTATTTCTCTGGCAAAAAAAGGAAAAGGTAAGTTAGTTAGGTGAAGCTGTATCGCTTGCAATTAGACTCCTAACTAGGGCATGTAAAACAGGATAGCCAATGCCACATAGCAAAACCCTGTCTCTAAAAAAACAGAACTAGGGAGGTGGATTGGTGGGTAAAATGCTTACTGCATGGTGTGAGGACCAGAGTTCAGAACACCAGAACATGCATAAAGCCAGGCATATCTAAAATCCCACTATTTGTACTTTTAGATGCAAGGTGGATTCAGGAGAACCCCTGGGAGCCTGTGTGCCAGGTAGCCTGGCACATGAAGCAGCAAATCCTGAGACACACATCTGACTCGAACACACAAAACAAGAAAAAAATAGAAAGAACCATAAGGAATTGGGTCAATTAGGCATTGTCAAATCTAATGTCCTGGCAATACATTGCCTTTTGCCTAGACTAAAACTTGCTGCCATCACTTATTCTTGTCCATCAGTGAGTCTTGAGCACAAGGTAACACAAGGTGCTAGAGCAGGACTAGAGCATGAGCCTGGTGTAGGCACGTGTAGGCATACACAGGTGCATGTGAGGCCAGGACTACCATTTGTCTTCCTCTGGTATTTGAGGAGCATCAAACAAGGAAGAGGCTTACAGGGGGTGAGTAGGTCTCCCCCAAATAAATATTTCTAAACTCTAAAACCATACGTGCTGTAGATGATACAATCATAAAGACCATTAAAGGGACTGAGATCCACAGGGCACAAGAGTGCTACCTCCTTTCTCACAGTCAGTCTACAGCAGACACTGTTAAAGTAGGTTAATCGTTCTTACTTTCCCCAAAATGTGTACTGGCAATACCGCAGCATGCACACGCTAACTTTTCTGGGTGGGTCTGTACCAACGAGGGCCTCAATGATCTTCTAGCTCATTCTTACTAAGAACGCACTGTCAGTACCACACTTGTGTTCCTTATCAAGTGCCCATGCTAAGGTCTCAAAGTGCCCCCACAATGCTATCTTCTATAGGCTCAGTGCTAATGTCCCTCTTACAAGCCCCTCCTCTATTTTAAAATTCTACAATCTCACCTTGATATTCTAGACCAGAGTTCAACAAGGCTTGGTAGGAAATACTGTCTTAGCATCTAGATTCGGTGTTCTCTTTTTATAGGCTCAGAATTGAGAAAATCATGCTTACCACAGGCCTCTAAGAACATCGCTTGCTACAACACTAAATGTTCTCTTACTGTTCTTATCCCAAGGCTAAATTGTTGAGCTCCGATAGTCCTTTATAATAGTTCCCACTCTGAAATCCTTTTAATGTCTTTGGGGCTTTCCTCTGAACTTTTCCAAGCTTTTCTCATCCCTATTAAGTATAATATAATGTCCAGAATTAGTGACAACTGCACATTAACTCATATCAAACAAAACAGTAAAATTAACTTATTATTCCTACATCCTTAACTTCTTTGCTCCAAATACTTTATTATTATTCTAATATTAGGAAATTTAAAACTCTAGACTAAACAGAATTGCATTTTCCACATCATATTTAAATGTACCACTAGCTAGGAATAATGACTCAGGCCCTGTCGTGGTTTGAATAAGAACACCTCCCATAAGCTCATATATTTGAAAGCTGAGTCATCACAGAATGGCACTATCTGAAAAAGATTAGGAGGTGTGGCCTTGTTGGAGGAAGTGTGTCAATGAGAGTGGGCTTTGAGGTTTCAAAAACCCATGCAAGGTCCTGTCTCTCTCTCTGCCTATGGACCAGGATATAGCTCTCAACTACTTCTCCAGCACCAGGCCAGCCATGCCCCCATGATGATAATGGACTAACCCTCTGAAACTGTACGTAAACCCCCAATTAAATGCTTTCTTTCAGCCGGGCAGTGGTGGCGCACACCTTTAATCCCAGCACTCAGGAGGCAGAGGCAGGTGGATTTCTGAGTTCGAGGCCAGCCTGGTCTACAGAGTGAGTTCCAAGACAGCCAGGGCTACACAGAGAAACCCTGTCTCGAAAAACCAAAAAAAAAAAGCTTTCTTTCCTAAGAGTTACCTTGGCCATGCTGTCTCTTCACAGCAATAGAACAGTGACTAAGACAAACCAGTTATCCCAGAACTCAGGAGGCTAAGGCAAAAGAATCATCTGTTCAAGGCCAGGCTGGCTACGCAGAAAACTTTAGCTCAAAAAGCAAAGCCAAACAAAATAGGTAATAAACACAAGCAAATAAATGTACTTCAAGGTAACACATGTCTGGGCGATATCAATGATAAATTTTTACCAGGACTATTTCTACATTTGGCAGCTTTCCTATTTCCAGTAGAAGTGGAGATGAGACTACAGAAGAACCAACTGTGGCAAGCACACACTCCTCACTTAGGGGCCTTTGTAAAAGACAGGGTTAAAATTAAACCCCAAGGAACAGGAAGGTCGAAAGACGGTGCATTTAAAAATACTGGAAGTTTCAATAACTTTCATGGTTTCAAAAGTGGCAACTTGAGTTTGACAACTGTCTTTAACTGTCCTTACCTCTGATCTTAAGACTGAATGAGTAGCTTCATTTTCTTCTCTCCCGGAATTGGGCAAATCTGCTACAAAACAAACAGTATATGCTGAATTGTCGATTAACACTGTCAATTAACACCATATGGAGTAATAAGCAGTTGTCTTGTGGTGGTGGTACTGGTACTAGGGGACTGAATCCTAGGCCTTGTCTCTGTTAGTCAAGTGGCCCTCTGCTGAGCTGTATTCCCAATCCTCAAGAGGCAAAGAGGCATCTTAAGAGGCATACATTTCACTGGGTTTACACAGAATGTTAGGCTGAAAAGAGCTTATTCAGAAGACATGTCATCCCACCCTTACCAGGACTTCCCACTGCTGATGCCACTCACTACACTACAACAGCCCCACCCCCACCCCATCTTCCTCTCTCCTACGCCTTAGAAGTCTCCATTTACCCTGTGACATTTTTAATAAACTTCTCTTTTGGTTTATGTTGTAACTTTAGATGAAACTTACTGAACTGGAGCTTACTCTTTACTCTCACCTTCTAGTCCCAAGACTACCAAATAATTAAGAACCTATAATTAAAACACAAAAATATTCTGAGAATACTTAAAGTGACGCAGATGAAATTTGTTAGGGATGAGGGGCCAAAAAGATCTGTGGATAAAGGTACTTGTTACCAAGTCTAACTCCTCATGCCAATCCCTAAAATCTACATGAAAAGCCAGACAAGGTACCTAAATCTGTCATCCCAGCACTCCTGTGTCAAGATTGGGGGCGGGGGACACTGAGAGAAGCTCACTTATACAGTGCAGAGAAAAAAACAGGCAGAAGGAGAGAACTGACTCCTGAAAAGTTGTCCTTCAAGCTCCGGGCATACCAGTGCTCGCTCTCGTGTGTGTGTGTGTGTGTGTGTGTGTGTGTGTGTGTGTGTCCCTCCCTCCTCCTCCTCCCTTGTCTCTCTTCCTCCCCTCCTCTCTCCATCTCTCACTTATGCTCATGCACACATACACAATAAAGAAATTTTAAAAATGAGGATTAACTCATTCTGACTTTACTTGTTTGCATTTAAGCAGCTCAGATGGTACAATATCCTCCTCCAGCGTGCAAAGTCCTGACTTAATCCCCACTACCAAAGAATGAATGAATGAATGAATGAATGAAAACTCAGAGCTGTCTGGGGTAGAATCCTAACACTTATGAGACTGAAGTAGGAGGATCTGAGATGGAAGTCAGCCTGAACTATAGACTAAATGCCTGTCTCAAATAAGTAAGTGGATAAAAATTAAAAATAAATAAGTTAGTAAATAGAGTCAGGGCCCAACAATGCCAAAATACCACTAATCTTGCTGGAAATTATCATCTACAGAGTTACATTCTTTTTCCTTTGTGTACTGGTATTTTTCCATTTCTGCATCTGAACAATATAAAAACAGGGTAGAAGATAGAAGTATATAGTCCTGACTTGACTAGTAAACAAAAGGCCCAAGCTAGAGAGATGGCTCAGAAATTAAGACCTCTAGCTATTCTTCCAGAGGCCCTGAGTTCTGTTCCCAGCACCCACATCTGGCAACTTACAATCACACATAACTCCAATTCCAGATGTCCAATACCCTCTTCTGACCTCCGAGGGTATTGGCACACACATGTGATATATACACACACACACAGACAAACAAACCAGCCAAATCTACAGAGACAAAACAACAAACAAACAAAAAGAATGGTCTCCATAGGTTCGTATGTTTGAATATTTGGTCAGCAGATAGTGGAACTGTCTGGGAAGGATTAGGAAGCGTGGCTTTGTTGGAGAAGGTATGGTACTCCAGGCAAGCCTGGAGGTTTCAGAAGCCCATGCCATTCCCAGTTAACTCTCCTTCCCTCTACCTGGTGCTTGCGGACCAGATATAAGTTCTCAGCTACTGCTCCAGCAGCACACATGACTGCCGGCTGCCATGCTCCCTGCCCTGATGTTCATAGACTCTAAACATCTGGAACCACCAGCCCCCAGATTAAATACTTTCTTTCATAAGTTGCCTTGGTCATAGCATTTTGTTATAGCAACAGAAAAGAACTAAGACACCCCTCCATATACATCAAAGAAAAAGTCAAATTATCACTCAATATCATCAGTGCTAAAGCTGTTAGAATACACTGGCAAGCAACTCACCCGGTGTGAGGTCAGAACACTTTCACACAGTCTCGGACGCATGAGTAGGGTTATATTAAAAAAAAAAACCAACCAAAACTGTTTTCTAGGCAAAGGAGGGCAAAGGAGGAAGTAAAGACTTTCCATGGAGAGGCTTGGAGTGGTAGAAAACCCTAGCAGAGTTCTGTGTGACAGAACCACTTGTACAATAGCAGGCATGGAGACTACTATAGCACCTAGAAAAGAGAGTTTGAGCCTAGAGGGAACAGGTCTTCGACCTCCCAAAATAAGTTTGGCTTTTTTCCTGTAAGTTAAGAAACTTTTAAGCAGATTTATTTTTAGACTGGCAGTACAAGAGAAAATGAATGAAGAACCAGACCCAAAGAGAGCAAAGCTGGGAGAGGCTGAGGACCTGGGCTGCAGTGGTGGTTACGAAGAAAAAGGACACCTGTGACACAGGATGGACAAGTTCAGTGACATAGGATGGACAAGTTCAATGGTCAATTCGAAGTTAGACAACAAGAAAGACACAAAACAAAGATGACAAAGATTTCTAGTTCAGGAAAGTCAGCAGCTACCCAAATCACTAAAGCTGAGACTATAAGCCAGGCTTGGTGATCTGTACCTTCCATCCTAGCACTGGGAAGGCAGATGCAGGCAGATATACCAATTCTGGGCCAGAAAGGCTACAGAGTTCAAAAAACAAAACAAACAAACAAACCCCAAATTGATACTATATGAAGGTGGGCAGGAGAAATGCTATTGGGGTCAACCTTGGGTTGCAAGTGCCAGGCCAGCCTGGGCTATAGATAAGATCTTGTTTCAGAGAAAGAGAGAGAGAGAGAGAGAGAGAGAGAGAGAGAGAGAGAGAGAGAGAAAAAGAGAAAGAAAGAGAGAGAGTTCTGTTTGCTGCAGAGTACAGGAAGCTCTAGCTCTAGTGAGGAGTACAGAATGAACTCTATGTCAGGTTAGGGGTAACTGTTTTCCAGTTTCAGGTCTAAGAAATATCAGATAGTTCCTATCTATAATACAGTGAGACTCTAGTCTTTCCTACAGCTATCAGCCTCTTTCTGCCTTTAAAGTCCCATGGCCCTTTACTGGACATATGAAGGCCTTTTGTTCTCACTGTCCCAAGTCATGAACCTTCCAGTCAACAGAAGCCCAAGCAGTAAGATGGATTTGGGTAGTGATCCGGTTTTCCTTCTAAATACGAGGACTCTTCTATCAAACCATTACTCTATTTCCAGCCAATACACACGGCTATTAAACCACGATGAAAAGAAAAGCAGGAGTTGGGAGTAAAATTCAGTGCAGTGTGCTTACCATGCATGAGGCCTTGGGTTCAAACTCTAGCTAGTCTTCCTCACAGATTAAACTAGAACAGTAAGTTTTCATTTATAAAGAAATAAGACTGTCCTAGCATGGTGGTACACACCTGTAATGCCAGCACTGGGAGGCAGAGGCAGGATGACTGTCAGCTCCAGGTTACCCTGAGCTGCATGGCAAACCTTGAATAAAACTTTAAATTTTATTTATATAAATTTTATTTATATATATACACACACACACACACACACCCATGGATGGGTATTTTGTCTGCATGTATGTCTGTGCACAATCAATTTGGGTGCCTAGTACCTGCTGAGGCCTAAAGGTGACATCGGATTCTCTAAAAACAGAATGAAGTTACAGACAGTTGTGAGCTGCCACTAGGCATTGAGAATCGAACCTGAGTTCTCTAGGAGGGCAGCCAACGCACTGAGCAGCTGGACCTCCCCACTTGATTAAAACTTTTAAAAACCCAACCTGCCCAAAGGAATGTCAAGAAATCTGTCAGTAATTAACCTAACCACTGATTACAATCTAATTCTAGGTCACTATTCATTAGGATAGCAAGATGATGACTTCAAATATAAGGGAAGGAGCCCGGCCAAATGAATCTGTGAGTAAAGGTGCTTGTGGTTCAAGCAAAGTAAAAAGAACCCTATCCCCAAATTCCACCTAAAGGTGGAAAGAGAACTCCACAAAGTTGTCTTCTGACCTCCACACATTGGCGATGTGGTACAGACACTCATGCACATATACATCACGTACACACACACACACACACACACCCCACAATAATAACTTTTTAAAGTTTTAAAGTGAGTAAAGGTAGGGAAGAATACTCAAAAGATAAAGTATTTCACTGGTTCTGCCAAAAGTACGGTAGAAATGTGCAATCCTACACAAAAATACGTTTTCAGCTGCAAAGTGTCTTCAAGATAAGCAAAATTAGAAAACAGTTGCTGGGCAGTGGTGGTGCATGCCTTTAATCCCAGCACTCGGGAGGCAGAGACAGGCGGATTTCTGAGTTCGAGGCCAGCCTGGTCTACAGAGTGAGTTCCAGGACAGCCAGGGCTACACAGAGAAACCCTATCTCGAAGAAAAAAATAAAAAATAAATAAAAAAAATAAACACAGCTGAATAGAAAAACAGTTCTATTGTCCTAACAACGTGCTAAAGCCAGGACAAGAGTCACCAGACGTTTAATTGTGAGTAATTAATGTCACAAAGAATTTAGAGAAAAAACAAAAACAAAAACAAAACAAAAAAACAAAGCAAAACAATTGTCATACTTTAGTTGTCATACTAAAGGAACAGGATCAAAATAGGATCTGCCCCCAAACTATGGGCAAAGTAAGTAATAGGCATGAACCGCCCAAATAAACCCTATTGGTAAATTAAGTAATAGGCATGGACCGCCCAAATAAGACCCTGTTCGGCATAAAAGCAGTTCCACTTTCCTGAGCTATCCAGCGTATTCAGCAGGGGGAAGGGGGAGGGAAGGGGAGAGAACCAGAATTCTACACCGTGGTCCTGAAGGCTGGAAGCGGCTGCGAAGGTAAAGGGAGGAGAGCAAAGAAAAAAGTGTGGAGTAACTCCTTCGGAACCCGTCCGCGTCTGCCGAGGGACCGGACCCGGAACCAAGTGGACTTTCTTAGGGTCCCAGCCGAGCCCCACCGCTCTCGCTCCAGCTGTTACCTGGTACATCCTCCGTGCCCTCCATCAGCATATCCTTCGTGAAGTTTGAAATCTGGCCAGTGAGAGAGGCCAGGCTGCCCCCTACTTGACCCAGAGACTGGCCCAAACCGGAGCCGAGGCCCCCGAGCCAGGACGACATCGCTGCAGGTGGACACGTCCGCTCCAAATGTCCCTGGACGCCGAAGCTGGTGCGGATCCAGACGCTGAGGACTGGCAGGACACGACACTCCCACCAACGGCCGCGTCAGAAAGCCGAGGCCCGGCCTGGAGCTTCACCAAGGGCTCGCCGCTGTGGACACCGTGGCCCCCGCGGGGACACTGCTCATTCCCACGGCTTCCTGCCGTGCGGCTGCACCACTTTTTTCTCAGCTTTACTGACTTTCCTCAGTTTCGGGAGCCAGTCCTGCCAACTCAACGCCGGCCGCCATGACACCGCCGAGAAAGCGGCAGCGACCATAGAGAAGCTCCACGTTGGCGTAGAAGGGCCGCTGCCAGATGCGTCCCGGGCGTGAAGGACGGTGGGATCGTGGAGGACCAAGTAATGGGCTAGCCAGACCCGTGGCTTCCGCGTTAGGTGGAGACAGAAGAGGCAGTGGTGGCGGCGGTGTCCCTTTCCACCTACGCAGCTGCTTTTATTTGTAAAAGGAAGCAACCCTTGACAGCCACCTTCTAATCCTGTCCACAGGAGCTATTGCATCTCTAGAATTCGATAGAGTCGTCCCACCCCACAGGGAAGTGACCTCAATCCATCCGCATTACTCTCTGTGGATAATAGTGTCATGCCAGAGGGTTGGAAACGAGGCTACACAGCTGGGAAAGTGGGTTGCAATTCAAGTATCCAGGCAGAAAACACTTGTTTTGGTGTTTGTTTTCAGTTACCATGTACTTAAAGGAACACTGGGAATACTACCAGTGTGTGGAATCCGATGCCCCCTCCCAAATTACTCTCCGTGACATTTAAACAACTTTCACCAGATATCTATTTGAGTTTAGGGGTTGCCTCTGAGGGGGTTTCAGCTTCTGTGTCCCAGAACAAGAAATTGGATGGAGACAAGTAAGGGAAGCAAGAAAATGGAGAAAAGACACACCCAAGAGAAGCAGCAGACCAGAACATTGTCAATGGTGGCGGGGTTGGTGAGCTACATTTTCAGCTTGACTTGATGGAGAATTTTTGGTGCTGAAAATCAAATCCAGAGACTTGTACATGCTAGGCATATAGGCTTAGTCACATTCTCAGCCCTTGTTTGAGACAGGATCTCCTATAACCCAGGTTGGCTTTGAACTGATGACCCTTCTGCTTCTACCTCATGAGTACTGAATTACAAGTATGTACCATCATGCCCAGTACAATGTTTTTAAATGTAGTATAGGTAATCTTCAAATAATCATCACATCTACTGTTAATTCTGGGCACTAGGGCATGCTAGGGAGAAAGTAAAACACGGTAAGGTCAGGGTAGTGTGATATGGTAAGTGGAGCACTGGAAATGTAGAAAATGGTTGAGGCCTCAACAATAATAGAGACTTGGAATGGGCAAGTGAGATATTCAGTGGTATGGGGGGTGGGGAGGAGTCTAGCCATAAGAAATAACTGAATATAAAGCCCCTTAGACTGGAGGACCCTGGCAGCTTTGAGAATTTATAAGAAGGCAAGGATGGTTTGAGCAGAATGAATTGGGGAAAGATTTTAAGTAAGTACCCAGAAAGTATGAAAAAGTTGAGTCACAAGGGCCCAGTCAGCCAATAACAGGACTCTGGCTCTTATTCAGTCTAGGATGATGAGTGACATGAACTTAGTTGAGTTCATGGATGACTGAAAAGTTTAGCAACTGTAATCTCATCTTTCCGTAGGTATAAATCCTCTAGCGTTCCACATCTGCTAGAACATGGGCCAAGAATGTAATCCTGTGAGAATTCTGAGTGCTTGTGAGAAAACTCTAAAACAAGACAAGAATCTTGTGACCTTATAGGGGAATTCTAATCCAGCAACACGGCTGCTCTGGCAAGGAATCACATCCAAAGATCTTCTAAATCTACAGGAACCAGCCAGAATACAGACAATCCCTGGATTACAGTATAGTCTGGCTGGAATACAGACACACCCTCTAATCCCTAATAATGAAGGTAAGGCTAGTCTGTAGAAGGAAGCAGCCTTGATTTAAAGTGATGTCTAATTAAGGGGCAGACAATGTGATGAATCAGAGAAAGAGTTGACAGAATGAGTCAGAGATAGAATAGAAATAGAGGCTGACAGAGAGAGACAGAGACACAGAGAGACTGAGACAGGGAGACAGAGACAGAGAGATGTGTATGTCGATTTTATCAGGAGTTTTACACAGTCTAGACACAAGTGATGACAGAAGGAGCCAGAGAATGAGAAGGAGCCAAAAGATTAGAACATATTGCCAAAGTTTAAGTATGAGGCCAAGCAGAGCAATTCAGTCAGAAGCCAAGAGAAGATTGAATCAGTCAGCTTGGAAGATTAGATTGTATGCATAGGCTAGCAGCTTCCAGGCCTAAGCCTAGGGATAGTTAAAGCAGACAAAGAAACACTCTGGGCTCAGCCCAAGCCCTGTATTCTCCTAGCTTGGCTAAGGCTCTCATCTCATCCCTTCATCTGAGGAAATGAGTGACATTTATGACCTCAGTTTGCTCAAAACCACTGAATTGGAATGTGCTTGTGTGTCCTTCCAAGGTGTAGTACATAGAGTGAATTTACTTCAGATTATTCATTGCAACTGGCTGTTGGTATTTGTTTATAAGCCTCTATGAGAAAAACACAGGGCTGGAGAGATGGCTCAGCGGTTAAGAGCACTGACTGCTTACAGAGGTCCTGAGTTTAATTCTCAGCATCCACATGGTGGCTCACAACCATCTGTAATGGGATCCAATGCCCTCTTCTGGTATGTCTGAAGACAGCTACAGTGTACTCACATACATAAAATAAATAAAATTAAAATAAAAAAAGAGAAAAACACATTTTCTTGCATGAGGCTTGCCCATCATATTGGGCTTGCCCTTGTGATTGTACACTTTGTTCATGTGTCTCCTCTTAATCTTCATAGTACAATGTCTGAAGATCTGAATAAAGTTGACTATTGCATGAGATTTTAGTCTGCCTCATTTTTCAGCTCCGTTCTCCAGGCCTCAACACTTCTAAAGCAGTAAACACACATCCATAAATTCACAATGTGCTACAAAATCAATGGAATTAATGAAGAAAATGCAAATGTAAGCTTCTGCACCATTTATTAGAACAAATGTTAACATCTAAATAAGTGGCTTGCGACCTTCTTAATGCTGCAACCTTTTAATACAGTTCATGTTGTGGTGACCCTCAACCATAAAATTATTTCGTTGCTACTTCAAAACTGTAATTTTGCTACTGTTATGAAACTGGCTAGAACTGAAATGTAAGTATCTGATATGCAGGATATGTGATGTTGCAACCCACAGGCTGAGAACCACCTATTCTAAAACCTCCTACAAAGGGAGTTTTATAGCTCAAGATCCTCAATGTTGTACCCTGCTAAGTAGCATGATATGCTATTGTGAATGTACTTAAAAAAATAGGAAGAGAACATGAGAGGAGAGCTGTCAAAAACTAGGCTGAAGAGATCGCTCAGTTAGGCAACATGGTTGCTTCACAGACATGAAGACCTGAGTTTGATTATCAGATCCACATAAAAAAGTGAGTCATGGTAGCACATGTATGTGCCACACTGCTGGAGAGACAGAAGTTAGGCTAACCTAACTGGTGAACTCTATCTAGGTCAGTGAGATATGCTGTCTCAAGAAGTATGGCTTTCCTGAAGATAACACCTGAAGTTGTCTTCTGACCTCTACATGAACACACATACATGCACTACGCACACACACAAACATGAACATACATGAATTAAAAAAACTGTCAGAGTCTAAACATAGTGGTTCATGCCTTTAATCCTAGCACTCAGGAGGCAGGTGGATCTCTCTGAGCCCCAGTCCAGTCTTGTCCACATAACAAGCTCAAAGCCAGCCAGAGTAACATGATGAGATGTCTCAAAAACCAAGTTGTCAGAAATTAGTCATTATTGAAATTAGGTTATGAGTATACAGTTGTTAGTCGTACCAGTCTTGTTTTTATAGATGCTTGGTTTTTCTTCTAGTAAGTTTAAAAACATGCACTTGATAAAATTTGAGTTTAAAATACTGTTCTAGATGGCCTTTCTGTTGGTGTGATAAGTACTGTGCCAAAAGCAAGCTGGAGGAGGAAGGGTTTATTTCATATCACAACCCTCAGGTCACAAGCTATCACTGAGGAAAGTCTAGGCAGGAACAACTCAAGCCAAGAACCGAAGCAGACACCATGGAGGAATGCTGCTTACAAGCTCACATCCAGTTTCGTAATCAGCTACCTTTGTATGGTACAGGCCCACCTGCCTAGGGATGGTACCACCCACAAGAAGGAAGCTGATATTTCTGTATTTAAAAAAAAAAAAGGCCCCAACAGACATGTCCACAGGCCACTCTGTTTGAGGGAATCCTTCAATTGAGGTTCCCTCTTCCTAGGCAGTCAAGTTGATATTTAAGACTAACCATCAATTCTATCAGTGAGGGTGTAGTCTTTGGACTTCAGCCATTTCTCACCTGGAAAGTAATTTTGGTTGTGGCTTTTTACGGTTTAGTGATGACCTGAATAACTACGGTCCTGGTGGTCCTGGTATAAATGACCCAAATGAAAAACTATAAAGGTTAGAGAGGAGAGAGGCGAGCAGTCAGTCATCTGCTTTCCTTGGGGACTTCTCATAGGCATAATTAACTCAGAAATGGGAGTGTCATGAGCATCTGGTATCCCCAACTCCCTTTCTCCCAAAGCTTCCTGGGAGGAAGAGGGACGTGGGGCTGGGGGTGAGAATGTGATGTTTCCAGGCCCTGCAATTGTGACTCCTTGAATTGGAAACAAGTGTTCAACAGGAACTGTCTTTCCAGACAGATGAACTCTCACCCTGGGTTTGCAAACCTTCATTCCTGTGACTTGTTCATTAGATCATCCAACGTGTATTTAAGCATCTACTGTGTTGCAGACCTGCCTACAAATAAGGCTTTCATTTGATCTTTAAGACCTATAGTTTAGTAGAGGAAAAGAGACAAGAGAGTAAACAAAAATAAGATACAATTAGAAGAACTAAAACTTATGTACAAATTCAATATTAGCACAGGGCATTGTTTCTTACCTATTTTCTCGATTACCACCCCTTAAAGGAGATTAGTAATTAAATGCTTTTATGTAATTAAATGCTTTTTTTGAAGTTTAACCATTATATATATGTATATATACATATATACATATATATACATATATATATGTATATATATGTGGCATTATGTATTATATATGTTTGTATATGAAGATAATAAATTCTTTGCATTTTGCTTTAAAAAAAAAAAAAAGACTAACCATCATGGACAACTTTCCCTACCAACCACCCCAATCGCTAGCCTGAGCTGAGTATCCCCTGATCATCACTCAGGAAGTAACAAGACCAACACAGCACAATTAAATCCATCACATCAGAAAGGAGCACCATGTCTCAGGAAAATACTATCATCTGCACCACCTCCACCTCACTAGGTTGCCTGAACTTGCTACATAAACCAGGCTGGCCTCACACTCGAGACCTACCTGTCTCTGCCTCCTGAGTGCTAGGAACAGACATGAGCCACCCACGACTCCAAGTATTTCTCATGAATACTATATATACTACCCATTTCCCTCATGCAAAATAGACGGATGTTTTTGTATTTCCTGTGTCCCTACTCTCTCTCTTTCTAGGTTCTAAATAGTGTTATTTTTATCATAATGAATGAAAAGTCACCAATGCATAATTTGGCATGGTTTGAGATGTCCTCTTTGGAGTATTGTTTGAATGCCTGATCCCTAGCTGGCAGTGTTGGTTATGGAGGAGGTTATGGAACCCTTCAGAGGTGAGGCCTAGCTGCAGGACCAGGGGCAGGACTTGAAAGGTTATAGCCCAGGCTCCATACCAGTCTAGTCTTGTCTACTGATCTACCAAGATGGAGGATATGATAGCTTTAGGTAGCTGCTAGGCTTTCCCTGCCATGATGGCCTGTACTCTCAAAAACTGAACCCAAATTGACCACTCCTAAGTTCTCTCTCGTCAGGCATTTTGTTACAGTTGCAAGAAAGGCAGCTAATAGATTAAGTAGACCTTGCTCATTGCTACTGAACCATGTAATGTACTAAACACATCCTTCACAGAACAGGCCTTGAGACCATTCATATTCTGAATGATCAGTATTACTCATGGCTGTTTCTAAGAATCTAGAACAATGAATAGTCCACAGTAAGCAGCCAGATTGTTCAGTGAATACTACATGAATTTCTCTGACCTGAGAGACAAAGGGTGGCTAAGGTCCTTGGCACAGGGTAGAGAATGATCTCAAGAGAAAATGCTAGCCAAGAATAGTAGTGCATACCTGCAAACCCAGCACTCAGGAGTTGAAAGCAGGAGATCCCAAATGCTCCAGGTCAATCAAGGCTATATAATGTCTCAAAAGAACAAAAACAAGTTATTAATGAGCTTTGTCTCTCGAGGTTAAGAACAAGTGAACAACCTGTTTAAAACCAGATTTCAAGAAGAATGTGGAATTCTATTTTTGGAAAAGATCTGAGGAAAGGGTACAGGTATAAAGGTCACTGGGTTCAGTCTTAAGCAGTGAAAAGAAAACTGTGGAAGGCATATGTATCTGGGATCAGGTGACAATGTATTCTGACAGGAATCTGTGAAGGCTCCCTGGCCTAGATCATGCTGTGTAAAAACAAGCAACTCCACAGAGAGTGCTTCTCCACGTTCCTGGGACAGTGAGTCTGAATGAGGCCTGAAAACACATTTAGGAAATGCTTCTAAGAGACAGATAGATAGCTTGCCTCCCACCAGACTTTGAATAGCAAGGTTATAAAGTAGCATTAAAGACAGGTTAATAGAAAATCATTCTCTTTATTTATTAATCTCTGATATTTAAAATACAACTCATCAACATCCACAGCAACAGAACCCTCAGTGTTCAACAGTGCTTTGGAAGCCCAGCTTTCAAAGGAGCAGACAGACGGAAGACCTGTGGAGTGGCAGCCGACGCTTGAGGCACAGGAGGAAGGGCTGCAGAGTTAGGTCCTGAACTGCTCGGCCACAGTGCATCACACTGACCAGAAGACAATGCCTTTTGTTTCAAGGCTTTTGCACTTGAGTTTCATATATTTTATTTATACAGAACAGTCATTTTTTTAAAAAAAGTTATTCCTATTAGTCCAGTGTTGTAGAAATTAGATAATCACATTGCAAATATCTGTCTTCCTCAGAAAAAAAAATTATTAAAAAAATTCCAGGAAACATACCACCTTTAAAGTACCTAACTGCATCTTAGGTACACACACACACAAGTATTCCTCAAATTAAAAAAAAATCAATATCCTTTTCATTCATGAAAGACTACAAGAAAACATTTTTATTACATATAAAACTTTGAAAAAAAAATACAAAACCAATTTGTTTCTTTAATTAACAAATTAGGAGAGTTTTCATTTTAAATATGAAAAACAACAACAAAAAAATTATCTATACTACTGATTAGCTGATCCAATCTGGTTTTTCTTAATTAAGGTCACATATCATAGCTCTATACAAGTTAGGACTAAACTACAACAAACAGTTCACTTTGAAAGTACTTCCTTTAACACCTCTTTAATGTAGATTACATTGTGAGCCTCTGTTGTCCTTCTGCAGTGTCAGAGACTGAACCCAAGGCCTGGGCCACTAGACTGCTCTACCACTGAGCACATCTGCACTGCCTAACATAAACTTGGATTTGGAGGTTTCAATATTAACTGAAACCTCAAATTAGAAACATCCAGATTTCCCAGTTTAAGACTTTCAGATAGCACATGTGGGTTCTGCACTGCCCAATTTGGACTTATGCAGGGCACAGGGGCCAGTTCTAAAAATTTAGTAACTCTTGGCACTGGCATGATTTAAATAGTACCAAACATGCAGGTATTCAAAATGTGTGGCATAGACTCTGACATGAATAAAACTTATTTCATTCAACCTGATATTAAATAAAACAATGCAGACTACTCCGTTTGAGAATTCATCCTCATTAACTTTGGCTTCATCAAGAAAAATCAAGTTTTCAGGGAAAAAAAAAAAAGCACCACTTCAGATAGTCTGTGAAGTGTAAATTATTTGACCAAGGTTTAAAACTTTACCACAGAGTTCACCTGCACTGACTGTATCAAACAATTTAAATCAGTGAAATGTCTGCATAGGACTGTCTTTGGGAGCACAGATTTAAGGTTTAGCCCAAAGGACAGCTATTCTGAATTTTTGAGACATAGATAAGCTCCTGGCACCTCAAAATATGAAAGTTCTTTCCAAAGGTGTTTTTGGTTTTTTTGTTTTGTTTTTTTAAAGACAGGGTCTTATTGTGCAGCTCTAGCAAGTTTGGAAGTTACTATGTAGACCAGGCTGGCCTTGAACTCAAAGAGAAATCTGTCTGCCTCTGACTCCCAAGTACCGGGATTAAAGGCATTCAGCACCATGCCTGGGCTTCCAAAGTGTTCTTACACTTGGTAATAACATTAGCATCACGGCTGTACATATCTTATCTGTGAACAAGTTACACATTAGAAAAATGATATCAGCAATTTAAATATTAAACATTAAAGTATTCCAATTGGTAAAAACAGAATGGAAATGTCGGTCAAGTCCATAACACAACCGTGATGGAGGATTCCCCTGTCTGACCTGCAGCACTATAAACACAGCAGCTTCTGGTCTATGAACTAGAATGGCATACAACTCTTATACTTTGGATACTGTGGTTATAATAAGCACTGGCATCTTTTCATATTGGCTACTCATCAATAATGAAATCTAAATGTTTAGGTAAGCCTCAGAAAATCCAAAGGGGATGGTAGTTCAATGGTGATTTTGGATTTGCCTGGACAAATACCCTAACTTATAACAAACTAAAAATAAAATGCACTCAGATATATTCAGTGTATGCTCAGTTTCTCTAATAGAAGATTAACATGCTGCGTTTCATACGTGATTTAAGCAGAGTGTATTATATGAACGTTTTATAAACTCTGAAGTTTAAAACTGAATGCATACTGGCTTCCTCACTTTTCTATCATGCAGCACATCAATCTAAACGTATGGGAAGTTTATGTGACTTTCAAAGGGTAAGGGCCAATGTCTAGTCATGTGACTGGCACACTTGGGGTAGTTACCCACTTCAGTATAACAATCAACTGTAAGCAAAGCCCTAACACGCTACGGCTGTACAGGTCTTCTGAACCTTTGCAATTACTAAAAGAAAACTTCATAGATTTTAAAATAGGACGGCCTAATTTTTCATGAAGCAAATTTAAAAAACTGTAATTGGCACAAAATGGCTAAGAAAAAACAACAACAAAAAACAAACAAACAAACAAAAAAACCAAGAAACGCCTGTTTTGGATTTGGAGATATAGCTCAGAGGTAGAGTGCTTGCCTAGCACACAGGAGGCCTTGGGTTCAATCCCTAGCATACCAAACAAAACAAAACAATCCATCCTATCAAGAAAAAGCTATTTCATAATCATAAATAAAAATATTTGTATCTTTTTTCAGTTAAACAGCAATAAATCCTACATCAAAAACTTTCCCTGATAAAAACGTGTGCAGAACACACACCAGTAGAGCAATATAGATGCTTCACCTTCCTAAGCTGTTAGTTAAAATTTCTTCTTGGACTTTACCTATGTACAAGTCAACATTCAAGGGGGCTTCAAAAAGGGAAGGGAGGAAAAAGCAGATATCAGGATCTATGATACCCATGACAAAGATACATAATTAATTTCCACCCAAATCATACCAAGTATTGACCCAGCAAGACTAGCTGTGCATCCCGTTTAAGTTTATCAAAACTAAGGACTTTCTTATTTACAAACACCTTTAAGCATTGTGACTTCTGTAATTCTTAAGCAATTTAAACACGATTGCAAGGGTCAATCCACAGTATATTTAAATATATTTTCATTAGTAAATTACTTTCAGATTCTAGACCATCATCCTAGCAGCCTATTTTCTACTAAAATAAAAAATTTTTTTAAAAATTTTAAAAAGCAAGGCAGGCATCAATCTTCCAGGACTTAATCGTGAATAGAACACAAAGCTCCTATGAAAGAAGAAAAACTAGAACAAACCCACCACCAAGACTGAAGGGCAAGTTTCTCCTGTGGTACATTCATGGTGCATGTTAAGTAGAAGGAAATGCGTCTGCATCCTCTGCCTCTCCTTTTCTCAACTGGAAAAGAAAGGAAATAAGGTAGAGGAAGGATTTCAGAAGTCAGCCAGGACACAACTAAAATCCTTCACAGGGCATCTAGAAAGCACATGCTCACATGCTCGCAAAAACCTCAGCTCATTTAGAAAAGCAGAGATGACTTTAGAGCAGAGGAATGCACCAGAATTAAGAAACAAGGATCCCACAAAAAAAACTTTAAAAGCAACAGATCACCACATCAGAGTTTCGAGAGAATAACCAAAACCAGAGAAAATAACACCAGGAGCATCCATGGGCCCTACATATATAAGAGAAGACAGAGTGATCTTTCCATAACAAGACATACAAAAGACATTTCACAAAAGGTTGGTCTGAAATGAAATAAAAGCTCAAGTGAGCCAAGCCACCTCCAATGCAGAGAGAGAAAACGAAACACAATAGGATCAAGTTCTGTGGCAAGAGCTAATCAGTTGGTCCAAAAGAGCCAAGAAAAATTCCATAATTTCAGTCAGATATTGCACATTTGAAAACCAAGAAGGGACATTTAGAAAACTACTTTACGTTTCTTTCATTGCTGACTGCCTCTTTGGCTAGTATCTCAACTGTTCCTTACTCCAGACACGTTTCTGCCTTTCTGCTTACAAACCACCAAAGTGCCTTTATCTCTTCCGGTGAACACACTGCCAAAGTGGACCTTACACTGTAATCACACAGACAATGTTACAAAGTATCACTAGCAAAATGATTTTTTAAAGGAACTATTTTTTTCTTTCTGCTTTCAAATTGTCTTTAGCAGTTTCTAAAGACATAGTCACAGCTGCCCGAAGCACGTCCTCTTCACTCACCGCATCGCCTGCTGGGAAAGAAAACAAAGTTCTCAGAACAGTTTCTGTAAGATCCTCACTCATCACAAGGCAAACTTTTGAACTAGAGGTGTAGTTAAGATGGCAGGATGCTTGCCTAGCATGTACAAAGCTCTGGGTTCAATCCCTAGAGGCATAACATTGGGAACGAAGGCACACTCCCGTACTCCTAGCACTTAAGTGATGGAGGCAGGAGAATCAGAATTCAAGGTTGCCCCTGACTATATAAAACATTTGAAGTCAGCCCAAGCTACATGAAACCTGTCCAAGATGAAGAAAAGAAAGCAAACTCTTAGCAAATATATTTCTACTTGAATACTAGTTTCTTTTTTTTTTTTTACAAAGGACTTTGTTAATTGTGTGTAAATCTGTGGGCACTATGTGCCATGACATATACAGAGGACAGACAGAGCTAGTGCCCTCTTCCAGCATATGGGTTCTGATGTTAGATTGAGATTGTCAGGTTTGGCAACTGGAGACAGTTTCTGAGTTAGGTATGGGAGATGGCGTTCACTCACTTTCCCCTCTCAGTGGCGAGCCCCCATATGGCTTAAACCTGAGCATGCTGCCACCATCTTGGGAGTTCACATGTGCATCGGTTCTGTTGTCTGAAAGGCACTGTCTCCTGGTATCCCCCATACCCACCAGCTCTGACCATCTTTCTACTAGCTTTCCCTGAAAGTTCCCTGAGGCCTAAAGGGCAGGGGTTTGATGACACATCCTGCTCAGGACCAGGTAGTCCAAGCCAGTTACTCATCTCTGTATTTGTTCCCACCCACTGCAAGTGCAAACATCTCTAATGATGGCTGATCGAGATGCTGATCTGATTGCCAGGCCTGTATGGCCACCCCATTCTTTAGCTTTTAAGGACAGAACTGCTAAAGACATTTTTAAAAACTCTTTCTCAATCCTATTGAGTATTTAAGTATTGCATATGTCAACCTGGGTTTAAATGTTTCCTTCAGCACTGAAAACACACTATCACTCCCTCACTCATGAGACACCTCCCATTTCAAATTGCTGTTGGGACAATTATTTCTTTGATTAGGGGTTGTGCCTTCAGTTTCCAGAAGTCCTAGTAAGTATTTCTTTGGGTTTACACGAATTTGAAGCTCATTCAACTTATTCCATTTGCAGGTTTCTAGTTTCTGTCCGCGCGAGATGATGAGAAGATCACCAGGCTTGTTTTCCTAGCCCTTCTGCATCCCATTAGGAGGCTCCTGTGAGTGAAATTGAGCTGCAATGTCACAGCCTCCAGCGCTCTGTTCATTGTCTACAGTCAGTTTTCTGTGTTGGTGGAAAGGATTTCTATAAGCCTGTCTCTATGCCGAGTCCTTCACTGAGTTCTTACATTTCAGTTATTCCTCTGCTCTAAAATGTGTATGTGAGATCCAGGTGTGGCAGTGGATGACCAGAGTCTCAGCACTCAAGCGGCAGAAGTGGAACAATAGTGAATTCACGGCCAGTCTGCGCTACAGAGTGAGACTCTGCCTCAAAACAGAACAAAATAAAACAAAAGTCAATGATTAATTAAAAGTGACCATGTGCTTCCTTCTTACATGGTTCCTGGCATAACAGTAATTTTCAACTGAGCCCTGGGTACTGGGGTTTTGTGAGTTTTACTGAAATCTTCATTTTTGTGAGCCTCCTCTGAAGCGACTTCTATGTAGGGTATGTGCACAATGACTTCAGGAGCCCAAGCTGGGCAGAGGTGTCAAAGGCACCTGCAGCTGGAGTTACAGGATTCTAGCTAACGTGCTCTCCAGCGAGACACATCTCTCAGTCACACTTCTTCATCAGGTTTTGATTGATTGTGCTGCTCCATTCTGAGAGCTCCGCACAGATTCTATCAAGTCCACTGACAGAGAGGGCTTCTTCTCCACTCAACTTCTAGCAATACTGGGCTCGAGTTTAAGAGCTATTGCATAGGTGACGGGTGAGTAACCTGGTCTACACTAATGTAGTTTTCCTTTACTAGGTGGTGAAATTAGTGGAAATTTCTTTTTCCACCTACTAATACTCATTATCTGAGAATCTTCTCTGAAGGATTTCTGAAGAATGTGTCCACTGTGAAGTTAAAGGCCCATGTGGGTGGTTTTAAAACCAACCAGGGCATGGGGGTGCATGTCTCTTACTGCTATTACTAAAAGAGCCCAAACAGGAGGATCATGAATTTGAAGCTAGTCAGGGCTACACAGTGAGTTCCAAGCTAGCCCTAGCTACATAACTGTCTCAAAAACAAAACTACATTAAAGAAGTAAAATCCAAACACCCACCAAGTGCTCTAGTGTATCTGCTTTATAGTTCAGAGGAACTTGGTATATTAAAAAATCCATTTAAGAGTTTTATAATACAATTAAAGAAGAAAGAAAAGAGGGCTGGAGAGATGGCTCAGGGATTAACAGCATCCCTTCCTGAGTTCAATTCTCAGCAACATTTATAATGGGATCTGATGCTCTCATCTGGCATGCAGGCATACATGCAGGCAGAGCACTAATACATAAAATACATAAATTTAAAAAAATAAAAGAAAAAGCCAGGTAGCAGTGCACATCTTTAATCCTTGTGCTGGGAGGCAGAAGCAGGCAGATCTCTTAGGATTCTATGTATGGTCTACAGAGTGAGTTGCAGGAAAGCCAAGGATATAGAAAGAAACCCTGTTTCAAAAAAAAGAGAAAACAAAACAAACAAGAAAAAGAGGAGGAGGAGGAGGAGGAGGAGGAAGAAAAGAATATAAAGTAAAATTGACAAGGACCTTGGGTATCAAGTAAAGCAATCCCTGTGAATAGACAGAAAGCTTACCTTGGCTGCACCCAAGTCCTCCTGAACTTGTGGTTGGTCTTTCACATGGGTATGAAAAGGGTCCAGGTCGGTCTACCTCCTGTTGCTGATGCTGTTGCCTGAAACATTCAAAAGTGAATGTATGTTAAAACAATGCATAAGAAATCTGCCACAGGGCCGGGCAGTGGTGCGCACGCCTTTAATCCAGCACTCGGGAGGCAGAGGCAGGCGGATTTCTGAGTTCGAGGCCAGCCTGGTCTACAGAGTGAGTTCCAGGACAGCCAGGGCTACACAGAGAAACCCTGTCTCAAAAAAACAAAAAAAAAAAAAAAAAAGGAAGAAAGAAAGAAAGGAAAGAAAGAAATCTGCCACGAGAGCAGCTAATCATGTAAAAAATAAGCTGTTCCATAAATCAAAATGGTTACTGGCCTGAATACTTCAAAAGGTAAGAAATTAATTTAATAATTACACGTATAAAAATGTCAAAGTTCTGAATCTAAAAACCTACATATTTGAAGTAGGTATTTGTACTGTCTGTACAAGGTTCACTAGTAGTGATCCTTACCCAAATGAATGTGGGTTTATGTATCTTTTTCACGGTTAGGACCCATTGAAAAGCACCTTCGATAAGACAAACCATCTCACTTTACTGCTCTTTTCCTAGCTGGCTCCCTCAGTGCCACTCAAGTCTGAATTTACCAAGCTCCTCCCTGACCCCTCTACTAAGGTCCCTCTCCTGACCACCCCACTTCAGGCAGCCCCCGGCCTTCTCACTATTTCATTTTAATTCTTGGCACAGACATACTGTCTTCTTGATGCTCTGGTCTGTAAGCTATCAGACACAGTATCAGAGCACAACCTGATGCTGCTTACCTGTGTCCCTGTACCTGAAACTGTGCCTGTCACACGGCAGCTTCATCATATACTTGAAGAATTAAAGACATAAAAACAACTATATTCAGTACCATTGTATGTTGAAGTATGTGATCTGTGTTTTGATTTTACAGGGGATTACAGTGAAGAGATCGCCATGAATCTGAGAAGACACATTAAACTCTGAAGCAGTCTTAAGACTGAAAGACTATGATGACCTCTGAAACTGGATTGAATGTATTTTGCATGACATGGCTACAAGCCTGTGGGGACCAGGGAGCGGAAAGTGGTGGTGTGAATACGAATGGCCCCACAGGCTCATACACAGGTGTGGTCTTATTGGAGGGGGTGTGTCACTGGGGGTGGGTTTTGAAGTTTCAAATGCCCAGGCCAGGCCCAGTCTCTCATTCTCTGCCTATGGATTCAGATGGAGAACTCTCAGCTGCTCCTCCAGCACCATGTCTGCCTGCACGCTGCCATGCTCCCTGGCATGATAGTGGACTAAATCCCTGAAACTGTTATCCAGCCCCAATTAAACACTTTCCTTTAGAAGTTGTCGAGATCATGGTGTTTCTTCACAGCAATAGATCACTGGCTAAGATACTGTCTCAAAACAAACGTAGTGAAGCTTGCTGTGGTGACATGTGCCTGTTTCTCCCAACAGGCCAAGGGAACAGGTCATCTGGGCCCAGGAATTCAATAGCAGCCTTAGTCACATTATCTATTCCTATCTCAACAACAACAACAACAACACAAAACCATGCAGGAACACATCCTTGTGTTTAGAAAGTGTGTGCTGAAGTACTAAGCTATCGTAAGAATGCAGCTACTTCCAACAATCTGGGTGAAGAGTACTGGGAGGTGCAGGGAGCTCTGCAAGCCAGCTCTCCTTTTTAGTAACAAACCCACAGAGAGCTAAAAAACAAGAAAATCCATAAATGACATAGAGTAAAAAGTCATAGATTTAAAAGCTGTGTGATTTTAAAAGGACCAAAACTTTAAAACTCAGTTATAGTTAGCATATTTTTTTTTCCTATTATTCTTCTCAATTTTGAAACAGGGTCTCTAGTCCAGGCTGGTAGCCCAGGATGACCTTGAACAACAGGAGCTGCTAGCCTCCACCTCCCAAGGGCACCCTGCTTGTCCTCCTCAGATCTGAGTTCTTAACGTGAGCAATAAAGACAACTCAGATAGTAGGAACCCCATCTTCTCCCTGTTGACCTTTGAGGCAAAATACTTCCTTTCTGGTGCTGCAAACCTTTACACATGGGTGATGTGGAGGAGGGCCTCAGCTCTGGGGATGCTATGCGGGAACGCAACTTCAGAGATACCCTTTAATTAACTTTTAATTTTTCATTTAATATTGTTCATATTCATGGGGTTGTTATAACCTTACATTATGCAAAATGAAAAGAAAATCAGCTGCCAATCCTTAACTAACCATTGTGAAGCTTGAAGATGCTGCTACGGAACCAATCCCTCAGAGCCTTCTCATCATGTCTTCAGTCTTACAGCGGCTGCAGAGCTAAAGCCTGGTCTCTGGCTACAGATTAAGTACGCACATGAACTACAAAGGGCATTAATGAGTCAGTGACACACAGCTATTTTCCTGGTAAGCAAAGTCATGGAGACTCAGCCCTGAATCCTGCCTCATGGCTGTTTCAGTGGGACCAGAAAGTCTTGATAACTATATCACAGCTGTATATCATTTCTGGTTGTTTGTAAGATTTAGTTAGGGACTGGAGACACGGTTCAGCAGTTGAGGGTACAGGCTGCTCTTCAAAGGATCTGGGTTCAATTCCCAGCACCTACATGGCAGCTCACAACCATCTATAATCCTGGCCCCAGGGGATCTAATCTCCCCTCTGGCTCCTCAGGCATTACGTGCATGAGGTACTGATATATACATGCAAGAAAAATCCCCATACATATAAAAAAAAAAAAAAAATGAAGAAAATGTTTTACTAATTTAAAGTATGTATATATAAAAAATGTAATGTTTCATATTTTGTGTGTGTGTGTGTGTGTGTGTGTGTTCGAGTGTGCATGCACATGTGAGTGTTCACAAACACACACCCTCAGGGGTGAGAACGGAGTGTAGAATCCTCTGAGGCCTGGGTAATTATGAGACCTGTGGGACTGAACATGGGCCCTCTCCAAGTGTCTCTGACCCCCACCGTCCTAATCAGGCAGTAGTTCACAAATTACTAGTAGTAGTAGTTCAAAAGCATGGCTCAGAACAATCCCTAAGATTGTTAAGCCCCTAATTTCACTATTAATTAGTGTTTTGCTTCAACACCCCTATTTCTGTTTCTTAAACTGATCCATCTGATAAACTAAGTCACACCATGAAAGCTATAGCATAAGTATTAGCCAATTAAAGTATCACAACACTCCTTGGCGACAAATGTTCATCTGTTCTGCCGGGAAGCACGGTTTCTTGTAACAGACAGACAACAGCACTCAAAGCTACACCTAGAGAGGACATAAGTGATGCTGACACACATCTGTGGAACATGTTACAGCTGACAAACAGTCTTCAGCCCCATCCCTGAATTCTAAACTCCCAACCGCAGGTGTAAACAATGGGGAGGGGGTCAGTCATGCTGCGTGAGCACTCCCCTCTGAGCTGCACTCCAGTCTTTTTAGAGATTTTGAAATATAAAAATAAACGTATCGTTGACTTGAGAGATGTGGTGTATAACCAGGCAGAGTGCATCCCTGGCTTACCTTTCCGACCCGAGGTCAGAGGGTTCCATTACCTACTATTGATTATTTAACTCTTAAGGTGGAGTTTGGTTTAAAATAAAAAGCTAGGTATGATGATATATACCTGTAGTCCTAGCTCAAGGGAAACTGAAGCAGGAGGACAGCCGTCAGTGAGGCCAACTAGGACTACAGGAGGACAGCCATCAGTGAGGCCAGCCAGGAGTATATAACAAAGCCCTGTCCAAAACGAAAAGGAAAGGGAAACCTTGTGACTGATGATTACTATAGGAAGACATTATAAAAGTGGAAGCATTTCTCTTCTTAGGACTTATAAACAGACAACAACATACAGTTTTGGAAGCTTATGACTCAGATTTATGACTTCTATGCCACTGATGCTGATGGGCTTGGACCTCTTAAAGGGACAAGAGCAGGACTAGGGAGCATGTACCACTTGCACTTGGGACCAGGCTCCACCTTCCTCAGATGCTGTTTTCCCTCTCTACTGATGGGAGGATTAGCAGGACTCATAGGTGACCAACACTACAGACAAAGGATCAATAGGCTCAGATCTTCTTGTCCTAAGTCCATTTCCTTTTGATAAGCAAAATTTCACAAGGTTTTCTTTATTCTAGTCTATGTAAATTTATCCAAGATCTGGCAATGGTTTTTCTCTAAATGATTAAGTATTTCATATCTTATTCTCTGTAAAAACTTTAAAAAATATATTCTAATGTTCATAGGTTCAGGCGGTAAGCAGTAATTTATAAACAGACAAAATAAGCAAGTATTAAATATGCAACTTTAATCTGTACCAACTACTTTACTTTTCAAAGTAGGCTTCTCTTCTCTTCCGCAATTCTTCTGAAGAAAGATCTGTACTTGATGTCTGTGGACTATCTTCACACATACTTCTGGAACTACCTAAAAAAAGAATCATTTTATATACCTGTACAAGCAGTGGTATGCTTGCTCTTACCGGAGCAAGCTTCTAGAAAGTTTTCTTCCTAAAAACATTCCACTACTGTTCTGTAACTATAAGAAGCCTATGGAAGTCTTGAAAAATCTAATGAAGGACTTACACCCCAAAGTGTCACTGCAACCAAGGCTGAAGCTATCTGTGCTCCATCAGATGCAAGGATACAAGTTCACTGTTCATATAAGAAGTACGAGACCATACTTCCGTGCTTTGTAACTTCCAAAATTGCATCTTCGCCTTCAAAGGCAAGGCATCCCTCACAACCACCATTGATGGATGGAAGCCCATAACATGGCCTTCTCTGTTCCTAACAACTTGAATGCTTCTAAGCTCTCAACAGTAATTGTACCAAGCACAAATTCTACGTAAATTGTGAATATGGTAAGACAGTTTTCTGTGTATTACTTCAATAACCCACGGGACTTCGCACTACAGGAAGTATGCAGAGGTAAGCCTGGAGGTGAGAAGTGTAGATACTGATAATGGCTATGTAATAAAACCTCAATACACTAAGACATTTAAGGAATTTAGATGCCGAGCAATCTCGTTAGAGGTAGAAGCAGCTTCATATGAATTAGATGAAAACAAAATCACCAAAAACCTAAGTACTTCGTGCTTTCAGGAAACTGTTGAGTGTCTCAACACTTTTCTCTACCTACACTCCTAGGGGATTTTATCTTCGCTTTCATCCAATGATGATGGACTTTACATCAATGAAAAAGATGTATCTTGCAAAAGTGGGCTTAAGTCTTAATCTGTATAAGTCTTAACAGCCAGTAAGTGCTGCATGCATTTGTTAAAACAGCTGGCTTGACTAAGGGGCATCTGGCCACTAGAAGAGTAATTCAACTAGCTGTTCAGTATCATACTCAACAATAGAACCACAACTAAAATAATAGATGTGTTAAACACAGTAAAGTCCTGGTATAATACAAGTTATAAAAATGAGTTATAATCAAGAAAATCTAAAAGAAATGCTCAAAGTTCGGAGCTACTGCCTTTGCAGTAACTGTCAAAGAACTTCCAAAAGCACACTAACTTTCAGAAAAGCTAAGGATGGGACCCACTTCTCCAAAAATGACTAAAGTACACATCAAAGTGTCCAAACCTTGCATACTGAGCTGAATGGCTCTGCGGAGATCGGCTTCTTCATCCTCCATGTCGATCTCCTGGCGACTGATGGCGAGAGCCCTCTGTAAATCATCCTCATCTTCATCAAATATTCCTGACCCGTCAGCCGCCTCTAAGACTCGTTCCAGATCCGCTTTGAGGGCACTAAACAACAAATGAATTCATAATAATTACAGCCTAGTTTCTAAGAAACCCTGTCTTAAAAAACAAAACAATGTGCATGGATATTTTGTTTGCATGTATATCTTGCACAATGTGTATGCAGTGCCTGAGGATGCCAGAAGAGGGCGTTGGATCCCATGAGATTGGAGTTACAGAAGGCTGTGAGCGAGCAGGTGGGTGCTGAGAACCACACCTAGGTCCTCTAGAAAGCAGCCAGTCCTCTTAACCACTGAGCCCCATATTCTTCAACTTTAGATAAAGTCTGATAAACATGAAGGCAAAAATATGCTCTAGAAAATAAGGTCTAGTAACAACAACTGAGTTGTGACAAAACCTAATGTATTTTAGGAATTCAAAGTGCTGATTCCATAAACTTCACTAAAACACAGCTTCCCTGGGCATAGTGGCATATGCTTGTTGAGTATCAGGAACGTTTGAACCAAAGACAGAAGGATGTCAGGTTTGATAACTGGGCAACTTAATGAGATCTGTCTTTCAACAGAAGGGAACAGGGGAAGGGACCAAGGAGCTGTTCAATGATACAGTGTATCATAAAATCCAGGATTAGAGCCAAAACACTACAAATAAAAATATGACACTAAATCATTTTGGTTGGAGGAGGGATGTTCTGGAGATGAAGCACAGTAGGTAGAGTAACTGCATGGCATGTACAAACCTCAGTTTCCATCACCATAAATAAAACAACATGGGGTACAAACATGTAATCCCAGCCAGCTGGAGCTACTTGAGATCTTATTTCAAAAAGCAAATAAATACAGAGGCTCCTCAAACAGTACGCGAACATGTCGAACTGCATTCTAAGCACATCAGACCTGTAGTCTAGTGTTCCTCAGAGAAAACCTTCGTTTTTGCAGCCACTGTTCTTGGTTTCCCGCCAGAACTAAATAGTAAGATCTACTTGGTGGAGATACTGGTTATGTAACCCTTTGATAACATAACAGAGAAACCAAGATGGGGCTGAGCTAGAAGCTTCCACCTTGCTGACAAGCTTTCATAGTGCTGGAACATTCTACAAAGGCTGCTGAAGGAGAGCAATCATTGTCTTAACCAGTCTGTGTATTGAGCTACAACACTCTTTTGCTACACAGTAGTGACATGGCTATTATGGGGCAACCAACCACTTTTACTTCTCTTTATTTTTTTAATTTATGTGAGACAGTGTCTATTATCTAGCTCTGGCTGTCCTGGAACTCAGTATGTAGACCTGGTTGGCTTCAAACTCACAGAGATCTACCTGCTTTTGCCTCCCAAGTGCTGGGATTAAAGGTGTGTGCCACCAGGCCTGGCCCAACCGATTTTTGTATTGGATTTGAGGGCCTCTCCACATTAGGTAGGTAGTTCATGCCTGGTACCATAAACCTGGTCAAAAGCCCATGGCTGTGTTGGTCACCGGTCCTCGGTCGGGGGACTACTACTGTTTCACTAAATGGACACCCACGTCAACTGCACTTCTAAATACATTCAGACCTACAAGTTAGCGCTTGGTCGGAAAAGCTGCCCTCTCGCCAGGCAAATAGCAGAACTGTTCAGCTTTGAGAATGAGTGACTGTCAAATGCCCAGCTTAAGTGGAACATCTATATCATCCCTCTAAGGCTCAAGGAACTGCACAGAAGAGGGGGAAAAAGGATGTAAGAGCGGGAGATTAGAAAGAAATGCTGCGACATGTTGTCTTCTGCCTACATGGCTCTTGTTCTCATAAACTCACAGCAGCTATGGCTACCAGCACCAACCCTGCACACGATCCATCCATCAACATCCCAGCATAAACAGGGAGGACTCAGAGGCCCCCATTCCTGGCTGAAGAGCTATGGCTGCTAAGGGAGGGGGGATAATTTTTCTTCAGTGGCACAACCACTGGTAGGTTGCCCATGTAAGCAAACCTAATTAACCTCAATGAGTCAGGAAGAAGAGGAGGAGCAAGAGGAGGAGGAAGTAGAAGAGGAAAAGGAAGAGGAAGAGGAGGAGGGAACACAGGAAGGGGACCTGCTGGAAGATAAAGGGATTCAGAGGGAACAGACGGGATAAAAGAGGGTAATGAAGGATGACATAATAAAAATATTTATACACGTAAAGTTATCAAATATTTAAAATAAAATTACATATGCACATCAAAGTATTGAACTCCCTCTCCCCTATTCCAGTGTGTTCATATTCTTAAATAAAATGATCAAAAAAAAATTTAATAAATAAGGCTAAAAAGATGGCTCAGCGGTTAAGAGCACTGACTGCTCTTCCTCAGGTCCTGAGTTCAATTCCCAGCAACCACATGGTGGCTCCCAACCATCTGTAATGGGATCCGATGCCCTCTTCTGGTGTGTCTGAAGACAGCTACAGTGTACTCATAGAAATGAAATAAATAAAAACAGGGGGTTGAGCATAACTGAATAGAACATTTGCCTAATATGAACAAGAGGTTGATCCCCAGCACTACAAAAGAAACGCACAAAATAAAAATTCCCCAAATCACTGATGATGAAACGATCACACAATAAATGTAAGTACAAGGAGTTCCTACAGTGCCTGCTCTCCAAAGGGCCAAGTCCTGTTGCCAGCACCCACACCGTGAGCTCACAGTCATCTGCATGTACTCACAGACACAAGGAATGGGAGCACGAACATCTAGTTCTTCTAAGGGTATGCTGTATCATATACTCCACACTAACGCTGAATTTTACCTCTGTTCCTTCAGATGTGCTAGTTCTTCTCCAATAAGCTTTGGTCGATGCATCTGTTGGACCTTGATCATCTGCAAAAGTTGGTCAGCTTCACAATCTGGCAGATCACCCTTAACAACAAATATAGAATAACCTAAAAAGAGGCAAAAACAAACTAAAACAACTAGTAAAAAATTCAAACTTGTTTGAAATGATAGCTGACAGAAAGAGCACAGTAGGAAAACAGAAAAGACCTGATCTGGTGCTGACTCTTGGATTAGGAAGGTAATCTACAGTCAGTCACACAGAATCTTGCGTCTCACTCTTCTCATCTAAGCTTCAGTATGTCTAGCAGGCCCCTAGGAGGGCAGAGCCTGGGCAGTCTACTTGCTACAGCTGAAAGGTAACGAGGAGTAAAGAGCAGGATCCGGAATTGACTGCCTGTGTTTTAGCCTAGCTCTGCCACTTGCCAATGCCACAGGGTCTGTGAACTATCTCACCCACCTCTGCTGGTATCCTTTGTTGAACAAGGATAAAGGAACCTTCCTCAAATGGCTGGTGTGAAGACACATTTGGTCAGTATGTCCAGTGACTGGTAACGCAGATAAAATAAATCACTGGAATACATGCTGGAAACGGCACCCTGCTCCCTGCCCCATACATAGAGGCCTTTTAACTGAAAACAGGAGCTGGGAAGCCAGTACCCAAATCTAGTTAGTGTGCTTTGTGTTTTAGAAAAAAAAAAATACACTGATACAAAGCAATTTTTAATAAATACATACCTAATAAGCTAAGTTTGTTCAACCACAACTAAGTTTAATTTTACTTAATATTTTCTACCATTGATTTTTTCTTGTCCTTCAATGAAACAAAGAATGAGAAGGCTATTCACTAAAAAAAATATGTTTGGGCTGGAGAGATGGCTCAGCGGTTAAGAGTGCTGACTGCACTTCTGAAGGTCGTGAGTTCAAATCCCAGCAACCACATCATGGCTGACAACCATCCATAATGAGATCTGATGCCCTCTTATGAGTATCTAAAGACAGCTACAGCGAGCGGGGCCGAGGAGAGAAGAAAAAAGTGTCTGAAGACAGCTACAGTATACTTACATATAATAAATAAATAAATCTTTAAAAAAAAAAAAAAAAGAATATGTTTAACATTTTTTAAGGACAAGCTTATTCGGAGTTCAGATGCCTTAATGTGTTTTCTGCTGACAAAACTGTTTCTAAGCCCTACAATCAGCATGCCAGCTCACTTTGGTGCCTACTGAACATGTCCTGAGAGAAGACATTCTGCCTTATGCAAACAACATAGTAATTCTGGATTTTAAGATGTTGGAATTTATTTTGAGTGTGCTAGGAAATCACTAACACGTAATGTAAGGGTATGATATAATACACACTTTATTTTTATAAAAGATGCTTCATCAATATAATGTATAGAAACCAGGGTTCAAGAGTGATCCTTACTGAAATGGAAACCTGAGAAAAAGCACATAAAGACAGGCAAATAAACCCAACCAACCAAACAACAACCAGAGAAGCTAAGTCTCTGCTGCTGGAGGGACGGCTCAGAGGGTTACAGCACTCACTGCTCTTTAAGAGGATTCACATTTGACTCCTAGCACTTGCATGGCAGCTCATAACCATCTGTAACTCCAGTTCCAAGGGATCTGATGATGCCCTCTTCTGACCACCGTGGGCACCAGGCACACACATAAATAAAACATTCCTACATGTTAAATATTAAAATAAACATTTTAAATGTCTTCTGTGGACCTGTTTGACTTGCAATCTTCCTGGGCTGCCACACGAAGGTGTTCCAAAGGAATGTCTGGGCTGAAGATAAAAGTCTGGGGACTATAAATGTACAATCGCAGACTGTGATTAAAACAAGGAAACGGCACAGAGGAAGAAGCCGGACTGAACCCAGGTCACCCCGACGTTAGACACTGGAGAGAGAAGGAGATTTCTCAAAAGGAACCTGAAAGCAGCAGCTAGTGACACAGGCAAACGCCAACGTGTCATGTCACTGTGTCATCTTTAAGGACATAAGAGATCTAAGCACTGGGCCCTAACAGAGGTTAAGATCACCCAAGGACAAGCAACACCAAATGTCCGATCATTCCCTAACCGGCTGAAGTGTAGTTAGGTATCTACATCTCAGGTCCAGTCACTAGAGCATCCAGCGGTCAGAGGAAATACGCACAAGAAAAAAACCAAGATGTGGTAAACAGGCAAATGACCCAATATCCCCCCTGAAAAACACTAGCAAATACATCAAAGGCGAAAGACAGAGACAAGGAAACTTATCAGTAGATTTAGGGAAAACAAACAAACAACTAACCCAATACAATTATTGAACCTGATTTCAACTCAGCTTCAAGTGTGAAAGAAATCATCAAAGATAAGAGGTGAGGGACTTAAACCCTGGGTATCTGTGACATCACAGCTATGGCCAGCCAGTTGGGGAGACAGAGCAGAGTAGAGCTCTGCATCACATAGGTACAGATGGGATTTTCAATCCCATCACCCTAAAGGACAACACTTTTAGGAATAACTACAGTGTCACTGTGTATGTTTTTAATAAATAAATACATAGAATTCACTTTGAGAGCCTTTTATCATGAAAATATTTACAGAGAATATAGGAGAATGAACAGGAAGTGGACAAGGTATTAAACAGGCCACACGGGGAAGAGGACAGGGAGGCATATCACGTCCTCTCCTTTTACATTTGTTTTTAGTTTGGGTTGTTTGTTTGCTTGTTTTTTAATAAGAAGTTTGTTGTGTTCTGTTTAGACTGGGTATAATCAACTGCCTCATCAAATAAAGCAGATCTAAGAATTGAATTCTGGCACTGGCGAGGTAGAAGTCACCCCGCCCGACAGTGAGAAGGGACTTTTGGAGCTCACTGGTTTACAGCGAGCGACCCAAGTGGAATGAGTTCAATAGACGATGCACTAGAAATAATTCTACTGAGAAAATTTCAAATGGGCAAGCGGCTCAAGTTTCAGAGTTACGAGAAGCTCTTTACTTTTAATCAACGGAGGCAAAGAACGTTTTACTCATGCATAGACTTTTTTAAGGGAGGGGGGAGAGATGTTCAACCCAGGAGAGCATCAGCCCAAAACTGAATGTTGACTAGACAGGAGCCACAGGGAGACTGCATACATGGAGGGGCCGGCCTTACATGGAGGGCCATGCTGATCTACTTTAACAGGCTCAAACCACAAGCTACAGAAGCAAGGTGAGAGACTTGCTACCAGAAAGAGAAGTATGTCTATGTTCCCAGAAGAATACAAGAGGAAGCCATAAAGAATAGCAATGTGTAACAAACGGAGATCTAAGTTGTGAAATAACTACCAAGGAGTCATTTGAAACCTGTAAGCACGAAATTATTACCAACATATTTTGCATAAGTTTGAAGCCATGCTCAGCTGTTATGGCACAGGAAGGTCTACAGTCAAGATCTGGTTGGCCTGTGGTCAAGATTCTTGTTATTTAGGAATGGTATGGAAGAGAAAGGAAAGAAACTGGGGAATACAACTGAATGACAATCTCAGGGGCTGGAGAGATGGCTCAGTTAAGAGCACCGGCTGCTCTTGCAGAGGACCCAGGTTCTAGTCGTAGCACCCACATCGTGACTCACAGCTGTTTGTGAATCCAGTTCCAGGAGTCCCCAAACCCTCCCCTGGCCCCTTTGAGAACTGTATGCCTGTAGTGCACATAGAATCATGCAAGCAAAACATCTTACCACATAAAATAAATTTTTAAAAATCTTTAAAAAAACAATCGCCGGGCATGGTGGTATATGCTTTTAATCCCAGCATTTGGGACACGGAGGCAGACAGATCTTTGGGTTCGAGGCCAGCCTGGTCTACAAAATAAGTTCCAGGACAGCCAGGGCTCTTTTACATAGAGAAACCCTGTCTCAAAAAACCAAAACAAACAAAACAAAACACCCCGAAGACTTTAAGAGGAGTTCTAGATCTCACGGTAACCTTAGAGCTTGGTCAAGACAGCGAAATGTCATAAAGGTAGAAGGTCCTGGTCAAAGAATAAGATGCTTGACCAGGCCGGGCAGTGGTGGCGCACGCCTTTAATCCCAGCACTTGGGAGGCAGAGGCAGGTGGATTTCTGAGTTCGAGGCCAGCCTGGTCTACAGAGTGAGTTCAGGACAGCCAAGACAACACAGAGAAACCCTGTTTCGAAAAAACCAAAAAAAAAAAAAAAAAAACAGCTTGACCAGAACTTGAGGGTGGTTGTAGTCATGGCAATGCCAAGACGGGTGAAGAAAATGGTCGCTGAAAGAGAACTAGTTACTGCTGTGGAAATGACTAAAACTTAAAGAAAAGAGACAGGTAACCAGACATCCAAAGTCTCCAATAAAAAAAGGCAGCTCACAGATGACTGCACAGACATGGCGTGGCTAATCCAGAGGAGGTAACTCAAAGGCACTGAAGTCCACAGAAAGAACAGTGGCTGAAAATGAGTCAACAGGAATGGGAGAAACACGCCCCTCCTCCTGTCAGCCCTGTGATGTGGAGGATGTAAAAGCAAAAGGTAGCACTTAATGCAAAGGGGGCCCCAGGCTCAGGGGTATCCCAGTGTGGGAGCACTCACACAGTACTGTGTCACCCAAACCACAGCCAGAGATCGGTACGGTTACACTCACAAACTGACATCAGTACCATTACACTCACAAACTGACATCGGTATCGCTACACTGACAAACTGACATCGGTACCGCTACACTCTCAATCAGAGATCAGTGCTGTTATAGTCACAAATCATGACTCAGCTTTTATTTAAGCTACTTTTAAAGATAACATTTTTGGTATTATTTACCTTCTTGCTGTAATTGAGCCAAGAATAGTGCGAGGTATGTATCTGATATTAATTCTGGACCCGTCAACAGAGAATTCAAGTTAAACCACTAGGAAAAAAAATCAGTATTTAAGTTATGAACATTATATGTAAAAATAATTTCTCATGTTAAACATATAACTCACAAAAATTTAATAAGAGTATCTAAATAACAGAAATATATCAAACTGAGAATTTTTAAAGTACTAAGTACTGTGACTTAAAAAAAATAAATGCTGAACATTTGTCACTATTCTAAAAACAAGTTTTTAACAATAAATTAAGGCATTAACCTAAACTTCTAAAAGGAGAGCGGCTGACAGTGTCTTAAGATGCCCCTTTTGATAGCTGTTAACTAAGTGGTTTCACACTATCAGGCCAACACACAGATTTGTGTCATATTGACAGACAAAAAAATGACAGCAACACACTTTTTCATTTGGCCAAAAGACTCCAATTTCTAAAAGGTAGACACTCTAGGAAGAGAATTTATGACCAGCACTTCATTCTAACAAGACCTCTAAGCTACCACTGCATGTGATTAACAGCATTAAGTCACAACCTCAGAGGTGCCCTAACGTAAAACAGAAAAATGCAAAAAGGTCCCAAAGTCATGCTCAATGCCATACATAACTGAGGGCTCTTCCTGGAGTTTGATACTAGCCAGAGTATTTTTTTCCAATCATTCCTTTCTTTACACAGGGACCAGAGGTTGGCCTCGGAACTCACAGATCAGCCAAGCCCCTGCCTCCTGAGTGCTGGGATTAAAGATGTGTGCCATCACATCCAGCTAAGACTCTATTCTTAAACAAGAATATGAATCAGAACCAAGAACGTATTCTGGCCATCTTTGTACCTGTCAAAGATAAACTAGTCCAAAATATAAAAAAAATCCAAAATAGAGCTAAAAATTATAAAAGCTCAAAACAATGTTTTCCTATTTCTAAGTTTTTATGGGTTTTACATTTTCAGACCTTAAAACTCCAGTGATTGCTTGACATAGGAAAATAACACTGGCTCATAATTTTCTAAATAAACCCTTAGTGGCTACAAGGGAGGAGGGCAGAGAAGTTAAATGAAGTTGACCCTGGCCCTTTGCAGAATTGATTCCTGTTCAGGTAAGCTACCCTACACACACAGCTCTTGACTGGTTCTCTTACAAAGAACCTGAGGACTGCTTTTTCCTTATTTTTTGGAGCAGGAGATGGACCCATAGGACCTTGTGCTTATTGTCAGTATATACACTGCCAATGATCTACATCACCCAACTGAAGAGTGGGCTGCTTCCAGGTGGCTGAATTAGTTAACAGTATGGTTCACTTTTTTAAAAAAGGGGGTGGGGGTGGAGAGAAAAGAAAAAAGAACGAACACAATCAATTAAATCAATATACATGTAATATACATCAGTGTATCAAATATATGTTGATTTAACTCACTGTATCCTTTCTTCTTAATTAATTAGTTAATTAATTATGAGTATGTATGTATGTATGTATGTATGTGCATCATGTGTGTGCTTGGTACCCAGAGGTACCACTTCCATAGAGCTAGAGTTATACACAGTTGTAAGCCACAGTGTGGGTGCTAGGAACCAAACACTGGAATCACCTTAAGAAGCCCATTCCACTAATGCCAACTTCTAAATGTTTTGCTTATTCCTGACTTGATCTCAGGCTTTGTTATAATACTGTGCTAAACACAAATCGTACACAAAAACATATGTAATAGTAACCACATATGCATTGTTTTCAATACAGAATTCTCATTATGATATAACATATATGGGTTTGTTTTAAAAATCTGAAGAGTAACTGATTATCTTCTCTTAAGCTAGCCAATTTTTATCTGTCGAATTGAGTCCAGACTTGAGTAGAGTGCACAGAATCCTGGGCTTCATTCCAAAGACACCAATCTCAAATAGAGTACAGAGCATGATAAAAGGACAAGAAAATAGAAGATAAATTACCTGTTTTCCTAATTTTCTAACTGTAAACCAGTGTTCTTTATAATTGCAAATAAAGGATCTTTCATTTCTAGAAAAAACAAAACATACACGGTTAAGTTGGGATAGTAGAGAAATATACTAGCAAGTACTATAAAATTTCTATCATTTAGGATGTAGTTACACTTAATTACTTATTTTAAAAAACAAAACATGTAACTATGCATTTTCCACAGGAGCTTAGTGAAGCCCAAAAACCTCCCCACCACTCAGGTCAGGGCCACCACCGACTCTGATTTAAAGGCACCAAAAAGGTGACAGGGTGAAGTCCAAAGGCATCAAATGCAGAATCAAAGCAAAGACATTCATGATGAATGTGTCCTCATTCAGAAATTACAACTTTAAAAATCAAATTTAAATAAAGAAATGAAGAAAAAAAAATCTTACATAGGATCAATCCTGAGCCTCTGGTACTCTGGACTGTTGAATAGGATTAGTTCTAAACCCCAAACTTTCAATGCATTGCTTATAACCTGTCAAAAGAAAAATAACAACTTTTCATGAGCTGAACCTTCAAGTCTAAGTTTAAAGCTACATTGTGTAAGCAGCTATACTTCATACGTAAAATTTGAGGATATAGTTTTTAAAAAATTATGTCCCCATGATACCCCACTAAATCCATAAATAATATACACATGTGAACTTAATTTTATTTCATTGCAAGTTGTAAAGATTTATTTATTTATTATTTTTATCTAAGTGTGTGAGAGTGAGTCCAGGCCATGGTATGAGTGCCTATGGAGGCCAGACGGCATCGGGGGTCCATATACTGGAGTCACAGGCAGCTGTAAGCAGTCTAATGTACACGCTGGGAACTAAACTGGTCTTCTTCTGAAATACCATTAAGCATTCTTAAATGGAAAGCCATCTCTCCAGCCCCTTACATCCATTTTGAAAGAGTGATTTTCCATACTAGGTTTCTGAGAAATGTCAGAAAACCACAGAATTTGTAGATAACACTGTCTCAAGCATCCAGAAGCACATTCCACACTGTGGATACTGTTTGTAAAACAATTCTACTACATACACTTACTCCCTGCAATGGCAGCGACCAAAGATATATATTAAATTCTCCCTGGGGTTAAAAAGAAAGGTTTGGGCACTGGGGAGATGACTGTGGTCATCAGTACACACTGTTCTTACAGGGCCCAAGCTCAGTTCCCAGCACCCAATTCAGGGCTCACAACCACCTGTAATATCAGCTGCAGGGCCCCAGTGCTCTCTTCTGCCCTCCACAGACACGAGCACTCATGGGCACATATCCACACATAGGCACATACTGTATACAAATGACTTTTAAAATAAATCTTTAAAAAGAAGGTTTGATATATTTCAAACTTCCAGAGTCATGAACAGAAAACCAAGCCTGATGATAGTGAGCTGAAAAAAAAAAGAGAGAGAAATTAAGACAACATTCCATCTGTTATCCCAGGAAGGCAACAAAGAAATGTGAACAACTCAGACCAAATGCAAGTGCAAGGAATCAGAACTATAAGCAGTGCCATACATAGGAGACACAGGGGCTGTGCCAACTCTGACCTCTGCTCTCAGCTCAGGCACACTGGGCCTCAGTGTCACAAGTGAAGTCCTGGGTGGAAATGCCAGAGAAGGGGGACTCTAGAAGGAATGTATAAAGACACTTGCATAAGTAGATCTCTCAAAAGACAGATTCAGAAAGAATTTGGACAACCCTCACATCATAAGAATGGACTTCACAAGTACACATACAAAGTCAGGCATGGTTGCCTATGACTTCAATCCCAACACCTGGGATGCTGAAGCAGGACACTGGAAAGTTCAAGGTCATGCTAGGCTACAGAAGACCGGACGGGGACGGGGACAGAGACACACACACACACACACACACAATGTATGTATGTAAAATCACAGGGCTAGAGGTTTTTTTCCTAGAGTAGAATACTTGTCTAGTATGTGACAAGACCTTAAATATCATCCCCAGCACTATAAAGAATAGTGCCCAGAATTAAAATAGAGCCTAAGAGTTTCAGTTCAGCACAAGCAAGGCCTTGAGGCCAATCTCAATACCACCCTGCCAAAGGGCTACAAACCTGCAATGCAGGAATCCAATCCTGGACGATGATTTAAATAGAAGACTGCAAGACACTAATTTCTCAGATATGTCAGAGATGGGAAGTTTGAAGCACTGTAATTTGTTAGTTATTAGCACCTACATGCAAATTAAGCAATCTCACTCAGAAAGTAAATTTTAAAGGCCCCATTCAGAACTGACTGTGGTAGCACACACCCATAATTTCAGCTTAGAGACACAGAGGGGAGGACGATCACCAGTCTCAGACCAGCAAGGACTACATATGTGGCAAGAGCCGGCCTGTCCTAAGCATGTGAGCAGCCAAAGCCGTTCTAAAGTGAAGAAGTCTACTGTCCTCGTGTTCATCTTGGCACGTGTGGCACTCCGGAGCGCAGTCCTAACTTCTGTAGACAGTTTACAGAAGGAGCTGCTGAAGCTTCCCTCCACTGTTACATAAAAGGCTGTGTCACACTGTGCCACATCAACCACAGACTGAGCCTAAGCACAAGCGGGGCTGAAAACGAGGCAGCCCTTCCCTCTGGACCACTTACTTGAATAGAGAAAAAGCCGCTGTCATCCATATTTCCAGAAGGCTGCTGTTCAATTTTCATGGGCAGTTGTGGGCAGAGGGGGATGGGAAAAGAATTAAAATTAGAGTGCACACTTAAAAGAACACGCTGTACAGTCCCATTTACCAAGTGAGGAGCAGAGTTATAATTAACAAGTCAGACTCCTCGGGGAGAATGGCTCATCCTCTTCTAAAGAGCACCCGCATTTCCAAAATAAAATGGGACTTACAGTCTGGAATCAGTACCTGTAAAAATGTGCGGTAGTCTTCACTGGTGACTCCTCCTTCCGCCATCCTCAGCCTTTCCTCTTCATCTAGCTGGTGTGCAATTGAGGATAACTCCACAGGACTAAAATACTCTCCTTGTAACAGGTTATTCAGGCAATGCTGAGCACAGAGTGAGCCTTCTTGCTAGTGTTTCCAAAAGAAAAAATTTACATGTCATCAAGCGGATCTGTACAATATCTTCTAAAAACTGCAATTACTAACTTTTTAACGCAGTCAAAACCAACCTTGTAAGCCCTATGCAAGCCTGATTTCACAAGTACATGCATTTTCATTGTCCATGTGTAGTCTACAGTTACTTAACTACTGGGACAGAAATGAAGAATGATTTACAGTATAATTCATCTATCCAATCTCATGTAAGCCTAAAAATTAACCTATAAAAACATTTAGCCTTTGAATTTTTCAGTACCTGTTGGAATTTATCTTTGGAGATTCCACAGCAAAAAAGGGGAACATAAGCCCTAAGAACATTCATTCATTTCTTTTAATAAGAGGGTTGCTATTTGACCTTAAAGGCTTGTCTGTCCTTTCAAATTCAAGAACTGGGTAAGTGAGAACAATCCTGTCTCACTATAAGTTAAGGTCCACAGTTCTAGAGCTGAGGCCAACTTTGCAGGTTCATTGTAACATGGAGAAAAGAAAAACAGTCCCAAGCTAGCGACTGTCCATGTCCACAAGAGGACAAACTAAGAAAAGGGTCTGCAGGCAAGGTGAGCTCCCTAAGGGGTCATTAACATCCTCCTCATGAAGGGTGGACACAATGTCCCATGGGCCTAGGGGCTTCTTACACTGGCTAGTTGGCTTTTATCTACAACCGGCACCCAGTCCAGCTCCATATCCAGACTGCCTAATAGTGGGCAGCTTGCTTGTCACTCTCCTGGACTGATAGTACTGCTTCCCTAAGCTATAGACAAAGAAGGGAGACACAGGAGTAGGTGTGTCCTGTGGCCACAGACATGAAGCCTGCCTTTCTAGAAGGCAGGGCAGATCAGGAAGGAGGGCAAGGAGAACATTCCCTTCTGTTAACTCTGGCCCTCTAAAGGGCCAACGAGGCCTACTGAACTCAACCTGCCTGACTCAACATGCCTCCTGGTCTGAGCTATGTCACATGGCAGATAATGACTCCAAAGAGCACCTGCAAGATGCACTCTCCTCCCCCTCCCCCCCAATCATTCCTATAGGAACAAAATGTCACTGCTGAAGTTACAGATGGAGTTTACACGTCTGCTATGGGATAAAAGGCAGAGTGCAGAGAGCTCTAGTCTGACAGATCTAGAATAGCTATCTTCACAATTCTTTGTCTCTGCCTCTGTCTCCTAATGTTCATCTACTGCTAGGAGCAACTTCCACTGAATCCTGCCTACTGTGAGGTAAGGACAGACAGATGGTCTACTTATATTCTAGTGGAAATGTAATCATTTCACAAGATAGTTGAGTGGCTAAAAGATACAAAAAGATGCTCAACTTCATTGTCATCAGGGAAATGTACACAACAGAAGATGGCTCAGCAGGTAACAGTGCCTGTCAATCCCCAAATACTACTGTAGAAAAAAAGGAACTGACTGCTGAGTACCTGAATCCCTGAGCCCCACATGCACCACACACACACACACACACACACACACACACACACATACACAAAATTAAAAATGTATTTTTAAACATTACATGCATTGACTGATTGGAGGGGATGCAGGATGATAGAGGGCAACTTGCAGAATTCAATTTTCTCCTTCCACAGTGTTGTGTCCCAAGGAGCCAACTCAAGATTACAAGGCTTGGCAGCAAGTGCCTTTACTTGCTTAGCTATCCTATAGCCTCTAAAAAACGTTTTTGTTGTTTTTGAGACAAAGTCTCACTTAGTAGCTCTGGCTAGTTTGGAACTCACTATGTAAACCAGGATGGTCTCAAATTCATAGAAATCTGTTTGCTTCTGACTCCAAGTGCTTGGATTAAAGGTGTGCACCACTGTAATGGCTATTCCTGGTCGTCAACTTCACTGTATCTGGAGTGAACTACAATCCAGAATTGGAGGGCTCACCTGTGATCCAGATCTTGAGGCTGGAAGACATAAGTTTCTGACCTGGATCCTGGCATGGAGATCTTGAGGCATAGTGGCCATGAAAAGCTTAGGCCCAGGCAAGGTAGTACACTCCTTTAATCCCAGACTGAGGCAAGCAGATCTCTGAGTTCAAGGTCAACCTGAGACAAAGCAAGTCCCAGATCCAGGCATGGTGGTACACACCTTTAATCTAATCTGGGCCACACTTTCAGCTGGAGACCTACATAAGGACACTGGAAAAAGGAAGATTCATTCTTCTTCGCCTGCTTGCACTTACTAGCCAGCACATCTGTTGGAACCTACTTCTACAGAAGACCAGCTGAAACAACTAGCCTGGTGGGACTGAGCAACTACTAGATTCTTGGATTCTGATCCACAGCTGCCCATTGTTGGGGTAGTTGGACTGCAGGCTGTAAGTCATCACAATAAATTCCCTCAATTTAGAGACATTCCATAAGTTCTGCGACTCTGGAGAACGTGACTAATACAATCGCCACACCAAGCTAAGAAAAAATGTACTTTTACCAAAGAAACCCTCACATGGTGTTCCGACTATGCAGGCAGTCTCCAGAAGAGCTATTACAGTGGGAGGTTTAGGACGACAGAAAACCATTGTTCCAGGAGCGAGTATAAATTAGTGAAACCACTCTACAACAATCTCCAGGCGCTACCCAAGCTGTGTGCTGTGGTTAGACACATACACTGCAAATGCACTCACTAAAGCACTACTTAAAAGCTTTCCAAACTGGAAAGCACCCAAAGACAGTATAGAATACAGGATTACATTAACATAAGAACACTATAAGAATAAACGTACATTAAATACAAGTAACTGTAACAATATGGATGAATCTCTCAAATACTGTTAAAAAGTAAAAACACACAAGACTCAAAAGAGTAGACACCAGAGCTAAGGATGTAGCTAGTCTGTACAAGGACCTGGGTTCAATCCCCAATACTACTACCACCAAACAAAGACAGTTAGAGTGCAGGATGGGGCCCATGAGAGGAGCCTAGAGACCTGAGTCCTATCCCTGGAACTGACTCAAAAGTGGAAGAAAATTCTACAAAGTTCCCCTTTGATCTCTATACATATATGCTGGTATGTATGTCCATTCATACAACATACCATGCAGATACACAGTAATAAAAAATTTAAGTGCATGCCATTTTTTCTTTTCTTTTTTTCCCCCTGTGTAGCCTGGCTGTCCTGGAACTCACGCTGTAGACTAGACTGGCCTCGACCTTAGAGATTCACCTGCCTCTGCCTCCCAAGCACTGGGATTAAAGGCTTATATGGTTTTCTTACAAGAGCTTAAATAGGGAAAATTAATCTTAGTCTACAAAGTTAGACTCCCCTTGCCGTAGTAAGCACTGAGGAAGAGCTGGTTCCCGGGAGAAAGGGTAAGGGGGTGTAGGGGATTCAGGGACAGGCTGTGACTTCACCTAAGGGCCGTTTCCATGTGTGCTCCCTCGACTGCATGTTCTCATCACTTGTGTGTTCTTGTATATGAAATGCTTGATTTAAAACATTCAGATAAGAGGGCCAGGCATGGGAGTAAACAACTTTAATCACAGCACTCAGGACGAAGAGGCAGGTGTTTATCCATGTGAGTTCCTGGCCTGTTACCTATATAGTGAGACCTTATCTCAGAAAGAAAAGAAATCAACAGATATCTAACATGGTAACCAGACGCTCAATTTGGGGGAACAGTTATGATGAATCCTCATTCCTATTGCTAGGCAATATGCTTCAGTGTGGGGTTCATAAACTATGGATACCATATTTTTTAAAGATATTTTTATGTGTATAGGTATTTTGTTTGTATGTATGTCTGCACCATGTACATGCCTGGTGTTCATGGAGGCCAAAAGAGGGTGTTGGACCTCCAGAGACTGGCGTTTTAAGTCATCGTATGGGTACTGGGGATCCTGGGTCCTCTGAAGAGCAGCAGCCAGTGCTCATAATCACTGAGCCATCTCTAGTTCCTGGTCACCATATTTAACATCCTGAAATAATGGCATCCAATTTTTGATAAAACATTCTTGCTATTAAAAATTGAGATTTGGCTGCTGGAGAGATGGCTCAGGAGTTAAGAACACTTGACATTCTTGACAAGGACCTGGGTTTGGTTCCCAGAAGCTACCGGGGAGCTCACAACTAGCTAATAATTGCAGTCTTAAAGGATCTGGCACCGTCTCCTGGATTCCTCGAACACTGTATGTGCATGGAAGGCACTCACATAAAAATAATTAAATCTTTACAAATCAAAAGTACTTATGTCATTATACCCACCCAGCTCATGTGGTGTTGGAGACAGATACAATTTACGCTTTATTCATGCTAGACAAGCACTGTACCGAATGTGCTACAATCACAGCCTCTAAAACAGTTAGTTGTTTCATTATGAAACTAAACACTTAAAATCAAACCATGACCAAGTAAAATGGTACTGTACAGGAAGTATGTTTTAAATTTCTAATATGATTAATGGAAGGAAACAACAAATTGTTCAAAGCATTTTAAAAATCGTATTGCCAGACTGTCAAATTCAATACAAACCAAAAAGTTACATGTCTCCACCTCTGACCATGCATTTTTCTGTTTTACTGCCACCCCTCAAGTTAATCCTGTTAGCTCTTTCTTTTTTTTTTTTTTTAATCAAGGTTTTACCCAAGCAGGGAACTGGCAAAATGGCTCAGCAGGAAAAGGTGCTTGCTGTGACCATGCAGATCTAAGTTCAATCCCCAGGACCCACACAGTGGGAGGAGAGGACCAACCCCCACTAAACTGTCCTTCAACCTCCACATGTACATCATGGCACGCATGGAGTAACCCCTACATGAGTATGCCATAAAATATAATAAAACACTTTTGTGTTTCGCACAGAGGAAGAGAAACTCTCTTTGCTATTAAAATTCTACGATTTGGGGTCCCTATTTTACTGTGTTGGGCTCAGAAGATAGTCTACAAAATCACAAAAGGAAACCGCAGCCAAGCCTGCCTCCCAAGTGCTAGGATTAAAGGCATGTGCTACCATGCCTGGCTGACAACTTCTAACTTAACAGTAAGTATTCTAAGAGCTAAGTGTAAAATTAATTCCAGGAGGAAGTGCTTGATATCTTCTCTAGTTAATTTCCTGGTTAAAGGCAAATTATGCAAGGGAAAAGAATTCTCTGGAAAATAGCAATTATGCTAAATATCCCCAGTACAGCCTCTTATATGATTAATAACCTAGAGTTACAGGTGCATTCTCTTGAATATGCTATGACTTCATTAAGCATTCACTTGCTACGTATCTTTAAGTTGATGATAAAGGCAAATGTACTCTCCGGGGCTGGGGAGATGCCTCAGTCAGTGCTTGCCACCCTAGCCTTAGGATCCGAGCTGAATTCCCAGAGCCCTCATTTTAAAAGCCATACACGGTGGTCCTCATTTGTAACTACAGTGCTGGGGAGGTGAAAACGAGCAGACACCTGGAGGTCCTAAGCCTACTTGTGAGAACACACCAAGGTTGTCCTCCTGCCTCTAAATGCATATGCACCTGTACACCTCCATCCCCCTCCCCCAAACACACACACACACACACACACACACACACACACACGGTAAAGGTAAACTGAATGACTTCTGGGTAAACAGATGTGTGTGTATCTATGCATGCATGTTTGTATATGTGTTCTGTATATGTGTACATGCAGCTGTATACATACGTGTGCTAAAAGTCCAAGTCAGATGTCTTCCTCAGTTATTCTCTTATTTTTTGAGATAGTCTTTTACTGAGCCTAGTGCTCACTGATTCAGCTAGACTGGCTGGTCAGCAACCAAAAACACACCTGGCTCCATTCTCTGCCTCTAGCACTGGGGATACAAACACACACTGGAAACTGAACTCAGGTTTTCACGATTACACAGCCAGCACTTCACCAACTGAGGCACATCCTCGGCCTGAGTTAAGTTTTTGTTAGCCTGGCAATTTGGATATACTAGTTCAGTAGTCACCTTCACTGAAATTTGTCCTAAAACTCTCTGTAGACTAGGCTGGCCTTGAACTCACAAGAGATTCCCCTGCCTCTACCTCCGGAGTGTTGGGAATAAAGGTGTACCACCACTGCCAGCCAAAAATAATTTCTTTAAATGCATTGTTTAAGTGCCCTATGTTAAGCTTCAATCCCAGGACAAGAGGCTAAGGTACTATCATATCAACATACCAAAGTAGACCTGGCCTCCGGCTCTCCCAGCATCCCTTAGTCCCTACCTGTTACAGGGGATGGCTGGTATACCAGGCCCTCTACCCTCAACTCTGCAGACCATGGACTATGTTGTCCTTCCCCTAGTGGTTCTTGCCTATGTAATCCATACATTTTGGTTACCCGCCCTCTTTTCATTTTGCACCTTTGGCCTCCTGGCTCCTGTACTTTGTTCCCCTCGCTCCCTTCCCCCTTCCCCATGTGGCTCAGGGTGATGACCACTCCAGACTCTCCCAAATGTGTCTGCCCTGGCTATACTCTCACATCTCTTTAATCAACTCTCTCCTCCACCATACCTAGGAGAAGTCATGTCCTTTCCATTTCTTTTTTCATTCACCCTAGAGATGACTCAGTGAGTAAAGGGGCTTGCTGGGAAAGCCTGGAACCCACACCAAGTTGGGGAGAATCGACTTTATAAAGATCTCCACACAAGCACATACAAAAACAGTAACAACAACAACAAAAAATACATGGCAGGTGTCTCATGAAACAGTATATAAAGTGTTCAAACTGTAACATGTTTAAAATGGGTTTTATTCCAAAACCTTTGGAAAATTAATTACAAATGAATGGGGGGTGGGGTGGGTTGGCACACTCAGAGTCATGGCACATGGTCATAATCCCAGCCAGCACTCAGGAGGCAGAGACAGGATGATGGAGAGTCTGGAGCCAGCTTGTACTACAAGAAATCTTGTCACAAACTAACTTGTTCCAGCTCCAAAACACTCAGAAATGTCATCAGTTCATTTAACAACTTCCTTAGATTTACATCATTTTTGTCTTTCTTTTGTTGTGCGTGGCCTTTAAACGCTATGAGTGAATGCTCCTTTACAAGTGATAAAAACAAAGGCCTTTGCTCTAACGAAATAAGTCTCAACTAGCAACCCTCTCCAAACCTAAAATGATTATGAAACATGGTATCATGCCAAAGTTGTCCGAGGAACACCCAAATGACTTGATAATTGTATGCGAGCACAGACCAGTTTCTCAAGATGTCACAACAATACTTTTAAGCGTAGTCACTTAGGAATTAAGGTGAGGAAGAGACTAGCCAAATTACACAGTAGAAAGATTCTAACCTATCCATAATACCTAAAAACAAAGCTGGCCTCCTGGTCCGGAAAAATGGGAGAGCAACCCAAACATCCCGTAATAAAAACTCTTATGACGACTTCCCTCCGAGGTTTCCTACTTTACTTCCTAAGTGTCAGGCCCTTCAATGGGAGAGCCACGGTCACAACTGCAGAAGGACGTGGGATAGATCAAGATCTAAATGCATGGGACATTCCATTATAGAACTGAGTTGAGAGAGAAAGTTGGTTCTGCCAGAGGATAGGTTAGGGGGCGTGGGTGGAGTTGGGAAGGGTCCGCTAGGTGTGAAAAGACGACTCGCTAGACTAGACCCTAAGAGAGAAGAGAGAAGAAACCCGAAAAGGCGTGGCAAGTGAGCAAGGAACGCCCGCGCTAATCCTCCGGGTGAAGCGCCCCGAAATGCCCAGATTACCCGCCCGGTCTTCTAGGGCGAGGGTGCCGGGGACGCATGCGGGAGGCTTCACGAGCGAAGCCATTTGGGAGAAGCCAGGAAGCACCCCTCACCCAGCCAGGTCGGGATGGGGTTGCTCGGACCCCGCCTGAGTTCCTGAAGCGGCGCCGCTGCTCCCCACGCCCGCCGCCGAGCCGCGGACCGCTCCCCACCGAACGCCCACACTCACTTTCTCGTGGAAGATGGACTCCATGTTTATTTGTCTGGAGCCAACGGCCCCGGCGCGGAGCAGCCCCCTTCAGCAGCTCCGCCCCCGGTCCCACCCCTCCGCCCAGGCCCGCCCCGCCCTAACCACGTGTCTCCAGCCAACCAATCACTACTGCGGGCTCACGTCACGCGGCACGCGAACCTGGGAGCACAGGACACGTGACCTGAGCGGCGCTGGTCCTCCCGTGGCTTTTGAGATGCTGCGGCGCCGCCTGCTGTGCGGAGGAACTTCTCTGCGCTGGACAATCTTGTGATTCTAGGGTTCTAGATGAGAATCCTCGCAGCCAGGTTTTAGGTTCTTCTTTTTCAATTTCCACCTTTTTTGGTACTATCTCCTCTCCCACTGAAAACTTCATTCCAGAAAAGGCTTTCTCCCAATACCTAGTATTTGTGTAAAAACTATAGCTAATATTTAGTTAGGGCTGACTTATAATAGCCAACTTCTAAGTGCAATTTAATAGGCATTTTTGATGTGTGTATCTATTGTAATATTATTCAAATGAAGAAATGGAGGCACTAAGAAATTAGAACAGCACAGTGTCCAACTTAGTTGCCTGTTGGAATGAATATCAGGTTCAGGGTAAGTGCTCAATCTCTGAAGGAGGAACCATCAGTGAGGAAGTGAAAAGTCCAGTAAAATGTTGAGTGGCCCGTGCAGGGGGTTGGGGAGGTGGGGAGAGGCGGGGCATTGGAATGATTGACAAACATTAAGCGTTGGATGGGCGCAGATCTTGTATAGTGGAACCATTTTAGGTTCTTCAAAGTCAGCAAAGAAACTGGATACAAAGACTCATTCTCCTAATCCTTGCACCTGAAGGTGGAGGAAGGAATATTCTGTGATGGAGGTCAGCGGGGCTATGCCAGTCTGTAGCCAGGGTTACGTAGGACGATCCTGTCTGCCGCCTTCCCACTTAAAGAGGAAAAAAAAAAGCTACAGGCAGTTAATTAGGATTTTAAAGGATCACTGGGGAACAGAATACTTGAAAGGCATTTTGGGAGAAATGAAGAGACTGTGGTGGTCAGGACTCCGGAAGTGATTTGAGAATGGAGAGAGACCGCTTTGAAGTTTTAGGAAGCAGACTCAGAAGACTTTGGTGAGGAACTGGGTTGAAAGGGGGTATTGTTAGGAAAGACTTGTGGGTTTCCACTGTAGGTACCACCTAAAGCAGAAGTGACACTCCAACCAGAAATACTTAGAAGAATGAGCAAGGTCTTGGGAAGAGAAGACAAGGGTTTAATTTTGGGAATAAAGAATTGTTTTGTTTTGTTTTCACTTCTTGATCCAGCCTCACTAGCTCTGGCCCTGCTCACTCTGGCCCTGCTCCCTCCAGCCCAAAGATCCATCCATTTATTATATGTAAGTACACTGTTGCTGTCTTCAGACACACTGGAAGAGAGCATCAGATCTCATTACAGATGGTTGTGAGCCACCATGTGGTTGCTGGGATTTGAACTCAGGGCCTCCGGAAGAGCAGTCGGTGCTCTTAACCGCTGAGCTATCTCTCCAGTCCCCCGGGGAGAATGAGTTTAAATGTCTGTGCAACATAAAGGTATTTTTGTGGAGTAATAAATGTCAGGCCTGGAGTTTACAGAAGCTGTTTTGTAAGGTGAGATTGGTTGCTATTTAGAAGGTAACCGAAGGGCTAGAGAGATGGGTATGTGGTTAAGAGAGTTTACTGCTTCTCTTGTAGAGGACTTGGGTTTGATTCTCAGAACCCACATAGAGGCTCACAGCAGTTGGTATATCCAGATTCAGGAGATCTGTTGCTTCTGCAGCACGCCTAATATGCACAGTGATGCCCATACATACATGCGGGCAAGCACTCATACACATAAAATATAAAGAAAAAAAAATTAAAATACAAGGTAACTAAAATCATAAAGACTGAGTGTCATCTCAGAGAAAAGGAAGAGATTGAAAAGAGGATGGTAGAGCTGAGCCCTGAAGTTACTAGAGCAGTAGGCAAGAACGGTGCAGAGCTAGTGAGTATGCTGATGTGTAAGGCCCAGGAGAGAATGCGTCAAGGACCAGTCAGTGTTACACGCTGCCAGGAAGCCTAGGGGCATAAAGACTCAAGAAACTGCTCAGTTTTGTTATTGAGATCATTTTTGTGAGACAAGTTCAAGAAAGGAAATGAGAGGCAAGAAAGTGAAGACTGCCAGTGAAGACCAGCTAGCTAATCAAAGGAGGTGCCATAGTCTTTGTTGAATATTTTGTATGCAATTACCTCGAGATAAAACAAGAGATAGAGCTGTCCATATTGGAGGGAAGCTCTTTACCACACAGGATATTCTAAAGGGAGACAGTGTCCATCTTGCAAGGAAGCTAGTGAGATCATAGAATATTCTAAGGACAGGGAGAACATTCAGTCTTACAGAAAGGCATCTTTAACTCAAAAAGTAAACAACTATAAAGCTGGAAGTACCTGAAACTGACAAGATTCACTAAGCTCCTCCTTCCCCAAGCATATATAAACAGTAGGACTACTGAGAGACACTCTCCAACAAGCAGAGTTGCCTAGAGGAGGCTCACATCAACTGAACTGCCTGGAAGAAGAGCCCAGCCAAGCTGCCTGTAAGGGACACTCCACCCTCTTGAGCTTCTTGTAAGTTATGTAATGTGATCCATGTTTCCAGCTTTTGTGGGCTGTTGTCCTGCTGGAGTAGGCTTTGATGTCGTTTCTGCTCCTGTGAATAATCTCAATAAAACTCATTGGTTCACCAAGTTGGACTTTGGTGGTATCCTTACTTTGGCCTGTCATCAGTTCTGAGTTGATGTTTGTTCACAGTTGCCCAGGAACATTGTCACACAACGTGGGAATAGCCTATGTGCTTAAGGAATTGTGGCTTAACCAGGAAAATACAGCCTCCTGATAAAATGCAATCCATGTTTTCTAGTGGATTTGTTTTTGTTTTTGTCTTTTTGTTTTGTTTTGTTTTTTCGAGACAGGGTTTCTCTGTGTAGCCCTGGCTGTCCTGGAACTCACTCTGTAGACCAGGCTGGCTTCGAACTCAGAAATCCGCCTGCCTCTGCCTCCTGAGTGCTGGGATTAAAGGTGTGCGCCACCACTGCCCATGTTTTTTTAAAGATACAATTGTTCAAGTGAGTAAATGAGGCTGGGCTGCTATAAATGTCTGCACTGGGTAAATTACCATCAGAGATTTACTGCTCAGTTATGGAGGCTCAGATGTCTTGGTCATCCTGATAAGCCCCTAGAAACATTGATCAACAACTGTGTTTGTTCCTTTACTATTTGTGTTTATTGCCTCCTTGTTTGTTCCTTAACCTAGAAATGACCTTATTATTTGCATGTAATTAAAATGGTATAAAAGCAGACTGGGGAAAAATAAGCCCGTTGCAGCCTCAGAACTGGCTGGGGTCATGCTACAGTGTTGTCTAATAGTCTTTTTCCTTTTTAATCCTCACTCCCTCTGTAGTGGCTATTCCTGGTCGTCAACTTCACTGTATCTGGAGTGAACTACAATCCAGAATTAGAAGGCTCACCTGTGATCCAGATATTGAGGCTGGAAGACACAAGTTTCTGACCTGGATCCTGGCATGGAGATCTTGAGGCATAGTGGCCATGAAAGTTTTAGTTTAGTTTAGTTTAGGCCCAGGCAAAGTAGTACAGGCCCTTAATCCCAGGAGACTAAGGCAAGGAGATCTCTGAGTTCAAGGTCAGCCTGGGACAAAGCAAGTCCCAGAACTAGGCGTGGTGGTACACACCTTTAATCTGGACCACACCAGCTGGAGACCTACATAAGGACTTTGGAAGAAGGAAGATTAGCTCTTCTTTGCCTGCGTGCCTTGTGGAACTGAGCAACTGCTAGATTCTTGGACTTCCATTCTGCTGCTGACCATTGTTAGGGAGTTGGACTACAGACTGTAAGTCATCAACAAATTCCCTTACTATATAGAGACTACCTGTAAGTTCTGTGACTCTAGAGAACCCTGACTAAGACACCCTCCCTGAAGAACCTGTTGACTGACTGAGCTGGCTTGGTTAATACTAGGGTTGTCACTTATATGCTACTAAACTTTCAGCTTCTGAGCATGTTTATTTATTAGGGGTTGGTGCAGAACAGTGAACAAATACAGATTCTTTTTGAGTGAATGGTACAAAGAAAGCACTACAATAATTTAGTGAGATAGATATTTTGCTGAGTCAGAATAGCCATGAAGGGTTGGAGAGATAGCTCAGCACTTACGCGCATTTATTGTTCTTTGGGAAGACCTGAGTTAGATTCCCAGCACCCATAAGGTGGCTCACAACTGTCTGTAACTTCATTTCCAGGGGATCCAATGCCTTCTTCTGACTTCCATGGACAACAGGCATGCAAGTGGTGCACATACATACATGGAGGCAAAACACTTATTTAAAAATGAATAAAAGTAATTTTAAAAATTAGAAAAAGTAGCTATGTAGATACACTTTGGTATTCTCTTTGTTACTGTGGACATGGCTTTATTCACTAAATTTGTATATCAAGTGATACTGTACAAAATATTTCCATCTTCCTGAGCATTATAGCTTTTAGGTGGCATTAATTTTATTGCCCCAGACCAAACCATTTAAATGTCTGCTGTTTAAATTTTTACAGTGTTTTGTCTCCTGTGTTCTGACAAGAATCAATGGTACCTAGGGAGTAGACAAATTGTAATCATACTTCTCCTAAATTTGTTCTTACCTAAAACAAATTCATGTAATGCGGTTTCCAACACAGTGTATTTTTGAAAACAGGCAGGTGAATCATGAGGAAATCTAATTTATTTAATATCAATCTTTGCAACAAGTTGTATGAGACATTCAGTTTGTTTTAAACCTTCTATGTATCCTTCAACAAGCAAAGATTTAGGGCTATTAGTGCTGGCAATAAGGTACATATGCTTGAATCAGACCAAAGAAACAAAGCCTAGTGTTACTGGTAAGGGCTTTCCCTAACCCAGCCTTAGCCTCTTCTGGAGACAAGGTCTTATGTAGTCCTGATGGGCCTAGAACTTACTATATAGTTCTATTACTGACTCAGAACTCATAAAGACCACCTGACTTACCTCCCAAGTGTGCCACCTGTTGATGGAAATATTTTAAAAGTTCCTGCTCTACACTCTGGTTCTCCCTGCCCCTTGGGGCCTGACCGGCCATGCACTGGCAGGCAAGGGCTGCCCTGTTTTATCTCATGGAGACTCTGAATCAGAACTCAACGATCTTTCCACCCAGCTCGATAGGTTCCCCCTGGTGGGTCGATACCACGCCAGCCCCATGTTTCAAAACCCCTTTGTGGGGCACATCAGGCAAACCTACACTTTGCTGCTGTACCTCTCTCTCTGGAATCCAGACAAGCCGCCATGAGAAGGAAAACACAACACAGACTTAGTTCAGAAACAATGGTAACTCAGTCTCTGGGCGCGACAACTAAGACCTAATCTTGTAAACCTAATTAATTCTAAGTCCTCCGGAGGTGAATCCTGACAGATCCGCCATTGAAACTGGGAGACACTAGTAGCTACATCTTGTCCTCACTCTGTTCCTGTCCAAAAGGACCCTCTCTCTCACCTCCTCCTCTCTTCCCCTCTCCCACCTGGAAGTTCTATTTTTTTGGTCCAGTCTGAAAATATTAAGTCTATGTTATGCACTTAATTGCTAATTTTTTATTGGATATTTTATTTACAATTGCTAATTTCTTAAAGCATTATTTATGAATTAATTTTCATATATTGAAATTAAAGGAATATTTCTAAATCTTATTCTCTAGTGTTCCCAGTAGAGTGTACTAGATTTTTTTTTTTTGCCTTTAAAGTTTTATTGAGGAATAGCTGTTACATTGTACTTAATATGTTTATAACATTTTTGTGTGTTTAGTATCTTTAAATTTATTCATAGCTGTACTGGCTGGTTTTGTTTATCAACTTGGCACAACCTGGAGTTATCACAGAGAAAGGAGCCTCCCTTGAGGAAATGCCTCCATAAGATCCAGCTGTAAGGTGTTTCTCAATTAGTGATCAAGGGTGGGAGGGCCCATGGCCCATGGTGCCATCCCTGGGCTGGTAGTCTCGGGTTCTATAAGAAAGCAAGCTGAGCAAGCCAGCAGAAGCAAGCCAATAAGAAACATCCCTCCATGGCCTCTGCATCAGCTCCTGCTTCCTAACCTGCTTGAGTTCCAGTCCTGTCTTCCTTTGGTGATGAACAGCAATGTGGAAGTATAAACTGAATAAACCCTTTCCTCCCCAACTTGCTTTTTGGTCATGATGTTTGTGCAGGAATAGAAACCCTGACTAAGACAATGGTCATATTATTTCATCCATTTTAGGTTATTAGGATTCTTAAAATATTCCCTGTTTTCTTGTTGTGTTTGCCAATATTTTGTCCCATCTGTGACCAGGTTTTCTGGTGCATACATATATATATGTGCATACATATATATGTGAATAATAATAAGTAGAAACAACGCAGTGTTCAACATGTGGTAAATGGATATGGATCAATGATGTGGTCCATCCATATGTATTTTCTCAAAAGAAGTGGAACCTAGAAAGAAAACAGAAGAGTGCAAGGCACAAAACTCCAGAGACACATATGTTATCAAAACTCACAAGCCTTTCCCCAAGGTTCTATAAGCAATAAAATTATGGGGCAGGAAAGCTCTTCAGTGGAGCTGCCTATAGATGGCAGCTTTTGTAAGTTGTTGCCTGCATTGGGATGTACTTTTTAGTGTTGGAGCTGCTTTTGAGTCACCCATGCTCCTGTAAGTTATGAACCAGTAAGCTTACTGGTTCATCAAGACAGATTTGGATGGGATAATTTCTTTGGTCTGTTGTTAGTGCCCCTGTTTAGGGTAATAAGTGTTGGTTGACATCTCCCCTGGAAGTCACACAACACGAGACAAGGAGGATTTAGCCGTTAGACAAATGAAGCACTGATACATACTGTAACATAAGACCTAAAACAAAGAAGAAGAAAAAGCATGCTGAGGGAATCCACACACAAAGGCTCTGTTAGATGAATAGTAATATGAACTATCCAGAATAGCCTCTACCACTGTCTGAGCTGTACCTCCCCCCCCTAACAGAGTAAGTTTTAAATTTTGATTAAATATAATTCTCTAGTCTTTAAAAAGAATAGTGCTGTTTTGTATTTGGAAAATCATTGCCAAATCTAATTTTTAGCTATGATTTTATCAAACAGAATCCTAGCATCATCCTTCCAGAGTTCTGTGGAAGCACACTTTCTTAGTCTCGATAGACTATAACAAGGTATAGGAGGCCAGACAATAAGAGAGGTTGATTTTGCTCACAATTCTGAAGTTCCAAGGTCCAGGGCCACATCCAGCGTTGGCTTTGTTGCCAGTCCTGATACCTGCCTGGTCTAAAGTATCACACAGCAAGAATACATTTCTAAGCCACCAGGAATTCAATAACAGATGTGGTACCCTAATGTCTGGTCTAATCCTAAGCACCTCTCAGAAGCCCTACTTCTATACATGGTAGTCTAAGAAGTTTCTATTCTTTTAATGCTTCACAATGGAGATAACACATGAATTTCTAAAGGACACACTGAAAACATGAGGGAAATGGTAGTTAATAACACTATTCCAAAGAGAAACAGAAAAGTAAATGCTAAAGTTAAATGGGATACCTATCTATACGCCAGTGTGCTCAATTGTCACTGTTTTTGATTTTTGAGACAGGGTCTTGATATCCTGGGCTGGACTAGACTTGCTATGTAAATCAGGTTGGTGTTGAATTTGCAGCAATCTTTCTGCTTCTTGAGTGCTCAGGTTACAGGCTTGACTACCACGCCTGGCCTCAGTAGCCACTTTTTAAGTCAACTGTGCCTAATACTTGAAGGTTACCTCAACAGAACATAGAAAGGATATAAATGGTTACCTCAGTAAAAGGTATAAGGGGGTTGAAGAGATGGCTCAGTGGTTAAGAGCACCAACTGCTCTTCCAGAGGTCCTGAGTTCAATTCTCAGCAACCACATGGTGGCTCACAACCATCTGTGGTGGGATCTGATGCCCTCTTCTGGTGTGTCTGAAGACAGCTACAGTGTACTCATATACATAAAATAAATAAAATAAGTCTTTAAAAATAAATAAGTAAATAAAAGGTATAAAAAGAATCACACTTTAAATTCTAATAATAAACTTTTTTATTTCTCCAATAACTTTTAAAATGTGAACATTCTATGATTTAACCAGTTTTTACTTCCAAGTAACTTCTTCATTGGGTCTCAGTTCCCTGTGTAAAAAGAAATAAGGAAAAACAGTAAATAAACTTTAAAAGATATTAAAATTTTGTTTTATGTGTATGTGTGTGCCTTACATCATATTCACGCATCATGTCTGTGGAGGTGCTCTAGCAAGTCAGAAGACGGTATTGGATTTCCTGGAACTGGAGTTACGGGCAGTTGTAAGCTACTATGTGGGTATTGGGAACCAAACCTTGGTCCTCTTTAAGAGTAGCAAATGCTTTTAGTCACTAATCCATCTCTAAGCCCCCATGGTAAATAAAAATTATTAAAGGGCCCGAAGTTTACCTGTTTATATTGAATCAAACTGACTAAGCCTTACATTAGACTCATCAGATCCTCCGTTCACTCTACCCTCAAGCTTTTACTGTCTCTCCCAGTTTAAAGAAATGTGATTTCTTGGTTTACATGACAGCTCTGTTCTTCTGCCTGCATTTAATGGTTTCTAGATCCTTTACAGCTTCTTTCATCTTTCTTGAAATACTAGAGAACCACACACCTGCATAGTGACACTGGGTGCTACTCAGTCTTTTATACCCATTGAGCATAGACAGCTATACCCACTGGCAGATGGCTACTCTATCTGGTCTTATTAGCCATGTTAGGCTCAGGCAAGATGGTGGGTGTTACCACTCAGTCACCGTATGTAAAACATACTGCTTATCTCATGCAGTATCAAATCAGTATACGGTAACATATATGAAAGTATACATGATAGGTTTGGGGCAGCTGGCTTGAATTTTGTTTCTAAACTAAAATACACCCTTTAAGTTTTAAAACTTCTGACTTTCTAGAAGGGAACATGACAAGGGGAGACCTCAAGGAAAAGGGCAGCAATAAAGGGTAATTTTAAAAAACGACAAAAAGATTTCATGTTTTCTATTATATGCAAAAATTGAGATTTAAATACATGTGACATGAAACAGAAGGGACTCTTATTGGGGAGGAAGGGAGCCGGAGACAGGGAATGAAAAGTACAAATACATGCTTGTACGAAGACAAGGGCACTGAAAATGGCTCAGTGGTTGTGAGCGCTCTCTGAGGACATCCACACTGGGGAGCTCACAGCTACTTATAACTACAGCTTCAGTGCATCTGATCCCCTCTTCTGGCCTATAAGGGCACCCACACACGACATGTGACACACACATAAATAACAGGTTTTTAAAAGTCATTTTATATATTAGGTGAAAAAATGAAACGTTCAAAGATCTGAAATGAATTTGCACTCCAGAGGTAACCATTTCATCCAATGATTGATAGCAAACCTGAGGTATCACTTGACTGTTAACCATTAGAGCAGGGGAAAGCACTTCTTCGTTTGGAACAAAAGAGTCAGAACTCCCAATGCTGCCACGAACTAACCTTTGAAATAGCTTACTCTTGTTCCGGAAGGCAGTTAGCTTTTCATCATCCCTTCTGTCTAGATAATATCCAAAGAGAAATCCTGCAGGGACAAGTATATGAACCCAGTGATCACGTACAAGCTGAAATAAGGTCATCTTGACCCCTGAAACAGGAAAAAAAAAATGTAAATGCAAAATACAACTGCCTTTGAAATAGTGAAATAAATGGTAGGCAGGGATTACTATGGACTGGGAACAATACACCACAGATGAAGACAAGGGTGGATATAATCAACAGGAGCTATATGAACAGGGATTCTACTAATATGTACAATGAATGTGGTAAGAAGTATACTTTGGTTTGGTTTGGTTTGGGACAGGCTCACTCTTACTACAGTTATATTCTGGAACCCACCATGTAGTTGAGGCTGACCTTGAACCTGCAGCAGAGGCTCCTGGCTGCCTTCCTAGTACTCAGATTACAGGTGTAGACTACTGCACCTGGCTTAAAACAAGTCATCTTTTAAATTGCATCTGAAATAGGAAGATAGCTGTGGACATGAGACTTGTTAAAAGCATAAGCCTCTTTAGGTTTGCTTGGCATCAGAAAGTAATTAAAACTTAACTAAAATCCTGGCAGTGGTGGCACACTCTTTTAATCCCAGCACTCGGAAGGCAGAGGCAGAAGGATCTCTGAGTTTGAGGCCAGCTTGGTCTACAGAGTGAGTTCTACGGTAGCTGGAGCTACACAGAGAAACCCTGTGTCAAAAAACAAAAACAAAAAAAAAAACCTCCCTGAAGATTAGATGATACGCGCTAATATACGATTCACTGCACTTGGGGCAGTGCGATGGCTTTTTGGATGAAGGCACTCACTGCCAAGCCTGACTGAGCTTGATTTCCAGAACCATATACACGATTGAGGGAGGGCCACCCCCACAGGTTGTACTCGGACCCATGTGTCTGCATTCGGGCGCGCGTGTGCGCGTGCGCGGACACACACAAACATAATAAAAATTATACCGAATTACACTACTTAGGAAATCTTTTTTGTTTGGTTGGTTGGGTTTTTTTTGGGTTTTTTTGGTTTGTTTTTTTTTTTTTGGTTTTTTGAGACAGGGATGAAATCTTATTCCTTACTCCATTAGTGATCTGATATGCTGTCAAACCAAGAAATAGAAAATTTTAAATTTATCTACAAAAACAGTGTTGTACTTTGTGTTGCTTCAGAACTTTCGTATGTGTAAACTATTTGCAGATGTTCTCGTAATGCAATGCATATTTAATATTTTACTAGTAGTGGAATTCTTGAGTAAAGATAAATTTATTGAAAAGTGGGTTTTGTAGGATAAAAAACAAAATGGAAAAAACCCCACAATGTCACAAGACAGGAAATTAAATTACTATAAAAGAAAAAAGAATTTATAGAATGGGTACTAGATACTAAGTTATCATTTCTATGTAGGATCTGGAGCAGCTCTTACCCTCATTTCATATCGCTATGAAAACAGCTTAACTGGGGCCGAAGAGATGCTTCAGTGGTTAAGACGCTTGTTCTTTCAGAGGCTGTAGGGTCTGTTCCCAGTACCTACTCAGAGCTCATATTTAAACAACAGCTTAACTCAAATAGCTATTAATTACAAGCTGCAGTTTAAATTCAGGTCTCTCCAAACAATGCCTCCTGTATCAAGCACACTCGCCCTCCTTTGGAGCTGATATCTCTGGGGTTTTTTTTTTGTTTTTTTTTTTGTTTTTGTTTTTTTTTTGGTTTTTTCAAGACAGGGTGTCTCTGTGTAGCCCTGGTTGTCCTGGAACTCACTCTGTAGACCAGGCTGGCCTCGAACTCAGAAATCTGCCTGCCTCTGCCTCCCGAGTACTGGGATTAAAGGCGTGCGCCACCATTACCCGGCTATATCTCTGTCTTTTTAAGTGCTTTTTGGCTTTTAACATTTTATAAGAAGCAGATGAAGGAGAACAGAACTGGCAATCAAGTAAAAAATAGCAAATGTGTACTGAATTCAATAAAAATACCACCGAATTGCCAATTTTCTGTTAAGCTTTGTATACACAGATGAGAAAGAAAACCACATCCACATGTGAATGAATGCATCACATAATTGGTTGAGAGGACATGTTATCCCAGGAGAAGCAACGCATTACTGCCAGCAAGAGTGCTTAGCTTAATCTGTGCTCACAGATTACATTCTTGCTCTACCTGAATTGGTCTATATACTAACACAGCTCTAACTATTTCTCAAATTGTTAAGAATTTAGTTCCTAAAGTCACAGTGTTATGCTATAACCATTACATTAAAAGTTGCAGTTACTGTAAAGTTTAGAATATGTAATAGTCCACGTACCAATTCCACTTTGAACACCACTGATCTGTAAGATTATTCTGTGGCACATGAGATAAATATATACTTACAACTTAGCCATCTGTTAGTTATGTTGTGGTCTGTTGCCTAGTTACAGCTGGACTTCTCAACCTTAACTACACATCAGAAGCACCTGGGAAGTCCTTTTTAAACTGGAGAATCTGGCTTTACCTCCAAGAAGAGACTGGAATAACAGAACCATTACTACTGGCATTCTGAAAGATTGATGTGATCTGGCTCGATTCAGGAAGGATGAGTTAGAACTGTGGGGCTCTTGCCTCATATAGACTCCAGAACTCACCCACTGACTTGAATACAAATGCTTCTTGGGAACTTAAATGTAAGTAAAGCCAATCTTCATTTCCATAAGAAAGCTGTTCTCTAACCCTTTATTAATTAGCATCATTTATATTTAAAGTATTTCTCCACGTGAACTAATTACCTTTATAAACTTGAGCCAAGTTACTTTTAATAGTAGTCAACTGCAAAATACTAGTCAGTGTCTGTGTTCATGAGACTGTGTTTGAGTTTGGCAAACTCAGTGGTCACCTACACTTTCTGTCCTTAAGGGCCAGAAAGATGAGTCAGCAAGTAAAGGCACTGGCCATCAAGTCTAAGAACCCAAGCTTGATTCCTAGGACTCACATGATGGAAGGAGAGCTGACACTTGAGAGTTGTCTGCTAACCTCTGCACCAGCCAAGTGTGCTGTGGCATGAAAATGCATATACAAACACACAACTGTTTTTTAAAAGCTTAGTTTGTTTATACAGCTGTTAAGACAGCATTTTTGCACTAACAAGTACTTGCTGATTCCCAGCTCACAGCAGTTTAAAATAAGCTCACAGCCACCTGTAGGCTATGAGTCATTACTATTGGCTTTCTACGAGATGGGTTCGGTCTAGCCTTATGGGCCTCTTGCTACATATGGGCTTCTATAGGCTGGAGGCATGACAATGGTACTAAGAAAGAGATTCTTCACAGAATCCATGGTTGGCCTCCGCCATCAAGAAGGAATATCCGTAAGAGAAAATGACAAGTCATCTCATATTACAGTATATACTCAACTGGCTTGGGGAGCAATGCAGTGAACATTATCTACAGAGATGTTTGTCTCCAAGTAGATGAGCAGGGAGAGCAGAAATGGGTAAGAGATGCAGAGAGAGGATCTTTGTCATGTGCCTAAATCCATAGAGCTTCATTTAGTATTGGGAAAGGTGGTGAGGACCTAGAAAAGTTTCACTTCAAGTTTTGGGTGAGCTAAGAATGTTACCAAGAGGGCAGGACCAATGACCTGCTCAAAGGAATATATTCCTGGCCAGAGCGCATATTAGTAGTCTCTTTAGCTCTTTAGACTTATTATTTTTAACTTTTTGTACATGTGTGTGTGCCTGTGCACATGAGTACAGGTACCCAAGATGGCCAAAGGCATCAGAGCCCTTTGGAGCCTGAGTTGTGAGCCACCCAACATTGTGAGCTTTGAGTCAAGAGTTGGGAACCAAACTTGGGTCCTCTGGAAAAGCAGCAAGCACTGTGAACCGCTGAGCCCAGCCATTTCTAGCTCCAGGTGTGTTTTTGTATGTGGGGCCATAAGAAGAATTTTGTTTTTATTTCAGAAATTTGGAGCAGCTCCAGTATTTTTGCTTTGTTTTTCAAGACAGCGTTTCTTAGAGAGAGAGAGAGAGAGAGAGAGAGAGAGAGAGAAAGATCCTGATATGGCTTAAGCTCTTATATTCTACTGTCTCTATGTACGGAGGTAAACATTTAAATAACTCCTCTTCTTCTTCTTCTTTGCAGAGCCTAACTGTATATATAGAGCCTAGAATTCACAATGTACACCAAGCTAGTCTCGAACTCAGAGATGCCTCTGCTTCTTGGGCACTGGGATTAAAAGCATGCACTACCACACCCAGCTTTTGCTTTGTAAAAACAAACAAAAAACATCAACAACCCCCATATAGTTCCTAATATTTTTCTCTAACACAAGTTTCTTTCCCTTTTCAAGATGAAAACAAACTGCTGTGAGTCTTATTTTGGTGAGTCACTCTGTATTCACGCTGGAAACAAATAGACTTTTTAAAGAGAATACCTCGTGTCGGACTGGACCCCACAGTTCTTTATAATTATTACAAAGTGTCACCTAAGCCGTGGAAAACAGAAGTGAATGCGTGGAACAAAACCGAAACCCATGAGATCATGACATAACACACGCTGGAAACCAAGCAGAAAGCCATGTTTTTAAAAGGCAAATGGGTAAGTGCGGGTTTCACGTTTAGGAGAGTTGACGAAGAGACAGATGCCTGGGAGAATGGGCCCTGCTTCTGGATAGAAGCTGCATTCCCTACTGTGGGCTCAAAAGTCGGATCCTTTCCCAGTCCCTCGAGAACGAGGCCATCCGATCGTCCCCAAAGACGCTTTGGTTAAGCCAGCATCAGAGCACTCTTTGTAAAAGGTGTGGAGCGGACAGCGCGCAGTGGTCACCCAAAGGCGACCCTGTTTTCCCCTCCATGCGAGCGTTCCCCAGAACCCTCCCGCCTGCACCACAACGGGTGGCGCCTGGGTCCCCAGACCCACCTTCAGCCTGGTGCCAAACGTGACCAAGGACAGCCGCAGGGAGCTAGGCCACTGGCGCCGGCGGAAGCCGTGACCTGAAGAGCTGCCACTCGCCACGCCAGCCCTGAGGAGAGGGGTGAGGCCGGCAGACCGACCGCTCTCTCTCCTTTCTCACGAGTGAGTCCTCTACGTTTTAGGCTTTAAATAATCGTGACAAGTTCTGAATAAAACTTGGATCTAAGCTGAAAAGGTTTGCGAGCTTTTGCGCTGTCACCTTCCCCGACCCGGCTGCTCGCCCCCCCTACAGATGGTGCCGCCCGGGTTGTCCCCGCCTCAGCCGCTCTCCTCAGGCGCAAGATGGCGGCCACCACACTGGAGCTCCTGCCGGCTGCTCTCCGCCGCTGAGCGCGCGCTGGCTCTGCTCGCTCTCCGACCTGTGTTCCACTAGGGGTTGGGAAGGGCGGCGGACAGTGCCCAGGGAAGAGTGACCTGGCAGGTGAGGACGAGAGAAAGAAAGGAGCCTTCGGGTTGGGAGGAGGCCCTCAAGGGACTGGGTTCCCGCGTCGGCTCGGTGTCGCCCGGACGCGCTCCCGCGGTTTCGGTTGTGACCGTCTCCGTGGTTCCTGGAACAAGCGTTCCGCAAGGGGAAGAGAAGTGACTTTTCCACGGGCTGAAACCTCGGGGTGTTTGGGAGGCTCCTATAGTTCCTCCTTTGCTCCTTGCCCTCCCTCCTGTTTATTTCCTCTGACCTTTCATCCTCTGGAGCTAAAAGTTAGTCCGAGTCCAGCTTGGGCTCTTTCCCCTGATGCCGCTTTACTCCCCAAGCCTTCCTATCTTGGGTTCAGAAACCACGAGGCCAGCAGGTGCCCTCCTAAGTTCCTTAACTTCATAAACCGTGAGAGGTTTATGCCACGCCTTGTTAGAATTAACGTCGCTCTCAGCGCTTCCACAATCACTGTTTCCCAAGATCCCATTCTTAGTTTCCTTGCTTACATACTTTTCGGGAAACCAGAAGTCAGGCCATCTCCAACCCCAGTACTCTGGCCCCTGTAGACTTTAAGACATCATCTGTTCCTACCCTTTAACCTTTAATTTTACCTGAACGATTAAAGAGAGACTTCTCCCACTCTGTAAGCCCAGGACTAGTCCAGATCTCTCTCTCTGCATATTTCTCATTGGTTGTCCTCAACGTGCACGATCATATGTATCTGATATATGTTCGGGATGAAGCAGAAATAGTGAAAATCACTGTCTTTCTGATATGGTGGGTTCAAAGCTTTCAGCACATTTATTTCTATTGCTGTAAGCACTGTGTTTGGTTTGGGAGATGCAAACATGAGCGCTTTTTGGACATTCATCATCCGTTCGCAAATATTCCTTTTTCTACCTCCTTTGTGCTAAGTAATCATGCTTTACCTGGGGACAATGAAAAGGTCGCACCTGAGCTGGATCAAGAGGAATTTGCTAAGCCTGGGAGAACAAGGCTTCTGGATGCAGAAGAGGGATTAAAAATTTGAGAAGGCTGGGCACTGTTTGGGAAAAGAAAAAAAACAAACCCGGAAGAGGGGTTGCTGAAGACTGAAGGTGCAAATTAGGTCAGCTTGTGAGTGGTCTTGGAGCTTGGCTTTCATTTAGTTAGCAGGAAGCTAGTGAACACTTGGCAGGAAGTGGGCCTGAGGTATTTATTTCTTCGGATGATCTAGCATCTAAGGGTATGCAAGGACCAACCTGAGACAAGAAAACTAGATGCAATTTCAGCCATTCAGGTAAGGCAACAAACACCTACCTCCATTGAGGCAGGAGAAGAAAGAACTGGAGAAATGAACTAAATGCCACCTACATAGGATTTCACTAGTGACTACCGGTTTGCTAGTAGTGGGTGGATGGTTTTTAGTCTGGGAAACTTGATGGTTGGTGATACCATTGAACAAATCAGTCTGAGACATGGATATAAAAATAGGGTGGTACCAACTTTGCTCCTAAGCAGTGGCAAAAACATAATGTTCCCCAGCCCAAAGCATTGATTTTGGAGTCTGCACCTCTGCTATTACAGTGGCTACTAGCCACATGCAGTATTGAGCGCTTGTCCCAGAAAGTACACGTAGTACAAAACCAGTGTAAACCGACTCATTAAATGACCTGTTGTAGTGATGATTTGGACACTGTTAAAACACCAGGCCTTACTTTTTGCTTTAAATGTGGCTGTGAAAATTTTTAAATTACATCTGTGGCTCACATTAGTCTAGACTAATGATGGGAGAAGGATGAGTAAGGAGGCAAAAATTGAGCTAAAGGGGGGGAAAAAATGAGCTAGACCTTGAGAGAATAGTAGGCTAATGTCAGCAGCTTCTGGTTGGTTACTCCTCACCCCACTCCAGTAAAAACATTCAGCTATTTGTTTTAATTTTCTTTCCCCTTCAGGCAGTAGATACTTTTTAAGGTTGTTTTGTTTTTTGTTTTTGTTTTTTTAAGTTTTAAACTATCATTTCATGATGATGTTCTCGTGGTGTGTGTGTGTGTGTGTGTGTGTGTGTGTTAGGCACACATATACCACAGTGTACAAATGAAGGTCAGAGACCTCTTAGCGGAGCGGGTACTCGCTTTCCAACAAGTAGGTTCAAGGGATTGAACTTGGGTTTAAGTTACCAGCCCTTTTCAAAGACTTTTGAACAATGGGTAGTGTGTGTTTTAGATTACTCTGGCAGTAGTGTTTCCATTGAGATAGAGGGGAAAATCTGCTGGGAAGGAAATGGAGAAACCCAAATGTAAGGTAATGAGGCCTGCCATTCAGGTATGGGCAGTAAGAACAGAAAAGTGCAAGGTGGTCTAAGGGAGAAGCAATCCAGAACTGATAGGAGATGGTCACAGAGAAATAAAGGGAAGACCTTCAGCCTTGGTTACTTAGCTAATAACCAATTAATTGATACAGAATTTAAAAATACATTTGAGACAAAAATAATTTAGTCTTAGAATCAGTGAAGTGGAGAGGTGTTTGAGTGTAATTGACCAATTTCCCTTTTTCTATGTTTGTTCTGTTGGTGTTCACCCATGCACATCCGCCTATTTTCCATCAGTACAGAGTTACCTGTATCATGCCCTCTTCCTACTTAAGAATGAATTTTTAAATGCGTCTGCATTGCCTACAGAACTAGGTCCAGGGTATCCAGGGCCCTTCTGCTGGGCCTGTCCTGCTCACTTTGTCAGTCTGTCTTTCTATGGAAGCATGCCAAGCTGAATTTTTCATTGATAACCTCTAGCTTTGTGCTTTTCATCTTAGCTGGCGTTATTACAATCTTTTGACTGTCTTCTCTCTTTCTGTCCTGACCATATAAGTCTTTAATAAGTAATCTTAGTTCCTTTAATAACAGAAGCAATTGAGAATTTTTAAACTTCACTTACTGAGCTGTGTATATAAGTAGGTTAGAACCAATTTGGCCCATAATTACTTATGTTTTATCTCTTTTGTAAATTTATGTCTCCTTACAATTTATGTCTCTGTCTGTCTGTCTGTCTAGATTTATTTTATGTGTATGAGTTTTTGCCGTTTTAGACATGTGCAACACATGTCTGGTGCCTTTGGAGTCTAAGGCTTTGGATCTCCAGGAACTGAGGTTACACATGACTGTGAACCCACTTCCTCTGTAAGACAAACAAGTGCTCTTAACCTCTGAGTCCTTTCTCTAGCCCCAATTTTTTTTTTTTTTAATGGAATATATAGGGCCAGCGTGATTGTACATGCCTGGAATCCTAGCATTTTAGAGGCTGAGGCAGGAGGATAAAGAATCTGAGGCCATTTGGGCTATATTGTCAAGCAACAGGACTTCACAGTGAAAACTTACCTAAAAAAGCATGCACTTCTGCTGCTGCTCGTGTCTTAGACAAAGACAGAAATTAAAACACCATAATTGTAACTAGAAGTGTGTTTGTGTAGCTATTTTATTGGGTTCTTACACCTCTACCTCCCTTCCAGTCCTAATTCCACCCTCATCCCTTCCAACCCTGCCCCCAGCACTAGGAAGGGTAAAGGAGGCACAGACCTCTTAAGACTACTTCCTGTTTATTAGGAGCATAGGATTCCTTGGCACAAATCCAATCTTCGAGGTCAAGCCATCTCCAGCTTCACTCTCTTTGCTCAGGACCACTTGACAAATTGCAACCACAGGAACCAGCAGCAGCCACCACAGGCCCTCTCGAGGCTCTTCCACTTATACCCTCTCCAGAGTCCCCAGAAGTCCAAGTGTAAAGTATCATCTGCAGCTGGCAAAAATCACACCCTGCTGGTACACTCAGCAAGTACGATCACCCGCTGTGAAGCAGCCTCTTATCCCACACCTGGGATTTAAACAAAAACATACTCACGTGACATAACTGGGTTTTTGTTTGTTTGTTTGTGTGACATAACTGGGTTTTTGTTTGTTTGTGTGACATAACTGGGTTTTTTGTTTGTTTTTAAAAACAAAATTCTTACTACAGAAGTAAATTACATTCACAAGACTTTTTAAAAAAGATTTTAAAAGAACTTCTAAATTTGTGTTTATCCTATCTTGGAGTGAAATATCAGTAGGTAATGAATCTGGTAAAGATACAGACTTACCATGAGGACTTAAAAGATCCTTTTCATCTGTTAAAGTCTGGGTCTTTCTGTAAAAGTTAATGTGAACTCATTCAGTTATCTGCAAGCACTTTGAATTCGATTTCATAATTAAAGTGAGAACCGAAGTAGATTTAGGTGGGCATTTAGTTCAGTGCTAACATACTTGCTTAACATGCATGGGATCCCAAGTTTGTGTTCAAAAAAAAGAAAAGATGCTTTTGAAGAATATTGCCTAGATTCTCTTCAAAATTTATGAACATTGTTATAGAGTAGAAATTTTTGCCCAGCATCTCAAAAAAGTAATCAACATAAGGGAGTTGGGTCAGTTAACATGTAGATCCTGTATTACCTGCTGAGCCATCTCACTTTCTGTCACCAAAACCGTCATCCCACAAGTTCACTGCAAAACTGTTCACGTTAATCTTTTTGGAGAATGTGTAGTAGGTGTCCCACATACTTTGCATCAGAAGTATGCTGAATGCCTACTTTGTGTCAAATTTTTTTTTTTGTCTTGAGAATTGCAGGCATAAGATACTGTCAAAATTAATTGCAAACATTTAGATTTCAGTCGCTTACAGTGTAGCACAAGTGTTGCTAACGTTAAGCTTCCTGAAAACCATGTTTCTTTGACTGTGTACATTTTGCATGTGTGTCAAGGACTGTGGGAGAAAGGAAGAGCTATGGTTTTTAATTAGATTCTCGGGAGAGTGTATACATGACTTCTTGTATAGAGAAAAAAAACCATGCAGACTTATCATCCAGCTAAAGGAAAAAGATTGGCCTTGGAAAGTGAGTTCTTAATTCACTGCCACTTAGTACTGAGCAATATGGGTGGTGTAGACTCTGCTCAAGATAATCTCCACATTATTTGGACTCCTCCACCCTTTGTAAATGTATACTACTACTGATGTTGTATGGACCGGAGACCCCAGGTGAGGAGACGTTAATTAGCTTGCCCTGAATCCTGTAGGAGTGGATTGACATCTGGATTAGTGATTCCAAAGTCCATTGCTATTCACAGACCTAACCTGGGGGGACTCTGAAGGACTCTGTAAACAAGGTTTTGTACTTTTATATGTGGCTGTGATAGAATGGATTTTAACATGCTAGCTTTTAATGAAAGTCTGGAATCTCTCTGTACTTAAAATTTTGAAATAATCTGCCTATTATGTGGATTGTTCTTTTATGTTTAATTATATTTTTATTCCCAAGCACTTTTAGATACGCGTTACTGGACCAGAAAGATGACCTCTATCATCAAATTAACTACCCTCTCTGGGGTCCAAGAAGAGTCTGCTCTTTGCTATCTTCTCCAGGTTGATGAGTTTAGGTTTTTGTTGGACTGTGGCTGGGATGAACACTTCTCTGTGGACATTATTGATTCCCTGAGGAAGTAAGTTAAAGTAGTTCAGACTTTTAAGGTTTTATTAAATCAGCTTTTAAAACTCAGCCTTTAGTAGGGCAGTGGTGGCGCACGCCTTTAATCCCAGCACTCGGGAGGCAGAGGCAGGCGGATTTCTGAGTTTGAGGACAGCCAGGCTACACTGAGAAACCATGTCTCAAAAGAAGGGAAAAAAAAAACCCTCAAATTTTTTCTACATTTTCATAACATCATTTGATGTTGTATACTGTTGTTATAATTTCTTTAGCTTATAGTAAATTTTATTTATGACAAAAAACTAAATTGTGGCCATTGTAACTTACAAAGTTTTGATTGGCTGATAAGTTATGCTTTTGAAATACAGCAAAACCTTGTTGTTACTTTGCTAGTGGACCAGAGAAAGTATGCTCTGTAATTTTTGGAAAGAGCACAAGTCTGTCAAAACCTGAGGAGAAGAACACTTCCCTGAGAAAGCTCTGTCCTCACATCACATGGCCTCACTTTCTGTGTCTCCATATTCAACACTGGGACTTGACTCTTTAAATGGTGCCCACCTGATACAAATGTGTCAGGAAAAAAATAAATCAGTTACCTTTGCGTTATTATTACTAATAGTGAACGAACAAGGATAACTTGAAGCCAAAAAGAAAAAAATCTCTGAGGCTTCTCCTTTATCCCTGAGGATGTGTCCTTCCCTTGTTAATGACATCTCTACTACTGGCACTTCATTTTTGTCACCAAGCTAGAAAACTGAAGCAAAGTCAGTGACAACTGCATGAGCATTTAAATGTTGCCCCTTTAACAATTAATAGCATAGGTGATACCCATTTAAAATCAACTTACACGTGGTGTCTCCGTTTTCTTTTTTAAGTATTTTAAAGTGCATCTGATACCATATTAGTAATAATTTCAATTCACAGGGGCTGGGGGGACAGTCATTGTGTTAGCCCTTGGGTTTGCTCTTCAACCGTAGCATAGCCTTGAGTCTAGAATGGGTGAGTCATGACGGCGGTTCTGTCCTTTCTGCTCAAAGAACTGACAGAGCTGCCCTCTGTGTTCACCTCTTTGTGCCCCTGTGTTTACAGGCATGTTCACCAGATCGACGCAGTGCTCCTGTCTCACCCTGACCCACTCCACCTCGGTGCCCTCCCATTCGCTGTGGGAAAGCTGGGTCTGAACTGTGCCATCTATGCAACAATTCCCGTTTATAAAATGGGGCAGATGTTCATGTACGACCTTTATCAGTCTCGCCACAATACAGAAGATTTTACCCTCTTTACATTGGATGATGTGGATGCGGCCTTTGATAAAATACAGCAGCTAAAATTCTCTCAGATTGTGAACCTGAAAGGTAGTGTAGTAAGCTCATGGACTAATGGAGTGGAAGCTTTGTTGTGTGCTTTTTTTCTGTCTCTGTGTTTTTAGCTGTTTAGTTTTTACAGTCCCAGGAGATCCAACCCAGAGCCTCATTCATGCTGGGCAAGGAATCTTCCCCATAGCTGCATCATGCCAAGCTTGGGCTAATGGAGTTGACTTAACCTTCTGAAAAGTACTGAAAGGAATTCATAATAAAAATTATAGGCAGTGTGGTATCAAGATAAAATTAGCATTTTCTACCTGGAACTTCAATTTGAGTTTCCAAATATTTCAGACTAAATACTAACAAAATGTTAATAGCTTGGGATCCTCATATCTGGGTGGAAAACAGCACTTAAACTGTATAAAGTGAACAAAGCTGATATGTCTGGATCCTCCTCAGAACTTAGTTAGGTTCAGGAGACAGACTCAGAGCCCTAAATGTAGTAACTGAAGCAACTACTTGGGCAGCAGAGTGGAAAATTTATTACTTAATAAGGATACTAAATACTAAGTCTGCAACAGGGAAGCCTGTGACAGATTTTCTTAAACATGAACAATGGCGTTAAACACATGGCACAGTAGTTGGTGTGGTCATGCCTGCAATCCCAGTACTTGGGAGGCTAAGAGAAGTTCATGAGTTCAAGATCTGTCTAGGATATATAGCAAGTTCAAGATCTGTCTAGGATATACAGCAAGTTCAAGATCTGTCTAGGATATACAGCAAGTTCAAGATCTGTCTAGGATATATAGCAAGTTCAAGATCTGTCTAGGATATATAGCAAGTTCAAGCATCCTGGACTGTATGTAGTGAGACCCTATTTTAAAAAGAAAAAAAGTGGGGACTAGAGAGATGGCTCAGCTAGTCTTCCAGAGGACCTGGCTTCAATACCCAGCACCCACATGGCAGCTCACAGCTGTCTGTAGCTCTGGTTCCAGATAATCTGACATCCTCACACAGACATACACGCAGTCAGAGCAACAATGCACATAAAATAAAAATAAATCTAAAAATTTAAAAATAAAAAAGCCAACCAAGAAAAGTGACACTGTAGCATTTGATGCCAATGATTAAGCCACAGAATGACCATGAGTGGAGTAGTCTTAGCAGTTTTACTTTGTTTAGCTTTTCTGTGGGTAAATTTTTTACCATAATGAGGTTTGAATTGTTATTCCATCAGTTTAGCTTAACAGATATAGGACCAACTCGGCAATTATTTGTGCAATAATAAATATCAAAACTTAGTTCTCAGGCTGTAGCATAGTGGTATTTGCCTGGTGTGCATGAGGCTTTGGGCTCAGTCCACAGCACTACAAATACAGTGTACAGTTCATGCTAAGTAATAGTGCACTGGCTTTTAAGTCCTGTCGCTAGCCTTGTGTGTATAGGCACAGATGGGTACCTCGGGGGGACACATAATGAAATGAGAAGAACAGTTTTCTCCACTAAGGGAGTAGAGTAGCTGCAGGCAGGAGAGAAGGCTTTCTCTACCGTAGCACTGAACTTTGTGCCACTGTTGAATATATACTGAACATATGTATGAACATAACTTAGAAATACAGCTGCCCTAGGGTTGTGAAAATAAATCTCAGAATTGTCATTATCTTGTTGGTGTAGGCAAAGGACATGGTTTGTCTATCACACCCCTGCCAGCCGGCCATATGATAGGAGGAACAATATGGAAAATAGTCAAAGATGGAGAAGAAGAAATTGTTTATGCCGTCGACTTCAACCACAAGAGGGAGATGTAGGTATATCTGGACACGGGCTAAAGGAAATGTGGTTATCGTCTTCTTCACTGAAGGAAAACTCAGAACAACTGTTTGATTCTGGTTTTTAATCAGAACTCTACAGCAATTTAAAACCATCAAGTACTGAGTATGTTCATTGTAGGGCAACAGGTTCCTTTTAAGACGTAATAAGCACTTTAACGTTTTCTATGTCAACATCCATTCTGTAAAACTGGTGATTCCCTGGAGGTCTTGAAAGCAGTGAATTTTTGTTCATTAAGTTATATTTTATATGATCTTGACTTATTTATTGATAGGACTTTGTGACTTCTTGTCTTTTTGGGAATGGTAAAGGTAGTGATTGCTATCTAATTTAATGATACTTAATGATAGTATCCCTTTATAATGGTACATAACAGTTAAAATTTTATATTATTCATTTGATATTCAGAAGAATACTATAAATTGTGTGCCCGTGCATGTATGCTTCCTTTGTTACATCTGTGCATTAAGTTCATGGGTATCTTGTGTTAGATTCCAGTCATCTCAAGCTCTTTATATTATGAACCATTAAGGACTAACAATCTAGACCTGTAATTGTGGGTCAATGAGAAGGATGGAAAATGAAGTAAATGGTGAATGAAGTCAAATGAATTTAAAAGGTGACAGTAAATTCTAGGTGGGTTTAGAATTAACTAGAATCAGAAGCTGTATTGTGTCCGGTCTTTGACTTGGAAGAGATTGTACGCACAAAGGTGAAGGCTCAAATTACTTACAAAAGATGTCATAACTTTGATTATATACAAATTTAAATTAAGACAGTAAAGTCATTAAACAGAGAAAATACTGTAGCAATTAGCCACATACATATATATAAAACTAGGAGTTACTCAAGAAATCAAAAATACACTAACTGCAAGATGGCCAAGTATTAGTCACAAAGCGGATATTGAAATAATATGTACTTATTGTATGTTTAGATTATTTTAAAATACTGATAGTTTTGGCAGTCTTTCTAGTTGAGTCTTTCCAGAAAAGGTTAAGCCTTTTCAGAAGGGCATTTGACAATAATTGTATATTCTAGTGAATACATTTCGAGGAATATGTCCTAAAGAAATTTTAAAATACAGCTAGGTGTGGTGGCTCACCTCTAATCCCAATACTTGAGAGGTGGAGACAGGAGGTTGGGATTCCAAAAACATCTCTTTCAAAGATAAAGTGGTGCAAGGGTGCATTCAGCAGATAAAAGCTAACGGTCAGATGAATACAATATGGTGCAACAGGAAGTGCGTACAGTTGTGAGACGGATGGGCACCCTGCTACATGCCAGTACTCCTGGCGTTTGCCAGGCTGAGGTAGGAGGATGGCGCTGGCACCTAGGCTGCATACAGCCCAATTCTCTAAAAACAAGCTTCAGGCAGAAAATGTTTACAATTTCTAAAAGTTAGATTTAGAAAAGTGTTAATGTCACAGAAAAGACTAGAATATAGAATGAATATATAGAAATATACATGAACTATATTCTAAATGCATATATGGGTACAGAGAAAAACTTGTATTTTTAGAAAGATTATCTTGAAGGGGTGGTCCTTGTTAGTGTGCGGGAGGCCTTATGAAAGCTGCTTCTTATTTTTGTAATAGGTGAAGCTTTACTGTTCATTTGACATGACAGATGTTCTTTGTCTTTTAACTTTGTTATAGCCACTTAAATGGATGTTCCCTGGAAATGCTAAGCAGACCCTCTCTACTTATCACAGATTCATTTAATGCTACTTATGTGCAGCCTAGAAGGAAACAGAGAGATGAGCAGCTCCTGAGTACGTATGTCTACTGTTCTGTTGGGATGCCTTTATGTCGTATAAGATCAGCTAACTCTAATACTTTTCTAATGCATTTTATACATTTTCTATGTGTATGTATGTATGTGTGTGGATACATGCTTGCCACAGAGTGCCTGCAGAGGTCAGAGGGCATCTTGTGGAAGTCAGTTCTCTCCTTCCACCCTCTGGGCCTCAGGATCAAACTTGAGTCATCAGACTTGGGAACAAGTGCCTTAACCCATTAAACGATTTTGCTGGCCCCATAACTCAACAGAAATGTTAATGTGACCAGTTCAAGATGCTCTCTAAAGGTTGGCTTTCCCTGCCACTCTGCTCGTTGATAGCTCCCCCCATGTATTCACTGGTCTCTGTCTACAACAACAACTGCTTATGTACAGATCAGAAAGACAGTGAACCAGAGAAAAGTGAGGGTGCACAGGGTCTGCTGGCTGGGCATTGGGTGTGTTATTCTGAGAGTTTTCTTGCGTTTACAGAGGTGCTCTGAGCCATCACTTCTTGCTTCTGTGTTGACTCTTTCTGCTGTGCTTTGTTATTTCTTTTTCTATAAGCCATATGTAATTGCAACAGGAAAGCTGGGTTCCACTTTTCAATGTATGAGCAAACACTGTCAGCTGTCTACTTACTAATCCACTAACTTTAAGAAACTCTTCAGTGTGTGCGCGCGCGTGCGTGCATTTCCCAGATAATACTGTGTGTGTGTTTGCCAGCTAGAGTTTGTCTTTACCCAACACTTCCAGGTGACTTTGAGAACAGGGACATCTATTGTTAGAGATGCTTTTTTTTTCTTGGAAAGGAACATGTACTGTGTTTTATTCTACACACATGCATACAAAACATGTGTCACATGTTTTATTCCTAGGAAAGTATATTCAACCCAGTGAAAAGTAACTGTCAATCTCTGAGCAAATACCACATGTCCTAGTGATCATTTACAGGATCTTTATAAGAGATGCTGGGAAGTTGTGCTGTGCTTCATTTTGTTGCAGAGCGCATGCCTTATAGGGTTCTTCTGTTCTTGTTTAAGCAAATGTCCTGGAAACTCTTCGGGGTGATGGGAATGTGCTGATAGCTGTGGACACAGCCGGCCGAGTTCTGGAGCTTGCCCAGCTTCTTGACCAGATTTGGAGAACTAAAGATGCAGGGTTGGGCGTTTACTCGCTGGCCCTGCTGAATAACGTCAGCTACAACGTGGTGGAGTTTTCTAAGTCACAGGTTTGTTCTCACGTGCCGTTCTCTAAGAAGGTGGGGTGGACGGTCTTAATTGCCCTTCAGATTCTATTAATAATAATGGTAGCTAAGCATTATCTACTTAGTTCTGTGTTCTTCATATACATTTTCTCTTTTAGACATAAAGTCTATTTTTGTCTCCATTTTGCAGATTAAACGAGTTGCTTGTTTTCTTACTCTTGGTTTTCTGATCTATAAAATGGGGGTAGGGCTGGAGAGATGGCTCAGCAGTTAAGAGCACCCGACTGCTCTTCCACAGGTCCTGAGTTCAATTCCCAGCAACCACATGGTGGCTCCCAACCATCTGTAATGGGATCGGATGCCCTCTTCTGGTGTGCATCATATATATACACAGACTACTTCATACATAAATAAATGAAATTTAAAAAAAAAAATAAAATAAAATGGGGGTAAGAGTAAAATATCAATGGTAGACCCCATCATTCTTGAACGGGGTTCTTTCCCTCCAGGTGACAATCCCTGGGCTCTAATACTCAGATAGAACATCCACATTCTCTTAGAAAGATGGAAGCTGATAGAAGTGGAACTGCAAAAGTGGCTTTGTTGTTGTTTAAGGGTTAAAAACTGGGGGACGAGGATCTAATGGGGGAAAGAAGCTGGTTAAACTTGTCCGAATTGTACACAGTTACTCAATTAGTAGGGGAAAGGATTGCGTGATTATTGTTAAATATCTCATGGGCGTGGCATTTTCTAATTATCGCCATTTTTCTCACTTGTATTAGGTAGAATGGATGAGTGATAAATTGATGAGATGTTTTGAAGACAAAAGAAATAACCCATTTCAGTTTCGCCATCTCTCTCTGTGCCACGGTCTTTCTGACTTGGCTCGAGTTCCAAGCCCCAAAGTTGTACTTGCCAGCCAGCCTGACCTGGAGTGCGGATTCTCAAGGGACCTCTTTATTCAGTGGTGTCAGGACCCTAAAAACTCAATCATTCTAACCTATAGAACAACTCCTGGGACTTTAGCACGTTTCTTAATTGATAATCCTTCTGAGAAAGTTACAGAAATAGAGGTAAGCACTCATGTGGAACTTTATTCTATTTATTTGGCACTGGGTCTGGTTAATGCTGCCTGTGTACATATGTGTGTGAGTGAGGCCATCCACTGAAGCATAGGCAGCACTCTTGGGCCATACCCCCAAAGAAAAATGAGCCATCCTTCCCTCAGCAACTGTCAACTGCCAGTAGCTCTTCAGCTAAAGGTGGGGATCCTCTCCTGTCTGGGCTGGAATTTTGCCTCACTCGGTCTCATGCAGGTAACTACAGCTGCCAGAAGACAACATTTCACAGCATTCTTCCTTGTCTTCCAGCTCTTAAATTCTTTCTGCCCTCTCTCCTGCTGTTTCCTGAGACTTGGAGGTGTGCAGCAGTTGGTATAGAGCTGCCATCTAGGGCTCATAGACTCCATTGACCATGGAAGTCTTCATTAATTGCTGCCCATCAAAAAAAGCTTTTCCAACCTAGGTCAAGAGCAGCACTCATCTATGGGTGTAAACATAAAGGTTTGGAAGGCAGTTTGACCATTTAAGCAGAGCCAACAATATGTTCCCAGTGGGGCCAGTGACCTTCCTGGTCAGGGACTTTTGACTAGGTTGAACTTGCCAGTCATGAATTCCCTCCTGCAGAGCAGGTCTCAAAGCCAGTTGGTTACACCCTTAACAGCCATGCCCTGTCGCACCAGTGGCCACCTTCCAGCAGATATTCTCTCCTGCTTTGTACTTTGGGCAGGTGTCCTCACGTTGTATCCTAGCTTTCAGCTCCGTTTTCTTCCCTTTGAAGTACATGCTGTCAGTCACGGTGATTTCCTAACCCCTTTTTGTTTTAGGCACTTATTAATTTTATTCCCCATTCTAAGACTGAAGACCTTAACCATGCTAGGCAGTTATTTTACTACACCCCCCAGCCCCATTGCCGACTTGAGACCTTGATTCTTCAGGTCAGAGGACAGCTTTCTGGAGTCCTTTCTCTCCTTCCACCACATGTGTCCTAAGGATTAAAATTAGATCATCAGGCTTGGCAGCAAGCACCTTTACACACTTCAGCTATTTTTATAAAGAAAGCACACACACACACACACACACACACAACCTAAATTTTAATTTGGGTATTCATGCACACATACATATGCCCTATGCAGTCAAGGATTGGTTATCTCTGATTCTTCTTTGTTTATTTATTTACTTGTTGTTTGTTTATAAGGGCCACTTACCTCTGGCTGGACTGGAACTCACATCTTTCACACACATCTTTCCATTTCTAGAAAAACACCTTATGTCCTAACGATCTTTCTTTCACTGTGCCTTGGCTGCTTCGCTGTCTACAGGGTCGGTAGTTGTCAGTCTCATTTGGGACTTCCAGTTCATTAAACTTACCTTTCACCATGTATTGTCCTGTTAGCGCAGGGACAGTGCCCCATGATTAGAACGCTGTAGGCAGTGCTGGCAAACCTACCTTTCACCCTGACTAGCCCCATCTTTGCCCGTGTGTGTCTGCCTTCAAGCAGCTTGACGCCATTTGAGTTAAACAGGAGCAGTAAACAGATTCCCTCCATGTGGGTACCTGAAATGGCACCGGCACTGGCATGTGGTAGCAGGTTCATTTGTGCACCCCCCATGGCACCGGCACTGGCATGTGGTAGCAGGTTCATTTGTGCATCCATCGCCCAATAGGCCAAATATGCCTTCCCTTTCCTCCAGTATCCTGCAGTTAGCCTCTAGCCTCATGGCTAGTGCAAGAGCCTGTCTGGAATTTAACAGAGAAATTAGAAGGGTCAGTCAGGAATTCCTGTCTTAGCACTAAATAGAGTAACTTGCCTCTGTGCCATCATCTACAAGGCAGCTAGCAGAATGACCAAGATGTGAAAAGATTTTTCTTAATAACCAAGCCATCAAACCTGTCAGTTTCCCACACCAGTGTTGTTGACTCAGAAGCTCATAGCTATCATTTTGTGTGGGTTCACCTGTAACTGCAGGGCTCTACATAGTTTTAGGTGGCTATTTTGTATTGCGTCCTCGTAGCAGCATTTAAAGGAATATTTACTTTGTGAAAAGCTGCGTGATATTATCTTATAATCAGCCATTTAAGAGAAACATAATTTCAGCAATAAAGTCTGATAAATATTCACTGTAACTACAGCATTGCTGATCAAGGATCATCAGCAAGCATATCAAAATAAAATACTGTCTTGGGTTATTTAATAGCTTCGAAATACCAAGTTAAAAGAACTGAGAGGTACTCGAGATGGTTTCATGAGAGATGAAATGCTGAATTTGAAAAATTTTAATTACTAGAAACTCAATTAGAGCTGATATGCCATTGAGGAATTAAAAGGACATTAAAGGTTTGGGGAAACAAAAGGAAGGGGAATGACATTTCAGCGCGTCTTTATGATATCAGGAATAGCGGGGACACCGAGTGAAGGCTGTCCTTTAAAGGGCTACTTGGTGTGCTCTGGTTCTGTCCCTGCTCACACCCTGCTTCCTTCTCTCCCACCGCCATGTTCTGCCTCTACATGATCACACCCAGTGCAGTGTGTACTCCTGCTTGCTCCCAGCTTGCCAGCGTCTTCATGGGAAAAGCAGCTCTTCCATGGCCTCATGTAAGACCACACTCTTGTTCCAGAAGTGTGTACACCGGCCAGTGTCTGTGGTAACTGACTTCTCACAACCCACATTCCTGTGGGACCTGCCCCCTTGCTCCTCGGTGACTTCCTGTAGCACTTCCCTCTTTTTTCTTTTTGATAACCACCAGTCTTGCTGGGTGAGGCCATCCCTTCTTATGGTCTGATTTGCTTGTCCCTGATAGTGACACAGAACACTTTCTCACATACCTGTCGGCCATTTGTCTTCTTTTGAGAGACATCTTTCTTTTGTTGTTTGGTTGGTTGGTTGGTTTTTCGAGACAGAGTTTCTCTGTATAGCCCTGGCTGTCCTGGAGCTCACTCTGTAGACCAGGCGGGCCTTGAACTCAGAAATCCACCAGCCTCTGCCTCCCGAGTACTGGGAGAGACATCTTTTTAAATCTGTTGCATGTTTCTAGACCAGATCATGTGGGTTTTTACTGTTTGAGTCTTCCAAGTTCCTAGTGTGTTCTGAGTATCTGCCTCTTGTCAGATCTTTTCTCTTATTCTGGGGACTGCGTCTGTATTCTACTCTGGTGGCGGTTTCCTTTGCTGTAGAGGTGCTTTGTCATTTCTTTATGCTTTTGGAGGACAACCCATATTCACTGTGGTCACACAGGGTCTGGTCTGCATCCACCTTTTTTGTTTTATTTTTGTTGTTGTTTTTGTTTTAATGAGCAGGGTCTCACTGTATATCCTAGCTTTGTATACCAGGCTGGCCTTGAACTCAAATAGATCCATCTGCCTCCTCTTCCTGAGTACTGGGATGGAAGGGTGTCTGCCACTAAGCCCAGCAAGCACCCACTCTCCCGACGCAAGCACATTCCACACACACTGTTCAATGTGCTACCATCCCTGGCGGTTCTGCCTGTGGGGGATCTGCTTTACCCTGGCTGGCTCCTGGGCCTCTCAGTCCGTTTAAAGGGCCTCGATCACAACTACCTAGTTAGGTACAACCTCGGATTGGTTTTGTTAGGTTTATTATTACCATGTATTCCTTATTGTTGTCTTTTTGCCACCAAATTGAATAAAGTACCAGAAGAGGCACTTTTCGTATTCTTAGAGGCCGGTGCTGGTGGCTTGTTGAATGTGCTGGTTGCCATCACAATGACAAAACGCTGAGTTCATATCAGGCCAGTTCTCTGACATACTAGCGTTTACTATGGAGTCTGTTTTTTCATGTACATTCAGTGTCCGAGAAACCTAAGCCTTGATCATTTAGAAGAAGAAGACCAGTAATTAAAAAAAAAAAAAAGGTGAACAATTAACAGACTAGAGGTTTAGATTAGGAGAAAGCATAGTTTGGGATGATGTAGTGCAAGTGTAGAAGCAGTGTATCTTAAGGTTGATTTTTCTGGGAACCTTATGAGTATAGCAGCTATTTCAGATATCTGAAATGGAATATAAAACTGAGACAAATTTGTTATGTTTTCATCCTGGCCAGAAACTCTTAAATTCTCCCTCCTGCCACTCCTGAGTTCTGAGATTACAGGCTTGGACCAACCAGGAGGCCAAGACGGACAGTTTTGTTTGTTTGTATTTTACAAGAGGTACAAATCAAACCAAGGAATTAAATACTTAATTAAAATTTGTGGGCAAGGTCTTTATGTGTGTTGCTAATGTTTTATAATTTTAAAACATGTTTCAAGTAAGCTACTAGCCAAATGTGAGACACCACATTTGTGAGCGTTTGTCGCTTAATTTGGGATTAATTTTTATTTTGAAATAGTTTCAAATTTAACCAAAAGTTGCAAAAACTAGCATGAATACTTCACCTAGCCAGCTGTCAGGGTTTTAGCTGGATTTGCTGTATTACATCTTGTAATGTACACAGGCGCAGCATTACACACACATTTTGTTTCTAAACCATTTGAAAGAAATTGCAGTTATACCAGCCTTGCCTTGGATAGTACCACAGTGTAGTATGTGGAAGCAGGAGCCACAGAAAACAAGAGATAAACTCTGACCCTGCTAACTCTAGGCAGTTGGCAGAACTGTGTCCTTTAAAATTACATATTCCAATCTTGTCTATGATACTACCCAGGAGTACATGTTGCACTGAGTCGTCCATGACTTGACATTAAAAAACTGCTAATAATTTTTAGGTTAGCATGCAAAGTGGTGAATGTCAGCATTATCATGTACACATGAGCCGTTGCCCTTTGCTCTCCCTCCCCTCCCCCACTCGCTGCCTTCCTTCCCCTAAATAGCTCCTCTTTCTGCTCTTCCCAAGGTCATCCCGTTACTGTTTCTACTTCTCCCTTCATATCTCTTCCCCCTTTCTCATGATCCCATTTCTAGTTTCGTGATCTCTCAACATGTATATATATACACACAAATTAAAATCTAGGCTCTGTTTACATTTAATATTTTGCCATTGCTTTTTATATATATGAATGTTTTGCCCGCTTGTATGTCTGCTTGTATGTCTGTGCTTGTTTTTTTGACACAGATCTTTCTATTTCTAGAATTCATTCTACTGAAAGAGATTTTTTTTTAAAGTATATAATAGTAATATTTAAAATGATAAAAGAACAGGGAAAATTCGTCAATATGCAACAACCGAATTAGCAGTTTTTATTCTCTTATCAGAGTACCTTAAAAACTAGAGAATTCTTGGGGCCAGCGAGATGGCTCAGTGTGGAAAAGCACTTGTCATGAAGGCCCCATGACCTGAGCTCCAACCCTAGAACCCACGGTGGAAGGAGAGACCAACTCCAGAAAGTTTCCCTTGGACTTCCATGAGTACACTCTGTGTAGATACAAGTCACAAATACAAGTCATAATGATTTAAAAACATACTCGAAGAAACCGAGGGGCTGGAGACATGGCCCAGAGGTTGAGGGCTGACTGCTCTTCCAGATGATCTGGGTTCAACTCTTGGAACATACATAGCAGCGCACAACTGCCTGTGAGCGCAGTTTAGAGCACTCAACACCCTCTTCTGGTCTCCATGGGCACTTTCATTTTAATAATAATTTAATAATAGCCGCTGGAAACACTGTAAGGTACCCTTTCCCCCAGTAATCTAGCAATTAGATTTCCAGTCTTGCAGATTAATCAAATCGTGATAACTTATGTGTTGCATGTGTCAACAACCACTGGTAAAGTAAGTCATCTGTCTGTGGCTCTAAGCCACCCGTGTTGCTTACTGTTTAAATGTCCTCTGTATAGTTTGTCCTTTCTGATGTGGCGTCTTTTTCTTGATTTGGGCAGAACACGCGACTTCTGACAGGCATAGTACGGCCAATGTTTTTATCTTTCCTTTTAGTTCTGTGAGATTTTCTATGTATTTTCTATGTATTCTCTATTCATTCTTCTCCTATGGCTTTGAGGCTTTATATGACTTTTCTGCTCCAGATTATAAGATACTTCCCTCTCCTCCTTTCCCTGACCGACTGGTGTAATTTAATGAGTTGATATAAATCCACTGCTCCCACAGCTCACTCTTACTCTGAACAACATCTATAATTTTGTGTCATGGAAACCTAATTAATTTCAGGTAAGATTTCACTTTATGATGCATCTCACACCCGCTGCCAACTCTCCTGACGCTGACTTTTCTGTTGTCTATATTTCGTTAGCTGAGGAAACGTGTGAAGCTTGAAGGGAAAGAACTTGAGGAGTATGTGGAAAAAGAAAAACTAAAGAAAGAAGCTGCTAAGAAACTGGAGCAGTCAAAAGAGTGAGTCGCCCTTATCAAGAGCAACTGCTGAGTTACTCATAAGGTTCCGTCTGTGCATATAATGTACAAAGAGTACATTTGTAGGATTTAACCCTCAGTGGAAATAACTTCAATTTCCTTAAGACTTTATGACTTTTATCAAACTTTCTAAATTGCAAAAATAAGATCCTTCCAGTGCTGCTAATACCAATTTATTTAAGCAAATTAATAATGTAGCTTTTTTACAAAATAATGATCTACTTCTACCGACTTATATTATGGTTGGGGGTCAATGTCGGAGAGTAATTCATTCATAGTTTTATTAATATTAAGGCAAAGTGTCTCAGGGATATGATGACCTTGCTGTGTTGCCAAACCCTCACAGGGCAGACATCGACTCCAGTGACGAGAGTGACGTGGAGGAAGATGTTGACCAGCCGTCGGCTCACAAGACAAAGCACGACCTGATGATGAAGGGGGAAGGCAGCCGCAAAGGGAGCTTCTTCAAACAGGCCAAAAAGTCCTACCCCATGTTTCCTGCCCCAGAAGAAAGAATTAAATGGGACGAGTATGGAGAGATCATCAAGTATGTGAGCAAAACAAACTCCCTTGCTCCATGAGTTTGATCTCTGTGATCATCATGAGCTTTGCTGCCAGGTGTCTTGGCTTGAAAACAAAAAACAAAAAAAAACCACAGAAGGCTTCTGATTTGAAGCACAGAAATGGAAGTGTTGATGGGCATCCTGAGCGTCAGTAGTGAGGGGAAAGTATCGTTTCATTCCCTAGTTACAGGAAAGGTTTTAAGAAAGACAGTGTAGACATCCTTTCCCTTGATTAAGAGGGAAGGGACATGCTGTGGAGACGAGCTTCTGTGTGTGAGTGTATGTATTTGGGAAACAGCTTATGATGCCTTGGTTGGCTGTAAGGGGGTAAGTATGAGATAAGGTGGGCCCATGAAAAGCAACTGAAAACACGCACGTGCTACAGTTACAAATTTGAAAACACTGCTGACCTAAGTAAAGTCTCCCAGGGTTCCCTCTGCTTCCCTCAGTCTAATGCAGTGCCTGACGCTCTTAGATCTTCCTGCTTTTCTCTCATGTCTTCTCTTCCTCTTCCTCTCTGGCTATGGTGGATATACTTAAGTGTTTGTGTATTGACACACAATTAATTACTGCTTATATAGCCAGGATTACTTGCATAGGACTCCCATAATGCTGTGGAGCAGGTGATAGACTCAGATCATCCTTGGGCTTAGGAAAATTTCATTGTCTACATGGCCCTCTAAAACAACCGACAGAAACGTGTGCATATTTTTTCGAGAGGAGAACTTGCAAAAGCCACTTCTTGGATGCCACTGTGGGTTCTGGAGATCAAACTCGGGTTATCAATTTGGGCAGCAAATTTCCTAACCCACTGAGCCATCTCACTGTCCTGGACACTACTTAACTTGACTTTTCCTGAAAACAGGGATATAAACTAAATGAAATTGTAGGAACTTTTTGTTGCTTTGGTTTTTTAGGGAGAAGGGGGCAATGGAAGGAGGCTTAGGGGTCAAACCCATGGCTAATACATGCTCGGCAGTTCTAACACCACTGGGTTACCCTTTACCCCGTGCGGGTTTGTTTTTAAGGGGTCCAGCCTGCGTCATTCTAAATGTGCTTTAAGTGGTTGTTACAGCTGGAAATGTTGGCTGTGGGGAATAAGGAGCTGTAGCAACCTGGGTGCTGGGGAATGAGGCCTGAGTTCTCAGAAGTGAGAATGGACTAGAAAGTTAAAAGGATGACCACAGGGTTAGAGAGAGAATCGTAAAACCAGCAATCTCACGCTTCAGTAATGCTCACAGGAAGAACTACACACACACACACACACACACACACACACGTATACTCACTCGTAAGTAAATTATAGAAAGAGTGCAGGGCCAGACTACAGAGTGCTCATTACAGCCATTCCGATCTTCTCATGACCTGTTGAGGTGTTCTCACTGGTCTACAGCATCCTTACAGAATTCTCTTGGGTTGGGGATGTAGCTCAGGAATAGCATGCTTGTCTGGGTTGTGCAAGGTACTGCTAGCTAAATAAATAAATAGCACTCTTCAATGGTTATGAAAAACATTATACATGTAGTCATCTGATGTTTAATATCATGTATTAATTAGCTTTGAGTTAAATGAATATTTGAGTCTTAAAATTCTATTAGTCAATTACATATGTTACATAATGTTAGCATGCCTTCCACATGTCTAATTAGAGACTCACTGTTTAGACCAGAAGATTTCTTAGTGCCAGAACTTCAGGCTACTGAAGAAGAAAAAAGCAAATTAGAATCCGGTTTGACAAATGGAGAGGAACCCATGGATCAGGACCTGTCTGATGTTCCTACCAAGTGTGTTTCTGCAACAGAGTCTATTGAGATAAAGTAAGTGCCGTGGTGGGGTTTGGAGATTGGGTTATAAGATTGTTTCAAGCCCTTGAGTTATGTAACATAGATTGTTTCAAAAGTGAAATTTCAGCAGAGCCTCTAGTAAGCGCATGCTTTTAAAATCCCCTTTTCTGTGAGAAGACCTGTGAAGGATGGTGGTGTTTTCATTGATGAAAGTAATTGGCTTAGTGGTAGGATGGAGAGGGAGCTGAACATTAAATATACATTTACATGAAGAGACATTATTTCTAGCTTTTTACATAAGTCTGGTAGCAGGTGCGAGAACAGTGCAGCTGAGAAGCTAATTCTTCTGCTTATTTGATGTAATGTCCTCCTTGACTTTGACATTCCAATACCTGGGGGTAGAAAATTTAACAAGATCAGAGGTAGTTAAGAAACTTCGGGGTTTTTTTTTTTTTTTGTTTTGTTTTGTTTTGTTTTTTTTTTTTTTGCATAATACAGTTAATACTGCCAAGAAGTCATTATTTTGGAATTTGAATCATCAGAGAACATGTGGTTTGTTTGTCCAGTGACATCTTTGGTATATATTCTTGGATAGAGCTTAGTTGGGACACATACTGTAACACGTGTTTCACAATCCTGCCTTACATAAGTTATTTGCATTTCTTTCCTAATAGTAAAAGCCTAGTTTTTTAATTAACTTACCAAGAAAATGAGCTTGCATAATGATGTCTAATTACAGAGCCAGAGTTACTTACATAGACTATGAAGGACGCTCCGACGGAGACTCCATTAAAAAGATCATCAATCAGATGAAACCACGGCAGCTGATCATTGTTCACGGCCCACCAGAGGCCAGTCAGGATCTGGCCGAGTGCTGCCGTGCGTTTGGTGGGAAAGATATTAAAGTGTACATGCCAAAGCTGCACGAGACAGTCGATGCCACCAGTGAGACGCATATCTACCAGGTAAATAAGTGGGTGGAGCCGTGGGAAGCAGACATTGCTGTTCATACTAGCCCACTACAGTAGGAACATGGTGAGTGAGGTGGGTACAGCCCTAACACGTCCTGAGTTCAGGGTGCTTAAAGCAGACAAGACTGCACACCCCTCACACTTACTCCTGCAGCAGTGTGCAAGGTGCCAGGAGAGTATAAAGAAGGGGCTGGGGGTGAGGGGGCTCCTGCTCAAGTTTGGAGGTTTGGGAAAAGCTTTCTGGGAGAAGTGATAACTGAGCTGGCTCTCATTGGATATCAGGACACAGAGCAGCAAAGAGTTGGGGAAGATACTCTAGACAGGCATGAGGGGATAAGTGTCCACAGAATCAGAAAGACATATTGTTCATTTGTGAATGACAGTGTCTAGCTCTGTAGCCCAGGCTAGTCTCAACTCTCTTCTCCTGCCTCAGCCTCCAAGGTGCTGGAATTATAGGCATGTACTACCATGCCTCAAAAAATTAAAAAAAAAAAAACCTTAACCTTTGCCACAGTTCTTCTCCTAATTGGAAGAAATAGAAGCAGGTATAGCAAACAAGGCTAGGGAGGGAGAGTCTTACCTGATGTGGGAGGTAGTGACAGCTGAAGGTAGGGGGACTTCTCTCCCTGGAGGAAGTTAGAACTTGCCAAGCAGAAAAATTATTCTGGGTAAATAAGAGGAAGAGACATGGGGATGTGAAATTACATGGTACATTCCAGAAAGCACAGGAGCCGGCACTCTAAGGTACACCAGCTGTAGCTGCACATCTGGGCTCTAGGCTTTGTTTTAGTAATTACACTAGAAAAACTCGAGGTAGCATCCATCATTGGTATCTGGGTGGGTGTAGGGTATCCATGTGATTCTGTTGTGCTCTCATATTGAGAACCTTGTTTTGGACAGTGGCCAAGGATCCTTAAGACCTTGCAGATAATTACGCCCTTGTGAAGGTTGGAGGTCTGAGGAGAGAGGTTTTTAGCTGTTGGTCATATTGCCAGAGTTAGATAATAGCAGAGATTATGTTTAATTGGTGACCTTCACCCTGTCGGGGTTTTTCCTCCCCTCCCCTTGCACATCCAGGTAAGATTAAAGGACTCACTTGTCAGCTCCCTTCAGTTCTGTAAAGCTAAAGATGCCGAGTTAGCTTGGATAGATGGCGTCTTAGACATGAGAGTTTCCAAAGTGGACACGGGAGTTATTTTAGAAGAAGGCGAACTCAAGGACGATGGAGAAGACTCTGAAATGCAAGTGGACGCTCCTTCAGATTCTAGTGCCATAGCCCAGCAGAAGGCCATGAAAAGTCTGTTTGGTGATGATGAGAAAGAGTTGGGTGAGGAAAGTGAGATCATCCCCACACTGGAGCCTTTGCCACCTCACGAGGTGAGAAGCCTGTGCTATCTCTGCGTCTGTTTAGTGGTGCTTGGATTGATAGGGCCTCACACATGCTCACCACTCCCTCACTACGTGCTCTGTCATTGAGCTGCATCCCAGGTCCAACTGTCTCTCCATTGGTCATTCTTCTAGTTCCCCTGTTGTGGTTTTAGCCATTTAAAATACCAAGGACATATGTCTGTGTATCTTGATCCCTGCAGCTAGAGAATGATAATTTAAAGGAAACCCTATCAAATCTTTTTTCTTTATTATTATTATTAAAAAACACAGAATTATATTTTATAATTTATCTTTAAACAGAATTTTTTGCTAATTCTCCCTCTTTCTTCTCCCTCATCCCCTGGCCCTGCTTTATGTTTTCATGGCATGTGTGCGTATCACCCTCCCTAGCTAATAATGCAGTGCTCACGATTTGTTCTTTAGTGTGGGCTTTGACATATGAAGTCTGACTGTGGGGATGGCCTCCCTGCAGATGGGAGGTTTCCAGGAATGCCATATTTCTGTTGTCAGTTCCATTCAAATCACTTTGGTTTCGATGCAGTTAAACATCTTCCATTGAGTACAGCTTTAATGCGAGCCTAGGAGTTACATGTTCTCAAGAGGGACTTAGTTAATTAGAAAGGCTTCTAGGTAATGAAACTGGAGCAATATTAATACTGTAAGAGTCCTCCAGACTTGTCAAGTGAAGCCTTTAGCCTGCCATGGGGTTGAGATAAAGAGATGGCCCCTATGCTGGCTTCTGGGCTAGCACGACTTGTGAAATGCAGGGAGACATGAGGAGGTTTTTTTCTCTGTGCTTAAAGCTATATCGCTCTTCAGAACACTTTCAGAGCAGCAGCGTTAGGCGAAACCACTTGGCTTTTCTGATCCTCAGTCCGTAGTATCCATTGAAGTCACTGAGGGAATGTGGTTGTGGGATTAGGGACTCAGCCTCTGAACTAAGCACAGGACCGGGACCTGGAAAATGAGGCCTCAGTTCCATGCTGCCTCTTGATACTTTAGTTGACCCCTCCAGCACGTGGGTGAGGGAAGAGCATAATATTCCCTTGCGTCTCTGTTATTAGGAGGCATGAGTAATAAAATTGTGAAACATCAGAAGGTGTGAAGGGCTTTGTAATGGTGAGTGACAAGATAGAACCCAGAATAACAAACTCGGAATGTAATTTACAGTCTTAACGATCTGTCAAAGAACCTGAGGGATTAATAAAACTATCTTAGAGATCGTGCAGTGTTCCATTTTATCCAGTGCAGCTTTGTGTCTACTGCTCTATTGAAGTTCCTCTTTCCCCTTTGACCTTATTCAAGGTTCCTGGACATCAGTCAGTTTTTATGAATGAACCTAGACTGTCTGACTTCAAGCAAGTTCTTTTGAGGGAGGGGATTCAAGCTGAATTTGTAGGGGGTGTACTTGTCTGCAACAATCAAGTAGCAGTCCGCAGAGTAAGTTTTATTTATTTATTTTTAAAGATTTACTTATTTATTTGTATGAGTACACTGTAGCTGTCTTCAGACACACCAGAAGAGGGTATCAGATCCCATTCCAGATGGTTGGGAGCCACCATGTGGTTGCTGGGAATTGAACTCAGGACCTCTGGAAAAGCAGTCAGTGCTCTTAACCACTGAGCCATCTCTCCAGCCCGAGTAAGTTTATTTTTAATAAGGGCTGGGTTGAATATGTGCTTCTGAAGCTTTATCAAAATTCTGCAGTCTTATAATTTCATAAAACTGAAAACCAGCCATTTCCATCCACAATGATGGCTGTAAATGCTTATAGCAGTGATTCAAATGAGTGGTACATGATTTTATAGTGAATTTTTATTATTTGAATCCTCTGACATTTATGTGTCTGTCGAATCCCACTTACTACGATGTTTTACCTATATACTGGAGCCAGGGCAACTCATTTCCTGACCAGTCATAAAGTGGTCCATGTTATAAATGTTACCTATTTTTTCTGCATCTTGATGAATGGAAGATGTACTAAAGAACTTTGAAAACTGTTTTCTAGACAGAAACTGGACGCATCGGGTTAGAAGGCTGCCTTTGTCAAGACTTTTATAGGATACGGGACCTTTTATATGAACAGTATGCCATTGTGTGAAGTACGTGATGTCAAGACGCATCTGCTTGACCTTTCTCAGGAAGAAAGGATTCTCATCTGAGGCTAAACTTTTGCTGTCTTGTTTTGTAACATACAAAAAGAATCTGCCAGAAAATGTGAGCATGTGTTAGATTTTGAAAAATATGAATCAAGAGCCTGGGGTGTGGCTCAGTGGTAGAGCTCTTGCCTAGCATGTGCAAGGCCCTAGGTTTGATTCTCTGTACTGAATAAAGAAAGAAAGAAAGAAAATGTAAATAGCACCCATTTTGTAAATGATCTTGCCTAGCTCTGAGTGCTAGAGGCCCAACAAAAGAGACAGGCCCAGAGCTGAAGGGGATCGGTGTCCTCTGCAGATCCCTTGTTCCAAGGGCTCATTACTTGAAGAAGAAAAAGGACAAACAGACAGACAAACAAAAGAACAGTGGAACTTAGCAACCAGTTCAAGGCCTTACAGAAACTGGTGTGCATGCGTTTGTGCAAACAGTTTTCTGGAATAAGAAGGGAGAAGTGTACAGAAAGAATATACTACAAAGATAACAAGCCTCGTGAAGAAACATTTTCCTTAAGAAGGGGTGATGCACTGCTGCTCCTTTTTGAGCTCTGATATGCAATTGCTGCACGGGGAGCCTCTGCCCTCTACCTTCAGTGCAGTGTGAGGCAGTACACAGTTAGTTTAGAAACAAATTTTTCTTTCTCCCATTTCTTGTTTATTAAGATTTTGTTGTTATTCAATTTGAATTTATAACCTCCTCATTTGAATAAATGTTATCTAAAAGAAAGCCTCTAAGCTGAGTGTGGTACGTGCACTTCTAATCCCAGCACTCAGGAGGCTGGCATAGGAGAATTGTGAATTAGAGACCAGCCTGAGCTGCATGCTGAGAGCCTGTCTGAGCCAGCAAAAGGAAAGCCTGGTGTGTTACTAGTTCTGCATGTATTTTATTAAGACTCATCTTAACTATTGGTCCAGTAACTGTATCTGAAACCATCCAATGCTCTGTTTTTTAAAAACAAGTGTGGAGCCTCACATTTTTATAAGGTAACAGTGTGATTTAATTAAAGGGTGTAAATGTTTTCCTTTCTGAGCTTGTTTTCTAAGTTTATGTAAACAGTGGTTGGATTTTATGCTTATTTTTACAAAAGTAGTACTGAACCCAGGGAATTGCCACCCTCCATACAGTACAAAAGAATTCTGTTCGAGAGTAAAAACTGAAAATATGTAATTCTGTGAACCATGCTGTCCTACTGTAGTTTGTCAGTTTAATTTTTAGAAGGTAGCATAAACAAGGCGGTCCTGATGTCTTAAGCATGGAGGCCCTCTTCTCTACAGTTAGCATTCAGAGAAGCCTCAATCTTGTTTAACTTTGGAACTGTGTATATTTCAGCCCAATGATCTGCTGTCCGTCTAGAATTTCAGTTTCATGTGCTGACAGAACCTTCTGTTGTGGATAACAGCACTGAAGCAGTGAGTAGCCTTTTGATCTGAAAAACCAGATGCACAAAATAGTGTTGCAGAGATGAGCGTCGAGAGAGTGTTGTCCTTTTAGCAGTCATGAAACATTCCTCTTTCGCTCCTGTTGCTAGATAGAAGAGGATAATAATCCTATTCCAGGGGAAGAAATCCCGCAGTTGTTACATGCTATAAAGCTCTGGATATATCTGTTATTACATGGTAATTATATCTAAAATTTTTTCTTGCCTAATCTTTCTGCTGACCTAAAATATTCCTTGAAGATGACTGTTGGAGAGCAGTACTACTGCCTGTGTCTAGATGACATCATCCTAAAGTTCTTGAAATGGAGACCTTCACTCTAGCCTCAGCTGCTTAAGAAAAACGTGACTTTTAAAGACGAGCGTGAGATAAGTCCTGAGAGCAGAGAGGTTCTCAGATGCAAGAATAAACACAGAGTGTGTGAGACACCAGCTGATAACTGCAGATAGTTTTCTTAAAAAGAAGTTGTATCTGGGCACGGTGACACATACCTGTAACTTCATCAACTTCATTTCAAACTTGGCTTAAGGCCAGTCTGGACCACATACAGCCCTGCTCAGAAGAAGAGAAGGGGTTTGGGGACATAGCTCAGTGGAAGAGTACTTAGCTAGCATGTGTGAGGCCCTGGATTTGACCCCAGGTCTAGAGGCTGAGGGTTGCTTACTGTATTTGCAGTTGCAGTGTGGTTATACATGTCAGGCATTTTTACAGTTATTTCTATATTTTTGTGACTCACTGGGTGACCTGAGACAATAAAGAAGAAATTAGTTTGTAAGGTTGGTTGTTCACCTTTTTTTTTTGGTTTTTTTTTTTTTTTGGTGTCTGTGTGCAGTTTACATACCGTAAAATAGTATTCTTTTTAAAAATACAATTCACTGGTATTGGTGAAATCTGCAACCACTTCTATGTAATTCCAAAAAAGAAACCCAGTAACCATTTGTACCCCATTTTCTCTTCTCGCTACTTAATCGTCAATCTTTCTGTCTCCTCCGGACATTTCATAAAGAATCATGCAACATGTGGCCTTTTGTGTCCTCTTTCATTTCAACCAACGGTTGTTTTCAAGATTTGTTAATGTAGTAATGTGTTAGCATAATTTTTGTTTGCTTCGGGATGTGGTCTTGCATTATATAGCTCAAGCTGGTTCAGACTCATAATCCTCCTGCCACTGGTGTGCTGGGATTATAGGTGTATACTCCAGGGTCCATTTTATAGCCATATGTTTAGTGTCTTATGACACTCCTTTGTTTGGATGTCATGTCTGTTAGCTGATGTGCATTGAGCAGTTCCCAGTGTTCCTGGCTGCTATAAAGAATATTGCTTTCTTGAACATTCTTGTGCAAGACTTATATTTTACAAAAAATATGAACATTTGTATTGTACATTTTCTTTGTGTGCTTAAGAATAGGATTGCTGGGCCATGTGGTAACTTTGCTTAACCATCTAAGGAACTACTGTCTTGTGAAGCAGCTGCACTGCCTCATGTTCCGATGAGCATACGTGTAAGGAAGGGGTCCATTTTTTGCTGCATGTGTTGTTGACTCTGTCTTCTGTCCACACCATCCTCAGCATGTGAGGAGGCACTGCCTGGAGGGTTTGACTTATATTTCGCTAATAAATAAAAGATGCTGAGCATGCCATGTTTCTTGTGCTTATTGGATGCTTTATGTGTCTTTGGAGCAATGTCTCTTCAACCCTGTTGTCCATTTGTAAAGTGTTTTATCTTTTTCATTGTTAAAAGGATTTGTATGTTCTTCTATATGTGTGTGGTAAACCTTCCTGTGGCTTGTCTTCACTTTGTTGGTCACTTGGTACAAAACAAAATTTATAATTGTGAAGTCCATTTATTCTCTCTCTTTGGTCACCTGTGTTATTGGTGTTTTTCTTAGCATTTTCTCTTTCTGGGTGTTTTAATGTAGTTGGTGGCGGGGGCAGGTGTAGGGTTGCCATAGGGAGCATGTGGAAGTCAGAGGACCACTTGCAGGAATCGGCTCTCTTCTTTCACCATGTGGGATCCAGGGATCAAACTAAGGTTGTCAGGCTTGGTGGCAAGCACCTAACCTGCTAAGCCATTGTGCCCTTAAAAACCATTTTTAGAAAGCCTCGTCCAGATTGCAAAGGTAGAACTTTTTCTTTCCTAATAGTTTTTAGCTCTTACAGGTAGGTTTCTGTCTGTCTGTTTTTTAACCACATTGAATTAATTATTTTTTTGAGGTAAGCATCTATTTTCATTTTTCTGCATGTAGATGACCAGTTGTCTTGGCATCATTTGTTGAATTTTTTTATCACCATTTTGCCGTTTTGAAAGTCAGCTGACCAAATCCAAGATTACGTCTGCTCACCCAGTTCTCTCTCATTGGTCTCTGTATCTTCACACTAGTTTTACACGTTTTGAGATCAGGATGCTTGAATTCCCTAACTTGTTTCCTTTCAAGACTTTCTTCCTATGTGTGGAGTCCATTGCATTTCTGTGTGAACTTTGGAATCAGTCCATCAAATTTTGTACAACACCCATTCTTGATAGGAAAGGGGGCTATTGAAATGTCTTACCTCAAATATTACAATGTAGTGCCTAAAAAGGACTACATAGAATATATCCAGTCCAACACAGTTTAGCATTGAAAGAACAAAGCTGTGGAATAGCAAAGATTAGTTTGAGAGGCACAAAGCTGGTTAAAGGCAGGGTTGGAATTGGAGCTCTGCTGTAGAGAGTCTAGTTTCCAAAGTCAGGCATGGCGGCCCACCCTAAGTTTCCTAGTGTGTGGGAGGCTACAGCGGAAGTATCACCAATCAGAAATCAGTCTTGGTTCCATAGCAAGACTGTCTCTAAAAGAATCCAGTGTACCGCTATTTGCTGGGCTTAAGGATAATGTCCAGCTTATCTGCTCTAAGAATGGCATCTGATAGGGCTCTAGCATGAGAAGATGACTAGAGATGGCTGCCCGATGTGAGTATTGGGAACAGAACCTAGGGCTTTAGCAATAGCAGCAGGGGCTCTTGACCACTGAGCTACCTCCCAAGGCCTGAGTTACAGGCACATGCCAGCTACCACATTGGCCTTTCAGTGTATATTCTTGAAAAAAACAGGATGCTCCTTACCACACATTGAGAAAATGAAGACTGATAAGATTCTACCATTTCATCCACAAGCCCCATTCGGATGTTGCTATTTATTTGTTTGCAGCCTCCCCCCCAGCCCCCAAGCACAAATAAAACATGCACGTGAGCCATCTATTCACTTTCTTAACTGCACACCCTGGCATTGGGATCGGTGAGCCAGCTGTGCTGCTGTTTCCGTGTTGGTTTTGAGTTTCTGAGTGATCTCAGCACAGTAAGCTTTGCTCATATCAGGAGTGCTTCCAGCTCCTTGACACTGGACCAGGCACTTCCTGAAAGTCACTGGGCAGCATGCGCCCAGTTTTCCTATCCTATAACCAATATTGGGCATCAGGATCTGGCCCTTGAATCTTCTCACACCCTGTTGTCAGTACCCCTAGGTTTCCACCAGTTGAGCCTAACTTTGATGTATCGGTCTGACTTGTGCCAAATGAGCTTCTGGGCCCTCCTTTTGACAGTCTTGGACTTCAACAGAAGCTAGAACCATCAACCATGTTGGCAACCACCTCACAGGCAGCCCCAAGGAAGAAGCTGCCATTTGTTTTTAAAGTGTTCTTTTAGTAAGTCCTCCTATGACTGTGGTTACGTGCACACTTAATTCTATTTCTCTTTAGTCTCCCCCAGCCAGAGCAGTTCCTTCCTTGGTTTCTCTCTCAAGGGCTGGACATCTTTGTAGAGTGCAGGTCAATTTATAGAATGAGTTTCACTATGGGTTTGTGGGATGTTTTGTAGTGATTAGATTCAAAGAAGCCATCCTGTGTTCTTTGCATTGTTATCAGGAGGTGCATGGATCAGTTTTCCCCATTACTGGTCATGCTAATTTTTAACAATTGGGCATGCTGTCTTCAAAGTTTTTGGTTTTTAGAAATGGGATTTTTCTGTGTAGCCCGGGCTGTTGTGAAACTCACTTGATAGAGATCTACCTGCCCTGCCTCTGGAGTGCTAGGATTAAAGATGTGCTCCACCACCATCTGGATGCTATCTTCAAAGTTTTTATATTAAGAAATTAATGACTGCCTCCCCAGCTGTATGGCATGTTGACATCCATAGTGAACTGAACACTACAGGTGCTTATTAAAGAGGTATTGGAGGCAGGAGGCCAACTTTGAAACTATGGTAATATTCTTTTCTTTCTCAAACTTTATACCCTAGTTTTAACATCCGTTAATTCTTATTTGGGTCACTTATTGCCAAATTGTAATTTGCTAACTCTACCATTGTGTTTACATTTGATTGACTTTCCATCTGCCAGGTGGCTTTACCCTCTCACTTATTCATCACTAGGCAACACTGATCCCTGCATTATATCTGCAGGGCTCCTGAGTACTTTCAGGCAAACTCTGATGTCCTAACATATCCCCCATGCTCCTTGGAATACTTCCTTACATTTCTGATGCCACAATGTATCATCCTGAGGGCTCCCTAACTCAGTCATGAGAGCAACCATGTATCCCCAAAGAGTCTCAATTGCCTTAGGGAAGAATGATGTACACATTTCTTTATCAGTACCTATTAAAACCCACACGTTCTGAGCTCTAATTTCCTTCACAGAGCTTATTCTTGTCTTCCTAATTCCTTAAGATTTAAAATATGCCCCCCCCCCAGTCCTCCGTATGGGCTGGTTCTTTGCTACAAGCGCCCATGCATTACTGCTAAAGGATCCGGTTTTATAACCTTTCCCAGCACCCAGTGGCACCTACCGACGAGCCCCACAGGGGACATCCTCAAACTGGCACCTTTAGTTCAGATGGTAGTGTCAAAACTCAGTCCATTCCACCCAGTGCTTGAACTGATAAAATAACACACTGGATCTGATGGTTTCTACACTGGCACTGTAATCTTTGGACTTTTGGCTGTTTGGAATTTTTGCTTCTTAAGATTTATGTATGTGAGTTTTGTTGTTGGTTTTTCAGTATGTATACCTGTGTATCATGTGGGTGTCTGATGCCTACAGAGGTCAGAAGAGGACGTCAGATCCCCTGGAAGCGGAGTTACAGATGGTTGTGAGCCCCCCATGTGGGTGCTGGGAATTAGCCCCCCTGATTTGGCTGTTTTGCTAAACATTTTCCCCACAGCACTGCTCTGTCAGTAAACTTTATATTTACTGCTCAGGCAAAGATGAAGTGCTGAGTGCCATGCAAGGGCCTTCTGAGTGGAGGAACGGATGAAAAGAATTAATCGTACTGATCTCAGTCTACTTTCTAAGCTAGGAAACAGTGGTTGCAGAGCTTAAGTAACGTGCCAGCATGATTTTATAACTGTCCTTGCCAAAGAACTTTGACTGTCAAATCATTTGGATCATCCACCCCCTTAACGCTGAAGTTTTAGGAGTGTCAGGACCAAGTTCACTATACTGAGTGTTGAGATGTTCTTTTATTAAACAGTCATTTTTCAGTCTTAGCAGTTTGAAGTGGGAGGAATAATATGCCCCTGGACAAATGCTTCCTTTGTAAGTCCAGTTACGTAACCAGTGCGGGCAACCTGTGTAATTGTTACTAGAACTTTTTCTTACCTGTGGGGAAAATGGGTTTTATGAACATATTTATTTCCATTTTACAGACTTGATTTGCTTAATGGGAATAATTTTCTTTTTGGCAAAAGACAAAAAAACAAAAACCAAGCCCCTAATCGATAGTACCTCTCACTGAGTGTTTGTCTGTGCTACATCCTGTGCTAAGTCCTTTACATGTAGTTGGTCTTCACAGTTGTGGACAGTATGGGGAACTTATTGTCCTCATTTACAGAGAAGGAAACTGAGGCTTGCAGTCTGTCATTGATTGCCCTCTAGTTCTTACGAATGATAGGTATACAGTATATGATGGCCTTTAAAGATAGTTTTCAAAATTACATTTGTTTGTGTGTGTCATAGATGTGCATGGAGATCAGGACAGTCAGAGGAGGGTTGCTTCTCTCCTACCATGTGGCTCCCAGGAACTGAACTCAAGCCTCTGAGACACCTTAATGCCCTCAAGAGTGTGTAATAGTGTTTTGGTTTCTTTTGTTTGTTTGTTTTGTTTTGTTTGTATAGTTTGGGGCAGAGTCTCACTATATAGTCCTTGTTGACCTGGGACTGGATAGGTAGATCAGGCTGGCCTCAGACTCAGAGGAATGCTGGGATTAAAAGTGTATGCCACCATGTCCAGCCTTAGTGGATAGTTTTGATATACTATCAGAACTCTTCTGGTTTGAGCCACATTACGGACAAAAGAACCTTACTGACACAATCGTCTTGTTGTTTCTAAGGATCAAGGCAGCAGGCCTGACAGTCTTTCATGGTACCAGTAAAAGAATGGGTCAGCTACAGTTTGCTCCCTTCCCTACTGACGTCTTTTTCTGTGCATCAATTCCATGGCTAATGTGATGCTCTTACTAAAAGTCGCTAGGGAGATTTCTCCATGAGGATTTGAGTTGCTGTTATCAAAAGGTAGAAGAGCATGCTGTGAGGCAAAACAAATATGTACTCCACAGGCATAAGGTTTGAGAGTGAAGCTCAAGGGGCCTCAAATGCCACGGCCATCATTTTTTAGACTGGACCAGTGACCTTCCTAACTCTTCAAGTTAATGAGGATCAATGATGTGAACCATCCACAGCCCTCAGTATGTGCAGGGGGATCATCTCAGTGCATGTTCGTGGTTAAATGCCATGCCCACAGGCATTGCCTCCTGGTTCTGCATTATGGCTCTAAAGCTAGGTGTCAGCTCCGCTTCCAAATTTTAAAGAACTTGCTCAAAGGGGTCTAAATGGCTTTTCAAAGTCATACAGCGATTACTGGTGAGCTGGAGCTTTTAACATGCCACTTGCCTACAAAAAAGCACTCTTAACATTTATCCGTTCAGCTTCTAGACAAGAACCCTCTAAAATAACTTCCAATTGTATTGCTCACAATGTCTTCTAAACAACAGGGGGACTTCTACCATGTGGCCTAATGTAGGTCTAACACATTTAATGTAGCAAGCTTTCTAGTTTGATCAATGAGATAATGCATTCATTTTAAAGTTACTGACTATTCTCTCTACTGCTGGTTTTTATGCTCTTTTCCACAGAATAAGAGAAAACAGCCTTCCATTGTTCAAAAATAAGAAAATCCATGGGAGTCTTAAAACATGTTTATCCAGGAATGCTTCTGTGGGGTCTTTAAAAAGCCCCTGGCAGTTTCTCATAAAATCTTTATGGATAAGTGAGAGAGATGTGCTGGTTTGGAGTCAATCAGTGGGCTTCAGGTCCTCTCAGCACTATTTCCAAAGACTGCTCCTTGGTAGATCTGTGCTAATCTGAGTATGCAGGCTCTGTCTTCATCTTACCTTTCTTGACATTTTTATAAATTCTGATTGAAGAGATTGATGACAAGTTAGGAAACTTGGCAAATGACCTGCCACTGGAAGAAATAGCCCTTGTGTGAGACACCTGAATCTTGACAAGTTTGGGTGATGGGCTAAGTCTACAAAAATGAAATGTCACCCATCTTTCTAAGCCAGCGGCACAAGTATATAATGTAGAAAAAGCTTAGAATTCTAGATTTTATAAGAGAAGCATTTCCTGAGACTAAATGTTGAGCACCAACATGGCTGCCAAAAAAGAAAAAAGGAAGGAAGGAAGGAAGGAAGGACAGACAGAAGGAAGGACGGAAGGAAGGGCGGTGTTGTAGGCTATATTGCTAACAGACCAATGGACTCTAATTACTAAAAGATTTTACAGTAAAGATGGACTGATCCTGCTTCCTTTTACTGGTAAGACTCCATTGAGAACTTTTTCAGCACACTTTAACCCTCCCAACCTTTCATGTTCACCTCAGATAAGTTGTAAAGGCTCATTATAGAAAAATTTAGGTATAAGAAAACATGATAGAAATGTCCTATACTAGATATAGTATTTTTATCATTTTGGTCAATACTTAACTTTTAAAAAATGAAATATTACTAAACATATATGTATATACTGTGCCCTTACTGGGGAATCTTCCTATATTTATAAACAAGTACTTAATCAAATGCCTATATCATTATTCATTCTTTTTTTTTTCCCTAATCACTGGATAAGGTTTCCAATTTTTCCTCTGTAATTGGAAATACAGACATGCATCAAGTCAGGCAACATGGTAAAATCTAATACTAGCAAACAATGTCAAATAGCTAAAGCACAACTATTTAAGAACGTTAATCACTGATGTAGGTGCAGAGGAGAGAAGCTAGTATATTGAAGGATCTGGAAACCATAGCAAAAAGGAACTAAAGATTGTCAGGTTAGATGTGCAGTAGGGCTCATCTAGAAGAGACACCATCCTTCAAAGATGCAAGCTAATGATCAGCAGGCCTCTAAGAAACTGGTGGTCAAGTAAGCTTCGGTGTCCTTCACCCCCCAGTAGTGTCCTTCATTTCTGTGTAGTAGACTGGAGAAGATAAAAAAGTCTTCAACATTTATCAGCAAACTGAGAGGCCTGTAGATCAGTGATTAAAAACAAGAACTGGGCTGGGGTGTTGGATCAGAGGGTAAATCACTCACAAGCATGATAACCAAGAGTACAGATCTCAGGACTTGTATAAAACAGATGTGGTAGTTAGTGTACCTCTGTAATCCTGGAGCTCCTGCAGTGAAATGGGAGCCAGCAGTCAGGAAACAAACAGGTCAAAGAGCCCAGGGTTGGCCTGCCACAGCGCTGGAGTGAAGGAAAGCAGAAAGGCAGTTGTGGGGAGCAAGAGAGCTAAGTCAGGGTGTGGGCAGAGACTTGGCCCCTCCTGAGAAGAACGTAGGGAGAGCTAGCTCCATCCTTAGAGCCAGGAGCATATCTCATCATCTGAGAAAACTCTGGAGTTTGACAGCTCCGAGGCTGTGGATAAGTCAAATTCTAGAGCCACCTTTTACTGCTCTTCAGAGCCTAAGAATGCTGAGTTTCCAAGGATGCACTTGATAGCCACAGCTGCATCCCTCCACCAGAGTGATTAATACTCGGGAGGTCTTGAATGCACAAAGACAAATGCTCTGTGTATACAAACCTGTACAGGGGTTGCTTCCTGTGTTTTTCATAGTCAAGGATGAAAACTATCACATGAACAGACACAAGCTGATGTAGTTATTCTGATATCAAGATTTCACGGGGCTGGAGGGACTTGGCTCAGTGATTAAGAGCAATGCTTTTTCAGAGGACCTGGGTCCAAATCTCAAGATTTAACAAGTAGGATTATGTGGCATTCAAAAGTATCTGCATGCCAACGGATGATCACCAGAGAAGAGAGGCAGAGTAGAAAATGGGAGGGGGACCTTTGATAACTACACATCAGACAGGGAATGGATATCTGAAGTACATAAAGAACTACAAAATTAACACACCAAAGAAACAAAGCAATCACTAAATGATGTAATGGACTGAACATACAGGCCTCAAAAGAAGTTAAAAAGTAGGGGCTCCCAGAGACTAAACCACCAACCAAGGAGCCAGCATGCACTGGCTGGACCTCCACTATTCATTCACACCCCCCCCCCCCACCTCACACGTGTGTAGCGGTTGTGCAGCTTGGTCTTCATGCCGGTTCCCCAACAGTTGGAGACAAGGCTGTCTCTGACTCTGTTTCCTGCCAGTGGATCCTGTTCTCCTAACAGGGCTGCCTTGTTTGGTTTCTGAGGGAGAGGATGCGCCTAGTGCTGAGGAGACTTGGTACACTGGCGTGGGTGGATACCTGGGGTGGGAGTTGGGGCTCCCCCTTCTCAGAGGAGGGGGGTAAGGAAGTAAGGGTTGTGTGAGGGGCTCTGGAGGAAAGGCAGGGGTTGCAATCAGGGTGTAAAGTGAATAAATGAATAAATTAATGGAAAAAGTTTAAAAGGCCAAAATGTACATGAAAATTGTCCAATATTCTTAAGTATGCCAGTTGTCTTGTTTCTGTGACAAAACACCTGATAGAAACAAGGAAGGGTTTCTCAAGGCTAAGGATTCAAAGACACAGTCCACCACAGCAGGGAAGTTTATCATGACTCACGGCTTGAGGGCACAGTCTATCATAGCAGGGGAGACGTGGTGGCAAATGCTTCAGTTTGCCGATCACATTACATCTGCAGTCGGAAAATCAAAGGCCAAATTGCTTGAGCTCAAATCGCTTTCTTTTAATTCTATCTGGGACCCCAGACCGGAGAATATGTGGGTTTTCCCACCTCAGTGAACATAACCTAGATAATTCCTACAGACATAGCCAGAGATTAGTTTTCTATGGTGATTCTAAATAACATTAAGTAGACAATCGAGATCAATCACTACATTTAGTCATTAGGGAAATGCTAATTAAAATTACTTTAAAATTCCACATCACCTAATCAGAATGGCTGTTTTCAAGGAAAGGAAAGACAACAAAAGCTGTGGTCATGCTCAGGAAGAGGAACCCTGATTCTCCTATTCACTAGACGCAGCCTGTGTGGAAGTCATTATGGAGGAAAAACAACCAACCAAGCAAAGAGCCAAAAGACAAAACCCTACCATATGACCCAGCTCTGCTACTCTCAAGAATAGACCTGAAAGACTCTAAGTCAGCATAGTGTAGAGATAGTCACACATCCGTGTTTACTGCTGTAC
>JADRCH010000018.1:1126799-1201940 GCA_019843965.1 Rhynchomys soricoides | reverse complement strand
AAAGGATAAAGACAATGTGACCATGTACACAATGGAAACTCATAGTGTAAAGGATAAAGACATTGTGACCATATACACAATGGAAACTCATAGTGTAAAGGATAAAGACATTGTGACCATGTACACAATGGAAACTCATAGTGTAAAGGAAAATGAAATCATGACACTCGCAGGAAAATGGATGGGCTCAGAAAGCCACATGAAATATTCAAACATACAAAAGATTGGGGCTGTGTCGTGTGTGTGTGTGTGTGTGTGTGTGTGTAGGGGAGGTTATGAAGACTAGAAAGGGGCTCACAAGATAGGAGGGGGAGATCTTAAAGGGATGAGAGATAACAAAGGTCATGAAATATATATATAATAAGAAAGCAAAAGATGGGTCAGTAAGATGGCTCGTAGGATATAAGCACTTGCTACCAAGCCTGACAACCTGAGTTCAAATCCCAGGGCCCACGTGGTCGAAGGAGATAACTGACTCCTGAAGCTCATCCTCTGATCTCCACATGCACATCATTGCATGTGAGGGTGCACATACACGCACAAAAGAAAAACATTTAATGTAATAGAAACATTTTTTAAAAGAAAGAAGAAAGAACTATTTGGGGACAGGAAGGGAATAAGCCATGGGTGCAGAGGGCACTGGGGAAGGACATGAATGGGAACAAAGCTTAAGGACACATGTATAAAGTATCGTGGTGAAACCTACTACTTTGTGTGCTAATCCAAAGAATATTTTAAAGAGTTGGAGTGAAAAGGTCTCTTTTGGCCAGCTGGTTGGCTCGGTCGATAGAGGTGCTTCCCACACAAGCCCAATGACCTGCATTCAATCCCTGACACCCACCTAAAAGTGGAAGGAGAGACATGAATCTCTGAAGCTGTCTTTGGACATTCACACACATGCTATGGCACGCACATGCCTACACACACGTCACACCATACACAATAATAAATACAAAGTATATTTTTAAAACTTAAAAAAAAAATGTTATAGTGGGGAGGGGAAGGGGGAAGGAGCCATTACAGCAATTGCAAACCCACCCAGGCACCAGCCTTGAGTAAACATCCTGTGACTTTTGTTTCCTGGGACACAAGGCCAATATTAACACTAGTTAGCCCCAGTACTCTGACAGGATGAACTTCTGTTGAAAATCGTACAAAACCCAATGACAAACAGCAAGCAAACTAAGCCATAATGACAGTGCACATATATGTTCTATTTCATATACTGGGCCCAGCGTTTACATCCAGTCACTAGAGAGCTTGGATCAAACCTTTACCATGTGCCCCACATCTCCATACATTACTTTGATTTAATCCTACAGCTGCCTTTTCCAGATCTAACAGGTTATCCTACCCTACAGATGAGGAAGTGAAGACCCAGGCTCAAATTTCTCTGGGTGCCAATCACTAAGAAATAAAAACCACAATTGGGATATGATTCAGATTTTGAGCACCCTCAAGTGCACACTTACCCCAAAGTAGATTAAATATTTAAAAGAGGGACGAGGGATGGGAAGGGTGAGGGGGGTAAACAAAACTAAAGATGCCTGGAAAGGGCCTATGGAAACCCACCCCTTTGTTAGCTAATTTAAAAATATAATTTAAAAGGGGAGTTTAAACAGAGGTACCCTTCATGGATACACAATGCGTCTCCCAGACGAGCTGGGTGAGCAAATGGAAATCTCTGTGAGGCATCAGACACTTTCTTACAAGTTATTGGCAGAGAGACACCAGAGGACTCAAAACAACACAGGTTAGAGTCATCTAGTCATGCTCTTGGTTTCAGTATAGCTAGATAGTAAGGACCTATCGATCCTATTGATGGAGACATCACACATTTTGATTACAAGACAGAGAAATTTGTCTTGGACTGACCAGGAAACTCTCCTTGTTGGCTGGCTTTCATGAGGATACATGCTATTCAGCTTGGAGAGAAAGACCTCAGTGGTTTCATTTAGGATCCAGCACTGACCTGCCAGGCAAGATCCGCCCACTGGGGTAATAGTGGCACAGCTGTGAGGAGAATCACAAATGACTTCCTGGTTGGGTTTGAGGTCTCTCCACCTGGTCAAAACTCCATGGCTAGGGAGGTCTTGGTACTAGGAGGTACTTGGTACTGCTATTGTTGTGCTAAATGGTCGTATTGTCAAACTGCCTCTTAAAACACCAACAAAGCAGAGCCCCCCTCAACCTTGGTCAGAGAAGCTTCTTTTTGCAGCATACAGCAGTTGGTACAGAGACTCAGAACTTGTCAAAATGCTGCTAATCCGTGACTCTGAGTACACAGCCCTAAATGTAACCATCCTCAATCCCCAAGGCTCAGGGAGAACCCTTGAAAGGGGGGTGGAAAGAACGTAAGACTGGGGGACAGAGAAGAGTGCCGTGAAATGCTGTCGTCTGGACATGACATAGCTGCTGTATTCATGAACTCATGACAGTTGTGATCACCTGTCCAGGATCAAGCCAGTCAATATCCCAACATCAGTAAGATAAGTAAGGGGTCCTGAGGACCCATCCCAACCTGAAGGGCAATTGACTGTTGATGGCTGCTAGGAGAGAGAGAGTTGATTTTCTTGGGGGTTTTGGCCACTGGTGAGATATTAATGCCCCAGTGGATTGCCGCATACCCATATACATATGAGCATCAGTAATTAGACTTGGAATGAGTATAAATATATTAAAACCAAAATAAATCAGCTGGGCGGTGGTGGCGCACACCTTTAATCCTAGCATTCAGGAGGCAGAGGCAAGTGGATCTCTAAGTTCAAGGCCAGCCTGGTCTACTGAGTGGGTTCTAGGACAGTCAGGGCTCATAAAACAAAAAAACAAAACATGACCCAAAACATCAAAAAAGAGTAGCCAAAACTGTTAAACTCATCCTAATGTGGCAGTAAGAGCTGGGCACATAAGAGATCAAGGCCAGCCTACACTACATAACAAAAGCCTCATCTCAATTTAAAAAAAAAAGAAAAAAGAAAAGAAAAAGTTGAGCCCTGGGGATGTAGCTTAGCAGTAGAATATTTGTCTAGCATGTGTAAAGAAGCCCACAAGTTTCGTTCCCAGCCCTGGAAAAGGAAGGGAGGGAGGAAAGAAGAGAGAGAGAAAGAGAGAGAGAGAGAGAGGAAAAAAAGGAGGGAGAAAGAAAGAGGAGGGAAAGAGAAAGGGAGGGAGAAACAAGGGAAGAGGGAAGGAAGGAAGGAAGAAAAGAGGCTGACTCTGAGATAGAAAAAGAGCAAGACAGTAATATCGAGCTGGGAAGATAGCAGTCAAATCGTTCCAAAATTCCATTTTCTGCCTTCAGAAAAAGGCACCTCCGACTTTCTCCCTGTTGGATTGAATCCCCAAGCATCTGTTTATTATTTCTGGGGCTTTCCTTGCTCCTCCTCTTCATTATTCACAAAATGTGTTTGCAGCACCATGCTTGCTCACCTGTCCCACTGTGGGGACATTTTCTGCTGCTGGCAGAGCTACTTCAAGATTTTCACCTCTGAAATACAGTAAGGAAAAGTCCAATATCTAATGCATTCCAGAAATCAATGGAAAACCTACCAGCTCAGCCAGGGCAGAGGTGATTAGTGAGAGGCCTTGGACTCCCTCACCTCCACTTGCATCCTAATTTTCTGTCGGACCAGGGAGGCAGGGAAGGGCTGAAGAGGGAGGCTGAAGACTGCTCGCTCTCACAGGCACTGTGCTAGCTAGGCCTTTTAGATAATATGACCTGGCCACACTGTGTAAATTTAAACCTTCTATGAATGGGTGGTCCTAATCTTGACCTGAAAAAAAATGTTTATGTATTATCATTTTGTAATAAATTCGAGGCATGATGGTTGCATGGCTTTAATCCCAGCACTTGGGAGGCAGAGGCAGGTGGAACTCTGTGAGTCTGAGGCCAGCCTGGTCTATGTAGCAAGTTTCAGGACAGCCAGAATTGCATGGTAAGACTCTCTCAAAACAGAAACAATGAAACCCCACAAACTAAAGGCCAGTAAAATGCAGAGAAGTGTGTCAGGTCATTTAAAGCTGTCTGTACAAACGGATGAGGAAGTCTAGGCTCCACCCATACTGAAGATGAAATTTTTCCCCCAAGTATGTGGTTTATGACGCTCCCTGCCTTTTGCTTTTGTCCCAGTGAATAAGTACTTTAAGGACACACGGATGTGGCATGAAAATCCTGTCCTTGCCTGCTCTCCATGCTGGTGTGCAAAGGAGTGGAAGAGGAGATCAGGGAGGTAAGGGGGGAGGAAGAGAGAAGGGCAAACAGAAGCTGTCACCTGCTGCAGAGCCTGGCTACCCACCTGCATTGTTGTCCTCCATTCTACCCTGGCCTAAGTGGCCCGCGGTCTTGGAGAACTTCACAGTGTCATCCCATCTCTGCCCACTCCATTTCTGATATGAAATCCGTTGCCCTTTAAGAAGACCGGACCAGCTCAGATACTAGACATGGTTTCAGGAAGATGCTTGAAGAAGATGCCCACTCATTTTAGCAGAGGTAGCCAGGGTCTTGCCATCATAGCATGCTGAGGGACAACAGATGAGTGTCTAGGCAGAGAGAACTGGCTGCAAATGAAGGCTTGTTTGTCTCTGGGCCTCTCCGGTCCTTAGTGTATTTGCTTGTCAGATGGAAACAGGGTTGGGGTTAGACCAGATAATCAATAAGATCCCTGTCTACACTCTGATTCTGCCATCTGTGTCACACACGCGGTGTTACTGAGGACCTGCCACGTTTTAAGTGCAACCCTGGGAGTAGGTAAGGAGTGTAAGACTTGGCAGATGAAAGCCTTTCTGGGTCCCCACTGCTGCCGTCCTCCGCTCAGCCCTCGGTCTCCTCATTGCCAAGAGCACCCAATGCAATACAATTACTGCATTAACTCAGCTCACTCTTCAGCTAAGGGGGAATGGAGCACAGAAATTTAGCACTCGCAAATAGCATTCCTTTGTGGAATCAATTTACTATCTGCCTCCCACAGACCTGAACTAGAGACACTCTTTGTTGTACAAATGGCCATCCCCTGGGGGTAATTTCATATTGAACCCACATTTTCTTGATAATAAATAGGTTTTATTAGTACTTTTCAATGGTGGTAAAACTAATGATTTCAACTTAACATCTAATCATTAGGAAGGGTAATTAGCTGGAGTCATTAAAAACTCAGCAGCTACAGATTTTTAAGAACTCATACAGGGCTTTGGAAAACATTACTTTTCTCTTTTAAAAGTGTGTGCGTGCGTGTGTGTGTGTGTGTGTGTGTGTGCGCGCGCGCGCGCGCGCGCGCGCGCGCCCACATTTGCACCACATTTGCATGTGGGGGTCAGCTGACAACTTTTGGAACCGGTTTTCTCCTTCTCCCATATAGTTCCCAGGGATCAAACTCAGGCTTGGTGCCTTTACCCTCTGAGCCATCTTGCCTGCCCTGATTTCCCTTTAAACTCTCTCTCATACAAAATAACCTAAGCAAATGAGATGCTCCTTGGAACAAGAGGAGTCCTAGAAGGAGCATTGGAGGTGATAAATCTTTAATGTTCTGACTTACCTAACTCCCTTTCCTCAACCTGAAGCTGCGGCTGGAATCTAAGGAAGACATAAAAAGGTAAGGAGAATGAAATCCAAGACTTCATCTACAGTTCTCTGTCTTCAGAAAGAATACGGAAACGCACAAGAAGAAGAGTTTTTTTTACAGTGAGGAGCTAGGACACTATCGGAAGAGGTTATTGACAAAGCATATTTTGGACTGGAGAGATGACGGCTCAGTGATTGAGAGCACTGGCTGTTCTTCCAAAGGACATTCATTGGATTCCCAGAGCCCAGATGGCAGCTCACAACCTTCTGTAACTCCAGTTCCAGAACATTTGAAGCCTTCTTCTGGCCCCTACAGCCACCAGCGATGCAAGTGGTGCACAGACATACATGCAGGGAAAGCATCCATACACATGAAAATAAATAAGTCTTTTTAAAAGTGTATTCTGATTTAGTCAGTGGAGCAATGGGTGACAGATCAGGCCACAGATCGGGGGGAGAAAAAAAGCTTCTACAGGGCAACCAGATAACACGCTGATTAACAAAACAACCCAGAACTGATCTTTGTCCTCCACAATGCTTATGGAACTGCTTCCATCTCTGCCGCCTAATCCATAGCTTCTGGAACAACCTATGATTGGAAAGGTTAAATATAGAAACGAGTAGTACCTGTCACCCGTCATGCTTCCTAGCCTGTAGAATGTTAACTTCAAGTGACTCACACAGTGGGACTGGTGCCAGACAGAACTATTTATTGGAGATTGACTCTGGAGAGCATCCTGGGTACTCTGGAGGAGGAAGACAGGAGGTGTGGCGTCCTGGCTTTGGGTAATTACGTGCTAAGCCATGGACGCTGGGCTGGGGACATAGCATGGTAGTAGAACGCTTATCTTGCTTGCCTAGACTGGGTAAAGCCCTGGTTTCAATCCTCTGCAATGAAGAAAACAAAACAAAACGAGAGAATAGGAGACCTGGGCAGTGCAGTCTCTCAACAGAACAGAAAGCAGTCAGAGGGATGCCTGAGCTGACAATGGGGGTAAAGAGGTACAGTGGAGAAAGGGCGTGCCTCCCACTGGCAGGATAGCTGGGACAAGGCAGGGGCAGCATGGGGTAGAAGAACAGGAGATGAAGGAACAGGGGCTGGGCCCTGGGATTTCTTTGCCTCCAGGAAAATCTGAAAGAACAGGAGAGGGTTTGCTTAGTGGCTGGCTTGTGCTTGAGGACACTACCTAAATAAACAGGGGCTCTTTAGAGGGTGCTGGGAGCCCAAGCAGGGATGGAGACAAGTTGGAATTTCTCACAGCAGGTTTAGAGCTGGGGAGCAGAGGCACGGAGTTAAGGAGTCAGAGTGGGTTTCCCTCTGCCAGTGTGGAAGTAGGCCCTGAGATCTAGACGCAGACTTGTTCTGTACAACCCAGGGGGGGAAAACCTCTCAATGTCACTTGCCTCAGGAGATCATAGTGTAAATGGATTCCCACAGCTTTTGCCCACCCAACATCCATTCCCCCCCCCCTTTCTCTGAGAAACTCACCCCTTCCCTGCTTGAAGGAGCTCCAGGGCTGAGCCTGTGACCATAGGTAGACTCACAGTAACTTACTCAGCCAGGGTCACAGGCCCTCAGCCCAAGACCAGAGTTTTATATGTGTGTACTGGGTACTAATCCCAGGGCCTAGTGTGTGAACACCCTCACACTGAATTACATCTTCAGATCCAGACCAGATGGAAAAGAATACTCCACTTCCCACTAGGCTACTAATTTGGTGAGATCTAGCCCTGGGGGAGGGGACATCTTTGTTTCTTCCTGGGAAACAGTCTGCCCCAGAAAAAAATCAATACAGAAGAAAGCTGAGAGGTAAGGAGTGAAGAGAAGGCCACCTAGCTGTCACTTGAGTGCCTCAGGAAGTTAACTACAAACACCAATAGGTTCTTGATCCAGGGCACTTGCTTGTTCCTTTCAGCTAGCTTGAGCTGACTTTTCTAGAATTTGCGAACAAGAGTTCTGTCTGAATCGAGTCCATAGGAAACAGCAGCATTCACCCCCTAAAATGTAAATCTCAGCTCCTTACATCTACAGAACGGAGCTAATACTAGCTCTTTTCAACCTACAGGGCTGCCAAAGAACCAAGGGATCACATAGGACAGACAGATAAGTCCTTCGAAATAATCCAGATATCCCCAATTCTTGACAATTCCAAATGGAAATATTTCAAGCCGTGAAACCAAACTGATTTCAATTTTTCTTCGCTTTTTTTTCCTGTCATGATAAGAAGCACTAACCACAGGACCGGGGTGAAGGCTCCGTGGATAAAAATTCTTGCTGTAAGGCCGCCCTGCTGCTGGGGCCATATTGAAGTAAGTAATCCTGCGCTGCCACTTAAAACTATGATGTCAGTGGTCCAAGGGCCTTGTCTTGATGGGGGAAGGAGGGTGGGCTGTTCCAGGTCTGTGTTATGCTGTCGCCAGAAAACATGTGGAATCCCATGATCCCTAATCCCGCTGACTATGCATAGTTGAGAAAGAGGGACATGGAAGGCTTCTGTGAGAACCGCTACCGCTACCCCACCCCCACCCCAAAAGTAGTAGCCTAAACAGGAAGCCATAGAAGAGAACTCCTTTTTTTTTTTTTTTGGTTTTTCGAGACAGGGTTTCTCTGTGTAGCCCTGGCTGTCCTGGAACTCACTCTGTAGACCAGTCTGGCCTCGAACTCAGAAATCCACCTGTCTCTGCCTCCCAAGCGGTGGGATTAAAGGCGTGCGCCACCATTGCTCAGCAGAAGAGAACTCTTAAAAAGTGTACTAAAGATGTCTAAAGTTAGAGCTCCACAATTGATGGCCTCTGGCTGGGGTGCAAGGAGGGAACCATTCAGTTCTATTTAAGGGGCCGGCCTCTGAGAGTTTGTTGGTGCTCCACTGAGTACGTAGATAACACAAGATGGACTTGTTTTGTTTTTGTTTGTTTTAATTTTAATTTTTTATTTTTCTTTTGGGGGGGGGAGAGGTCACAAAGATGAGGTGTAGACATGGAAGGACTGAGAAATGAGTGTGACCAGGGTGCATGATGTGAACTTCTCAACGCATCAATAAAAGTATTATGTTGAAAAATATGCTTGAATTTAAAAATCATTTTTGGATGATAAAAAATTCGTGGCAAAAAGATGCTGTACAAACATAAGGACCTAAGTTCAAATCCTCAGTCCCCACATAAAAAGCCAGATAAGCTGCCAGTCTAGCTCCAGGCTCAGTGAGAGATCCTGTCTCAGAGGAGTAAGGTGTGGAGAGATAGAGCAGGCATTAACATTGTCTTCTACATGAGGAGATGTGCACACTGGCACATACATGCAGACACCATACGAGAGAGAGAGAGAGAGAGAGAGAGAGAGAGAGAGAGAGAGAGGCCAGGCCAGAGAGAGGCTGTTCTGTGAAGAGCAGAACAAGTTCAGTTTAGATTCCTAAAGGTTTTGGAAGCATAGGAAAACAACACACTCCTGGCACCGACAAGACTTAGATTGACATTGACTTTGAACTTTTCAATGTTCGATCCATAAATTCTTCAGATTGAATCTTAGGAGATAGAACACTGGTGACCTATGAAGACAGAAAAAAAGCAGGCAATAGTTGCTCAGCTCAAGGCTCCTTGTGGTCTCCCATGCTTCGGCTCTAGTACCTGCTCCCCACTCACTCTTCCTCCCTCACCAGGATGAAGAACACCTTAAACAGCCAGGGGACATGTGCCCACTCTTCTACTGATGTTGCAACAGAAGCAACTGCCAACCTCCTGCTTCCGATGGCGGAAGAGCATTAAAGGACACGACTGGCTCTCTGAAGCCTTGAGTACACTGTCGCTCTGCAGCTGACACTCAGTAAAAAGGTACCAGAACAGCCGGCTCTAAGGAGGAGTGCAAATCTCAGACCTTATTTCTGCGGACAAGGAGGTGAGGCCTCAGGCAAACAGTGACTGTTTTAGTTAAGTAGCTAAGGTGGTGTATGGGACTATCCTCTGAGCTAAGTTGCTGTTATCTTCTGCTGGATAGCTCCCATAAGATCACGACAGCTGAACCTGTTGACTATTTACCTTCCCTCTTAAAAGAAGCAGATGGAAAAGGTCTCAGAACTCTACTTGGGTATCTAGCCACCCATTCCAACCAGCCATAGGCAATTCTACCCTAATTGGGGGGGAAGGGGGGAAGAGGAGCTCAGAGGGGGGAAGAATGGAGGTGGGGAAGCCATCATCCTTGCTGAGTTCAGACCTTTCAATGTGACTGCTTTAACATCACCCATTCTCCTGCCAGCATCCCTCTTCAACTGAAGGTGGCACCTATTCCTCGCAGGTGGAGGGCTGAGCCCTAGCTGAGGTTGCTCTAATCCTGCTCTCTCCCACTCCCACGCTAATTCTCTGCATATAATCTCCCAGGCCGGCTTTAGCCTACTTCCAAGGCTAGAAGGCACAGGAGGTAAGCCAGTGGCTTAATGACCTCTGGGAGATAGAGATCCACATCACTTCACAAACACAAACTGGATGGCGGGCGGGGAGCTGAGATTCAGCGAGGCTGTCTCTGTCCCAGGCTACTTAGCTCCAGGGACTTGAATTCTGGCATTTCACCATGAAGCTCCACTGGGGAAAAGATGAAGCCCTCTGTGTGGTGAATTATTAATGATTTCCTGCCTCTCTCAGAGCCTTCCTGCCATTCTGAGGTGTGATTGTGGTAGAGTGGCTTTGCTGCAGCCCTTGAGGGGAATGTCAGTGTGTCATCCTTGAAATGATACATGGGTCAGGCTGCTTATCTCCACCACCAAAGGGTTATTTGGGAATGGGACCTCAGTGTGGGCTTCTGCATGACTCCTGCACACGCACATGCATATACATGCTAGTATGTGCCTGTATGTGGGTGGGTGGCTACTTCAGGTTTCCACTTGGCTCCCAGATCCTTCCTCCCTAACCCTGCAATAAAAGCTGGCTCAGTTCATCCAAGGCTTGGGGCTCTGTGTTTATTCTACAGACTCCAGGTGAGTACCTGCTGTATACCAAGTGTTGACCCAAGAGTCTCACAAACATTAGCCCAGTTTCTAGTTTAGCTCCAGTTCCTCAGTTTCTAGATGGGGAAACTGAGGCTAGGGAAAATGAGGCTATTCACTGAGGTCACACAGCAGTAGATAGGACAATGACATAAAACCATATTATCAGGCTCACAGCCTCATGCTCCAAAGCACCCCACTGTATAGTCACTGTTTCGTGCATGCACCCCTTATGCCCTTCAGAAGGGACTAAGATAGAAGTGACATGACCCCCCCACACACTCCAAATGCCACCTAGAATAACAACACCTGAAGGGCTGGGCAAAAAAGGGTGAGATACTCAAAGCCAAGTAGAATCAGATTCCAGAACTGGAGACAGGGACATTATTAATTAATATGAAATTGACATTAATCATATGTTTGTTAGCTTTATTGTTTGCTGCTGTGCCTATTGTCTGGAGACAGAGAATAAAATGTAAGTTCTATGAACGTAGGAGTGTTGATCCAGGCCTTGTGGCCTGAGCCTGTGACCTCAGCTGTGACTGAAGTAGGTGGATCCCAAATTCAAGGACTGCTTTTGACTTCAAGGCCAACCTAGGTAACTCATCGAGCCTTTGCCCCACAATAAAAAGTAGAAAGAGGGTTGAGAATGCAGTTCAGTGGTAAGCACTCCCTGTACTGAACTCCCAGATTCAGGTCTCAGGACAGAAACAAAGGTGCTCTGTACAATCTCAGCATCTCCAGCTTTTACAATAACATCTGGTATTCTCTAGGTACTCAATACAGATTTGTTTGAAATCATATGTTAAAGGTGGGTATGCATTCTTCATGAATTCTCCCATTGAGAGGAGGGTTTGTCTCTCCTTACTTTGCATGGAGACTTGCCTCTGTGCCCTGCTTACTCTTGTAGCTTGCTTGCTTGCTTGCTTGCTTGCTTTGGTGGCTCCTTTGCTTCTGTGGCTCACTTGCTTTGGTGGTTCTCTTACCTCAGTGGCTTGTTTGTCTTGGTGGCTCACTTACTTTGGGGCTTGCTTGCTTCAGTGGCTTGCTTCCCTTGGTCACTCGTTTGACCAACACAGCCCAGCAGAAGTGATTTTCTGGGACCCCTGAACCCATTGTAAGAAGTGTTTAGGGCTCTGCCTGGAGTTCTTGGAATGCTCACTCCTATGTGGCTCCCTTTTGGACACTGTTCTTCTTCCTCTTCACAGCATTCCAAGGCAGAAGAGGCTGTGTACAGACACTATCAACAGCTAAACCCAAGTCCCAGTTGACTGTCACTGCCAACTGCTGACCACAGCAGGGGCCAGTGTAGACACCCAATTTAGATGAGAATTCAGATCATCATAGCTGCAAATATTTGCTTGCAATAACATAAGAGACACCATGTCAGAGCCACCTGGGGGGGGCATAGTCACCCCAAAGATTCATGGGAGAGGGAATAGATTTTATATATGGAGATGGAGAGAGGAAGTAGCCACATGCCTCTGATAAAGCAGCTTGCATGTTTTGTTTTGTGCTCATTCATGTGAAGTCTTGTATGTGTGATCATATATAAAAAGAACCCAGAAGATGGCCACCAAATTGTTACTGGTGATTAATCTCAAGATGGAGACATCCAGGGTACCTTTGGTTGTCTTCATGTTTTAAAGATCCATTCAGATTGCTTACAAGGTGTCTAAGTTATTTATATAATTTACTATAATCATCAAGGTGAGATGAAAGAAAAATAACCAACTCAGAGTTTTTCTGTAACACAGCGGACGGCCTTGAAGTAGGTTACCATAGCTACTCCCCTGTGTATCACCCCTGTGCAGGGGTCATGCTGCTCTCTGAGCCAGTGGTTCTCGACCTATGTACAGACACTGTTGCCACCCCTTTGGGTCACATATTAGGTCTCCTGCATATCAGATATTTACTTTATAATGCATAACAGTAGCAAAATTGCAGGTATGGAGTGGCAATGAAATAATTTTAGGGTTGGGGATCAGCGCACTATGAGGAGCTGTACTAAAGGATCACAGCATTAGGAAGGTTGAGAACCACTGCTCTGGACCATTTCAGTGTTAATATGTACTGCTTAAGCAAGCACGTAAGAGGACTTAAATTTTCCACCCCTGATCTTTTCTTTAGATCCTGGGTCAGATGGAATGGAGGGACATCACAAATTTTACCATGCCGCTAAATCAGGCAGAACTTTATTTGAAACAGAAGTCGTCTCTGGCTGATTTAAGCATAAAAGAAATGTATTAAAAGGTCAGTGGACATCTATTTATGACAAGAACTCTCAGTAAATTAGGACTAGCAGGGATCTCTTCACCCCAATAAAGAGGGTCTGCAAAAATCTGTAGCTACCATTATACTTAATGTGAGAGACTAGATGCTTCCTCCCACATTGGAAAAGGCAAAGATGTCTGCTCTCACCATCCTGGTCAACATGTAGTCAGTATAAACAGATGAGAGAATGAGAGAAGAGACAGAAATAAAATATATCTTATATAAAGAAATAAAACGTCTTGCATTGTGTTTACCTAGGAAAGCACAAAGAAATTCTAGCACATGAGTTTAGGAGGATGTAAGATACCAGTTCAACATGCTATAATATATATATATTTCATTGCATTCCCACATGCTAGCAACAAGCAGTGGACCACTGAAAGAAATTCAAATGATGCCATTCACAGCAGTACCCAAACCATAAGATCCTTGGAGATAAGCAGTGTGCAAGATATGGAAGCTGAAGATGCCAAATATTGATGAGAGAAATCCCAAAGTCTTAAGTGAGATACTGTGCTCATGGGTTCAAAATCCCTGAACTTATCAAATGTCAGTACCTCCCCAGCCCCCTCTCCTACCTTCACTATCCTATCGATCTCCAGATTCAATGCAATTCTAATCACAATACTAGCAGGTTTCTATCGAGAATTGAAAGATGATTTTAATATTTATATAAGAGAACAAAATGCCTACATTGGTCCAAATGGTATTGATAAAAAGCAAAACTATGAGACTTACATGAGCTGATTTTAAGGCTTATTGTAGATAGAACTGCAGGGATCAGCACAGCGCAATGCAATCAATAGGACAGACACAGAGGTCAATATAACAGAGAACAGTCTGGAAAAATGCACAAGTGATTTGTGATATGGATGCTGAGGTAGTCCAACAGAGGAAGGTTGGTCTTTCAGCAACAGGCGGGGGGACTCTTGGATGTTTCCACGCAAAGCACAGGGAACTTCATGCCACCTGCAAAAGCTACCTTGAACTATTAAATGTAAAGAACTAAAATCATGAAACAGGAGAAAATATCTGTTATTTAGGGCTAGATAAGTGTTTCTAGGTATACAAGAGATATGAGTCACAAAAAGAGAAGAAGGTAAAATGAAGTTGCACACAATTTATAGAGTTTCTACATTGAAAGATACTCATGAAAACAGAAAGTCAAGCCACAGACTGGAAAGACTCGTTTTCAAAACAGAGCTGAAAGAGAAATGTGCCTCAGAGGTTCTTGCGGTTGAACATGTGGTCCCCAGCTGGTGGCGCTGTTTGGGAAGGTCATGAAACCTTTAGGAGATGGGAAGTATGTCACTGGGGATGGGATTTGAGGTTTTACAGCCAAGTCCCACTTGCTGTCCCCTCTGGGCTTCCTGAGTATGGATGTAATGTGACCAACAAGCTTCCCACCACCTCCGCCTTCTCTTCCCGTTCCCACATCTTCCTCACCATGATGGACTCTATCTCTTGGAACCAGTAATCCAAAGCACATCTGGACTACAGATTCCCCTCCCTCCAGACCCTCCAGTCTCACTACCTGCTCTCCTCTCCTCCGGGCCCACTTCTTCCCCATTGCCCTTCAGAAAAAAGCAGGCCTCTCAGGGATATCAACTGAGTATTGAGCATAACAAGTTACAAAAAGACTAGACACAAAGCCTCATGTCAAGGCTGGGTGAGGCAACCCAGTAAGAGGAAAAGGGTCCCAAGTGCAGGTGAAAGAGCCAGAGACACTCCCACTCCCACTGTTAGGAATCCCACAAGAGCACCAAGCTACATAACCATAACATATATGCAAAGGACCTAAAGCAGACCCATGCAGGCTTCATGGTTGCTGCTTCCCATGAATCCTGCTTAGTTGATTCTGTGGACCAGGTTTTCCCGGTGTCTGTGACCCCTCTGGCTCCTATAATCTTTCCTCCCTCTCTTCCATGGAGTTCTCCAAGCACTGAGGGAAGGAACCCATATTTTATCACAGCAACAGAATTGCAATGAATGCAAAAAAAACAAAAAAAACCAGCAAAAGATTTGAAGGGATCTGCGGTGAGTAATAGCAGCTGCAGTGGACAGTTACAAAATGCACACTGAGTCTGCCACGAAGCAAGTACAAATAAAACTGGTGCTGAAGGTTGAGGGGGAAAGATTGTTTGAGTTCAGAAGTTCAAGGGCAGCCAGGGACCAGAGTAAAATCCTGATCCAACACACACACCTATAATGAAGTACCATAAAGGGATAATGGAATGCTCGACTTTCTTGATCTGGTGATATCCAATGCTAGAGAGGATGCTGAGCAGCTGGGACTCTCAGCTGGTACTGGCAGAAAGGAAGTGACCTGGCCACGATGGAGAACAGTTGGGCATTTTTATACATAGATATGTAGTCTTACCCCGCCTTGAGTCTAACAAGACAAAGTGTGTGCACCGGACCCCTGTGCTCCACATATGTGGTCCACATATCAAGTCCCCATGCTCAAAAAACCTAGGGTGTTTTCTGTGTTCCTGTCCGGCACATCTGTGGCAGGAAGCTTGCTTTATCTTTTCAGGTAGGAGATTTACCACAAAAGAAAAGGTTTCCCATTCTACAGAGGGATTGCAAAGTACACCATACCAGTATATGTGAAGGGTGTATTCTCAGGTCTTATCTTTCTAATCAAGGCCAAGGGATTAAGTACAGCTTGGCTGGTAGCAATCAATGGCTCACAAGATCTGGAACCAGTCAAAAGCAGTAGCACATGCTTTAGCTGGCCTTGTTGGCCTGCCATCCTGAGAGCTTTCCTGGGCCCTGCAGTCCACGAATGTCCTCAAGAATGTCCTTTCTTGGATTAGGGGCAGACAGGCTACCCCAAAATAGAAGAACAGAAGGAGGAACACCTCTCTCCTGTCCCCAGCCCCAAAGGCTAGAGTTTCCATGAGCATCAGTGTCCTGAAGGAACAGGAAGGAGGAGACAAAGGCAGGGAAGAGCATAGAGAGGATGAGGAGAAACTAGTTTGAGGGGTGGAAATCAAACCTTTCCCCATTGTGTTCCCAGATAAGCCGAGAGTATCTGGGGCTTCTCTCACTTCGTCCTGCTCCAGGTTCTGCATCTACCAACCCTGCCAGCTTCTCAAGACTCTCTTTTTCCTCTCCAGAAGCATCCAGAGTTCTCTGCCCAACTCTCACCAACCTTGCCACATCTTCTAAATGCTCAGAGGATCTTGGTCCTCATCTACTTACATCTACGTGTGTACCCCTACACATCAGTAAAACAGCGCCCATGGGCGGCTAGCTCCAGACAGATCCCAACCAACGAAGCCAGGAGGATGTTTGGAAAAGAACGTGGGAGTGTGGGAGACAGAAAATATGGCAGAGCGTGGGCGGTGGGGTGGAGGTAAACAGATAACAGTATCCAGCTGACCAAATCAGAGATACCCTAACTGAAGACGTCAGAAGTTGGACTGGAGAGATGGCTCTGCAGTTAAAACCACTGGCTACTCTTCCAGAGGACCAGGGTTTAATTCTTAGAACCCACATGGCAGTTTGCAACTGTACATAACTCCAGTTCCAGGAGACCCGGTACCTTCTTCTGATCTCCTTGGGTACGAGACATGCAAGTGGTGCCCAGACATACATGCGAGGGAAACTCCCATGCACACAAAATAAATAAGTAAATAATTTTTAAAACCAGAAGGTAGAGAAGGGCAAAGATAACCTGTGAACAGATACAAGAAGAACCAACAGGAAGATGCTAAGGCTGAAATCTTCACTGGTCCATCACTGCAGGCAGACAGCCAGGTCATTACATGGTTCACAGAAACTTCTGGGTCTGCTAACTCCAACCTGTCCAGAAGCAACAATGACTTCTTATGTACCACCCCAGCCCCTCTTCTCTTCAGCCACTGTGAGTTACAAGATCTTCTTTCCCCAAGTTTCTAATAGCTGTTGTTTTGTTCTGATGCCGTGGGTATTTTCCAGTTACTGCCTAGGCCTAGCTGCTGGTTGTAGGAATTTATCTCAGGGCTTGGGTTTGCTTTTCTTGGCTCACATCCTTAGTGGTGCTGAAATCTCTTTGGACTTCCAAGATGGTTTTGGATTCTTGGTGTAACAGCCACCAGCCATTTTTTACTCTTTCTCCTCCTCCCACAAAGAGATTGAAATGTCCAGATACTTACTTCTTCCCTCCAGACCCCATTTGGAACAGAACTGGGGGATATGTACTTTTATATCCCCCAGTTAGATATAAAACTGGGACCCACTTTTGGACCCACTAAGAGGAGGGGCCTTTTAGTGTGTCCTGGGTAAAGGTTTCTTCTGTAAGATCAAGAACTGAATAGGTATCCTCTTCTTCAGATGTTGTTCTGCATATGTGTGATGTTGGAATTGTGTCAACCATCTGTGACCACAGGGATGAGCGAGGAAGAAGCTATTACACTGAAGAATGAGCAGACTGAGAAGCCATAGGTTATTAAACGAGCATCTCAGTGTTAGGTATGGGATACCTTGTTGCAGGATATTTGATCACACTGTGAACGCTGAGATTATACTGGAAAAACCTGTCTCTAGCTGTGATGTGACTCAGCCCTAGCTCTTTAATGCAAGAGCTTTCTGTTTATTCTAAACAAGATTAAATAAAGTCAACCATAAGTCAAAAAAGGCTGGGCCAGCAACCGATTGACAGAGAGTGAACATAGGGCAAAACCATCAAGAGTGAGAGGAAGTCAGGGTGAGGGATACTGAGATGCACAGGAAGTAGAAAAGAGGAACTTTCAGTTGGAAGGGTTTTTCATAGATTGTGGAGGAGAACTGGCTTTTTCCTTCTGGGATGTCAGTGGAGTAAGAAGGTCAGCTGGGTGCTCTCCCTGCCTCTCTGAGCTAGCAGCTTTCACCCCAGCATCTGACTCCCAAGTCTTCATTGGTTAAATCGAACGTTTGGGATTTTGTTTTTTAAAAACAACAATACCTCCTTATGCATTGTTGATCAGGGAGTCCCTGGATGCCTCTGACAAAATGCAGCCTGGTGTTCTGGGTGGTTTACTGGGCGATAGATAAGACCATATTTTGAAGACACCATGTATTTTGCTAGTGGAACATGGAGGAGTCAAACTGGAGCTGAGCTGGAAGCTTCCTCCACCAAGGGTCTTGTGCAGCTGTTAGCCCCAAGTGCTATGATAGCAACCTGCCAGGAGCTGAGCATGCTCAGAAATGTGCCCACCATCTCTCCTGCTTGAACTATGACCTTAAAATGATTGTACTCTGGACCATGCTCGCCCTTTTGTTTGGAGAGTGTGTTGCTGTTCGTTTTGCATGGCAAGGTTACACTATATAGCTAAGTCTGGCCTGAGACTCAATCCTCCGTCTCCCCCTATGAATACTGGGGTTACAGGTGTATGCCACCATTGCCCATGAGGGCATTTCTTTGGAAACAACTCCCCTGCTTTCCTTATGTACTGTAGCTAGTAGATCTTTCTCTGTTCTTTTATCTCTTGGCTGTGCTATTTTTGGCTTTGTGCTCACAGAGATGCAGGTCCATTATGCTCAGTTGCAAAACTTCTGCTCTTAAAAAAAAATCATGGATGGATTCTGAGTACTTATGCTACTTTGGACACTCCTGGTGCCAGCAATGGAATCCACTGGAGACACACATGCCGGGCTGTTCATGCTGCCATTCTAGTTGGGGAATGGAACCGTTCCCCCTTTCCTGGCCCTCTGGTCTAGCTGTCTCCTTTCTTACACCGTACATTCTGATAGATTAGTGATAATTCCTACAAAGGTGATAAATATGGTGGTGTGCTGGGAAATAATTGGGGTTTCTGGAAGTAAGATGAGGGGGCATTTCAGACAGGACAGCTAACAAAGGCTTCGTCGTCAACGGGGCACACTTGCCATGAGACATGACATGAGAAGGAGTTGATTCACGGTGTGAAGACCCAAACAGCATCTCTGAAGCAGAGAAAGCTGTGAGTGCAAATGCTCCGTGGCAGGAAACAGCGGGGATGGAAGTGCAGTGAGTATTGACAAGCTAAGATGAAGCATAATACAATTTACTTCTCAAATGTTAAAATTGTTTTGGTGCTGATTCTCGTACATTGCGCTATATCTCCAGCCTCCCAATTTACATTTCTTGATACTGTGTGGAAATTGGCAGGCCCCTTCCTTCCTTCCTTCCTTCCTTCCGTTCTCTCTGTCCCTGTCTCTGTCTCTCTGTGTCTTTATTCTCATGTATGTTTGTGGGTACACATACATGCATGTGTCCATGCAGATGTGCATGTATTTGTGTGAATGTCCACGAGGAAGCCAGAGATCTACACTGGCCATCTCCCTCAGTCACACCTTATTTGTTGAGACAGGCTCTCTCATTGAGTCTAGAGTTTGCTGACTCAGCTACACTAGCTGCCAACAAGCGTTTATGGCTTATTCCCTCATGCTGGGATTATAGGTTCCTCACTGGATCTGAAAACAAAAAAGCCTGGGCACTGAGAATCTAACTCAAATCCTTATGCTTTTGTGACAAGCACTTGACCAACCAGTCCCTCTGTGTGGAAATTAACATTGGGTCTGATGCTGACTGCACTCTCCAGTCTGCAGCATACCACAGGGCTCCCAGGGTCCTGGTTTGTCCTGTTCTTTAAGATCCTTCCCCACCGCATCCACCATGTTGGAGTGTTCTCTCCATCCTCGGGGCAAGGGCAGCATACTGCAGTTCCCTCCATCCACATTCCCTCTTTTGTCTTAACTGACCACAAAGAACATAACACACTTCATCGACAAATCCTTGACAGTCTGCATTATCATTTCTGCATCTGTCTCCAGACCTTGCAAGGGTAAAGAGGGATCTCTGCTGGCCAGGAAAGAATCATAAATACTCACTGCCCACCAACTTCTCAGCTCTGCAGAGCAGCTGCATCCAAGTCCTAGACCCCATTGTTTGCAGCCCTTTTGGGAATGACTGTGCCTTCAGGGTTTCAGCAGCTAAAGTCTCAATCTTGACAGGAGTCCTTTGGCTTTTTTGGAACAGAGGGTGAAATGTGTCTGTCAAAGAAGAGTTATTTTGCATACACAGGCTCCTTCCTTCCAGTTGCATTTCACACACCCTGAGGGAAGTTATCAAGAGACTCTGGTCAATTCTCTAATCATTATGCCTGATAGAGGAAGTCTCTGTATGGTAGACATGCTTTGCTACAGTCCGATAAAATAAGCTTTGAAGGTGAGATGTGTCAGCCCCATGGCCTGGGCAGTTAGTGTGAGGTGCTTATGTGAAGGTGGGATGCTGCTGTCTGGTACTGAGCAGAAAGACTGACTCAAAAGCAGGCTGATTAGACAGCAGGGCAGAAATCAGCTAGCAGTTGTCAGAGGCTCTTGTAGAAGTGCTGAGTGTGTAAACCTATCATTGCTTACAAATGAGCAACCCAGAGGCTCTGGCTTCAAAGAGCTCAGCCTCAAAGGGCAGCAGGGAGCTGTTAGAAGGGGCTTGCCTGGATCATGCCACACAAAAAAAGGGCACACTCTTTGTCACTCCAGTCATAGAAGACAGCAAATCATGGAGGCCTGGCTCTGCCTAGAGCCCAGAAGACTTGGTTATGCATCATGTTTTAAAAAATGGGGTGGGGGGGCTTGGGCAGTGGAAAGCCAGAGAGAGAAATCAGAGGACATGGAATGAGAATAAAGACCAGTGCTTGGCATAGCACAGACATACAATTAATATTTATTAAATGAGCGTAAACAGGATAAATGGATGGTTAACACACCAACATTCTAAGTGTTAGCATTCTGTCTAAACTCCGCCCCACAGTTGCCTGGCAACAGCCAGGTGGGCCTGGCCCACTATAAAGGGGCTGCTGCCCCTCCCCCTCTCCTTTCTCTTCTCTCCTTTGTATCTCTTATCTCTTACCTCTCCCCATTCCCTTCCCTCCTCCTCCACGTGGTCATGGCCGCTCTCCACTTCTCTACTCTCTCCCTCTCTCTGCCTCTACTACCCTCTTAACTCCCCTCCCCATGCCCTGAATAAACTCTATTCTATACTATACCTTCACGCGTGTGGCTGGTCCCTCAGGGGGAAGGGATGCCTGGGCTTGGGCCTGCTGAGGCACACCCTTCCCCCACACCTCCCTACCTCCCTACACCTCCATAAAATATATGTCTTTATATTTTTATAAACACATCACTAAGTACTGATGATTTGTGAACAAGCAGTAGATTAGGCTCCTGCCCCTATGAAGTGGCTGTTCTAGAGGCAGGGGAAGAAGATGACTGAGAGAACATGCAGACATCCAATGGCTTCCCTGGAGGACAGAAATTTCCAGAAGGAAAGGGGTACAATGCTTGGGGCAAATGCACATAGAATTCTACATGCAGCAACTGCAGCAACTGAGGCAGGCGCCACACTATAGCTCAAACAAACAGAAGCAAAATAGAAAGCCAGGCATAGTGGTGTGCATTTATAACTGCAGCCCCTGAGAGGGAGGGGGGGAGGGGGGGAGAAAGGAAGGGAAGGGAAGCAGGAGAGAGACCCTGCATCCAAAAGTGGGGGGTTGCAACAGCTGACGTATCATGTAGCCTCCATATGCACACATGTCCATACACACAGGAAAAGCCAACCCTATATGACAGAGAAGCCACTCAAGGTAATCTAGCCCTGGGTGGCTCTAGAGCTGCAGGCTGAGCTCTGTATCCTGAGGTGGTTCTCCTGAAATTGCATGAGATAATTGAAAGGAGCCGGGTGAGAGCATGCCATTCATCAGACCTGGTGCTTGGCATCCTTTTGACGTGACTAATTTGCTTATCCTGTTGTGTCTTTTGTCTTGATCCTCGTTAACGCCCCTGGTGTAACTTGAAGGACGATTTCCAGCGAGGAAACCTGCTCATCTTGAAGGATAGAGATAGACTCCAAGACAGACCCTTTGTCCTCCCTTTGTTGAAATGAAGACACCACCATCACTGGGAACTCTTCAGGGTTTCTCAGACAGGTAGCGTAGTGTAGGCAGCACAGCATAGATTGCTCACCCCTCTCCTGAATGGCCCCATTAGAAGCAGTAGCCTGAGTGTTGATTGACATTTGTGACAAGGTAGATCTAGCCAGGACTAGCCTTCTGCCCCATGGGCCTGCCAGCTGTCCTTGTCAGCTTTGCAAGATTTCAGGCCCAAGTGAGAAGACCTCTGTGGTTCTTACCCACATCTGACGCCCAAATCTTGCAGATTTTTTGGGGGTCCCACATGTAGCTCCTCTCTCTCTCTCTCTCTCTCTCTCTCTCTCTCTCTCTCTCTCTCACACACACACACACACACACACACATACAGAGAGAGAGAGAGAGAGAGAGAGAGAGAGAGAGAGAGAGCAAGAGAGCGCATCTGCACACAAGGACTTTTGCCTTATGCTGGGAATGTTGGGAATGCATTCTACCCATGCTGGAGGCCAGCCAGAAGTGCCAATGAATGAATGACCCTGGAGTGGCTGTCAGAACGCTAAATAGAGTCAGTGGATAAATGTGCCCAGCTTCCATGACCCTCAGTTAAAACAGCTGCTCTCTGGAGTTTTCAAGGAGGCCCCAGTTCAATTGTCCATAATAATCGCTTGACAATACCTCATTTACCAACTTCCTTTCCCTGCCTTACCTACTTCCTTAAAGGTGTTTAGGGGGTATCTTGAAAACAGACTACTCATTTGAAATTCTTTTCCTCGGGGTCTGTTTCTTCATCAACCCAAACTAAGATACACTTGACTCTATGAGTTGGTGTAGGCATGTGTCTGGAGATTCTTGTTGAGTCAGATGTTAGTGAGGTACTAAGCCAAGAGACTTTAACTATGGAGGTCCACAGCACCAAGGAAGAGAAGTCACAAGGCACCCAAGAAACATCTCTTTCTCTGTGCACCACCAACTGCTTCCTTCTGTTAGTAACTTTATACAGGTCATTTACAACTTGCCAGACATCCTCCTAACGGGTAGATCTGTGGATCAGCCAGATTTAGCAAATAAATATTCCAAGATGCCTAGTTAAATTCCGGACACAAATACACTGAAAATAGCTGTTAATCTCAATTCCAAATATATTGGTTTCTAACTTTATCTGGTAAGCCTATGGCCAGTAAAGTCAAATATTCATACCACTTTGTAGCTAGGGCAATGACCAATGGAACTATCTATCTAGCTTCACACAGCTGCTCAGGAGAGGGCTGGACTGGAACATCTCAATCCAGAACCTCCTCCTCTGTTGAGCCTTGGTGGGTTTTTGCCATCCAACAATGAGTTGGGCTCAGAGGAGCCATACTAATGTGTTGGAAAGAGGCTGAGCATTGAGCTGGACAGCAGAGAGGAGCATGGGAGTTCTTGGCCACAGTGCAGTCAGTCATTGAGTACATCTCTTTCCACTTTTTGCAAAGGAATGACCTGGTGCTTATGTCCCGAGATGAAGCAGGGGGAAAGGTATTTGATTCTTGCCTGGGAAATATCAAATGCAAGTGAGGTGCCTTTGAGAACTCCATTGTAGAGGAGCAAAGGGGAAATTGGTATAATGCGGGAACCAGAGCTTGTTCTGGCAAAGGGCACATAAGTGTTCCTATGGAACAGTCGTGGTAAGCCATCATCTGCCCTGGCTTTCCTAGGATAGTTCTGGTGAAGGCTCATCTGATTTGGCCTATATGTGTCTGTAGCAGGAGGAGGGGCCTTGAGATGTGGTCTCACTGTGTCTCCCAAACCGGACTTGAATTTATGTGGAATCCAGGCTAGATTTGAATTCATAACAATCTTCCTGTCTCTGCTTCCTTAGTTCTGGAGTTTCCGATGTGTACATGAATCAACATTCATCTTATACTGTATTATCGCTAATGAGACAGATGGATGGGTTTAGTAGACATCCCTTGGGCACTTCTAACTTTCATGGACTCACCGAGTTGTGTGTAACATGTATCCTGGTCCATTTCTATTGTTATAACAGAATACTTGCGACCAGGTAATTTATAAAGAGGAGTTTATTTGAGTCGTGCTTTTGGAGGTTGTGAAGTCTAAGACCACAGTGCCACCATCTACTTGGCATCTGTTCAGGACCTTCTTTCTATACCATAACCATACAGTGACACAATGAATATGTCAGCCTGGGTCCCTCTTCCTATAAAGTCACTAATGGGAGCCCCATCCTCATGACCTCTGCTGATATTAATTACTTCCCAAAGATCCTGCAGTCAAATACTATTAATATATGAATTTGGGAATTAAATTTTTAGTTCATAAGCTTTGGAGATACATATTCAAACCATAGCAACATGAAAGCACTTTAACTTTTTAAAAAATTTATTCTATGTATATGGGTGTTTTGCTTACATGTATGTTCAATGTAGTATGTGCATGCCTGGTACCCTTGAAGGCCTGAAGAGGGAGTCAGATCCCTCTGGGACTGGAGTTACAAATGAGTGTGAGCTATCGTGTTGGTGCTAGGAATCAACCATGGTCCTCTAGAAAAACAGGAAGTACTCTTGGCAGCTGAGACATCTCTTCAGGCTGAGAGAACACTTTAATCTGTGGTCAAATCTAGATGATTACTACGATTAGCCTTCATTATCTGTTGTACAAATTAGCACCTACTTTTCAAGGACAGCATGCAGATGGGCTCAAAGATAGAATGCTTTATAGCACATGTGACAAAGAAAAGCTAACTGCTGGTAGTTTTGCCTGGTATATTAAAAATGTATTTGATTTGATGCATTAGCCCCTATGGACACTTGTATCAGTGGCCTATACCTGTAGCCTTTGCTGTGATCCATGAGATCTTAAAGCCATCAGGCTGACAATGAATGTTATCAGTAGGAAGGGAAATCATAGATTGGGGGTCATATTAATGTGTTGGAAAGAAAGGCTGAGCCCTGAGCAGACCGAGAGAAGCATGAAAGTCCTTAGCCACAGTGGAAGAGGACATCTCTCTTCCTGGCCTTTGCTCTGCTTAGTGGTGCTTTCACATTGTTCAGAAAGATCATCTGTGTGCATCTAAAGGATACTAAGTACCTTTCTGCTTCTCAAGAAAGCTGATGATGACCAAGTATTTGACACAATATATAGGTGTTTGTAAACATCCAAGCAGGCTGGACTCACAGGCTACTTAAAAGTTAGATGACATAAATCTGATAGTCCAATTATCAATTTGTGCCAAAGATCAAGGTTACTAGCTTTTGAACATGATGCCCAAAGAGAAGGGTTTAGCAGCAGCAGCAGCTACAACAAAGGGCTCTTGATTCATCTGAAATGACTGTTCTTTAAAATTAATCCTACCCATTTGGGGAACAAATAAACTGAATTTTCAAAGAAGATGTTTTGTGGCCAATAAGCACATGAGAAGATGCTGGGCATCACTCATTAGTAAGAAAGTGTCAATCAAAACTGAAGGGGGCAAACACATCACTCTTCAGAGGGTGGCTGCCATCGAAGATCAGAACATTAGCAAGAGGTCAGAGCTGAAGTCCCAGTGCTTGGGGGGGGGGGGGGGGGGCGGGGGGGGGGGGGGGGGGAGGGTAGCAGGAGGTCAGAGAGTTCAAGGACAGATTGGGCTACATGAGACCCTGTCTCAAAAAAAGACAAAAAAAACCCCCAACTTTTTTAAAGAAGGGAGGAAACGGCATACCAGTTCCTCAGAATCTTCTTAGAAAGTTAAACATAGACCAAAGAAAGAGCATCTTCCCCAGCCTCTCTGCCTTTGGGCAAATGCCCCAAAGAGTTGAGTCAAGGACTGAAATAGATGTTGTTTACTTGTGTGGATAGCAGCATTGTTCACAAAAGACAAAGAGAGGACAGCCCACGTGCCAAGAATGAGTAAATAATGTTTATAGGTAGTGGAGTATTACTCATTCTTAAAAAGGGAGAAATTCCAGTACACACTACAGGATAATGAAGCCTGGAAACACTAAGCCAGTTGTAAAGTAACAACTCTGATATGATCCTACTTGTATGAATGCAAGCATGCAGAATAGTGGAATCCACAAAGAAAGCGCAACAGTAGCGGAAGAGTGGGAAATACAAAGAGTTACTATTTCTATTAGGGATGGCACCTTGATGACTTTTCTATTGCTACTACAAAATGCCCTGACAAAGGCTACTTAAGGGAGGAAAGATATATTGTATCTTATGGTTCCAGGGAGATACAGCCCATTCAATTGGAGAAGGCACAGTGGCAGGAACAAGAGGTGGCTGGTCACATTACATCTACACTCAGGAAGCTGAGAGTGAGCAGGAAGTAGGGCTGGGCTACTACTCAAGCCTCAAGGCCGGTAGCCAATAACACACTTCCTCTAGTGAGTCTTCACTCCAAAGGATCCACAACCTTCCCAAACAGGGCCACCCGCTGGGGACCAAGTGTTCAAACACGTGAGCCTAGGGAGACATATCACATTTAAACCACTGCAGACAAGGCCAGCAAGATGGCTCAGCAGGAAAGGCACTTGCCACCACACCTACCTCCTGAAGTTCAATTCCTGGGACCCACATGGTGGAAGGAAAGACCCAACTCCACAAGATGTTCTCTGACCTTTATATACGTGCACATGTAATTAAATATAATTAGTAGCTGAATCAATGAATAAAAGGTAAAGAACTTGTTCTAAAATGCTGGAGAGAATGATGAGGTAGATCAGCCAAGTGAGTATATTGAACTTAGGTTGTTGTAAAGCATAATGTACACAGTACATTTTACAGTTGCAGATGGAATTCACAGCCTTGAGCATGGTTAGCAAGCACAGTACCACTGAAATATATGCCCATTCCCACCCAGGTATTATGTGTTGGTTACAAATAATAAAAACAAATTAAAAATGGCTGAATGAGAAATTTTCTAGTATGGATGTATTTTACTATGAGTAAGAACTCTTGCTCATTTTTAAAATCCCAGGCTTTCCTGCACATGTGTACATGTACAACAAGAAGTGATAACTGCTGATGTGTAGGCCCCACTGCCAGAACAACCTCACAGACAGACTCGAGGCCAAGTCAAGAGCAATGCCAACTGCTGTGTCAAGGGAAGGATCAGTTAACTCCAAACAGGGTTTGCTTTCTCTCAACCGATTCACGGATTCAAAATAAGGCTTTAGGAAGCTCATCCTGCCAAAAATGAGACATCCAAAATGAATGTAAACAAAGCCACAGATTTAGTTAAAACACCCGGCATTCAAGATAAAATTGGCTTTGTGGTCTCAAATATCCATTTTGGTGGTAGGTAGTTTCATAACACAACAAATGAGGGTTTTGCTAAATTTAACTATCAAGTAGCAATGACCCTGGAATTGGTTGTGATGGACTCGGGGTTTCTAATTCATTCAGAACAGCTGTGATAATCTAACCAACTGAAATTAAAACTGCAGTTGTTAAATGAGACAAATATTTTTATACATACCCAGAGTAAACTGTGATAAAGCTGAAATCATATTTAACAGCCACAACAAAATCTCTGGCACAGAGTGTGTTTGCTTGCTTTGCTAAAAGCCATTAATCAGTTTAGAATGCCTGAGCTTTTGCAGAAATCTAAAACTGAGTAGGTTCAGTGAACACCCAAACTTGGGGATGGAGGCTCAAATTCCCTGTACAAACTGGCAGAGTGTTGCATGTGACCGGTGCACACACTTCAGGGTACTTTCCTTTGCCTGGTGATGAGCTTCTAACACTTCAGCATGGGTGTCTAACCCAGAGACTGTGGACCTCCTGTGTCCCAACACAAAATCACAAACATCTTAAAACGCCATGAGATTTGCTGGGCATGGTAGTGCACACCTTTAATCTTACTACTTGGAAGGTTGAAGCAGGTGGATCTCTGTGAGTTCAAAGCCAGCCTGGTCTACATAATGAGATCCCAGACACCCAAGGCTATATGGTGAGACTTTGTCTCAAAAAAAAAAAAAAACCAACAAAACAAAAAGCCACTAATATATATTTTTTGCTTTTGTGTGTACATGTGTATATATGTGCATGCATGTGTGTGTGTGAATGAGAGACAGAGAGAGAGACACACACACAGAGAATCAACTGCATAGTTCTCAAGCATGAACTTTGCAGGTGACAATACAATACATGTCATGACATCATTCAAACATATATGCTCTCATAACTCTCATAACCCAAGGGCTGTTATTTAGGCTCTTCTAGACTTAATGTGCCTAAGGCAATTTTTCATTCTTTGCAGCACAGAGAAGTCCAAAAGATGTATACGCATGACTAAATAACATAAATGCTGTGTCAATAGTTCTAATACACCAGTTAGGAACTAAGAACAAAAACAAAGCATCTGTACATGTTTGGTAAAGGCATAGTTCACTTAAATATTTTTGATTCGCAGTTGAGCTGGTTGTCAGAGGTCAAACCTATGCATATGGTGGGCTACCCATACATATAGCAGGCTACCTATATATATGATGGACTATCTGTGCATATGGCAGGCTACCTGTGCTTTGTGAACCAGCCCGAGTCTAACAATCATACCAGACTTTTGATTTTCTTCCAGAAGAGTCTCTCTATATTTTGATAAAAAAACAAAATAAAACAAAACAAAAAAAAAAAAACAAACTTGGAAATAGTTCATCAAAATACTCAGAGCATGGAACACTAATGAAGTTTTTAAAAGCTGTTGATAAATTTGCAATGATTAAAATCAATGTGTACAGGACGAGGAGTCACTCCTATGGTAGAGTGCTCGGCTGCCTGGTGCAAGGCCTTGGGTTTAATTCTCAGCCTTGGGAAAAAGAGAAAAAGAAACCAAAGCATTCACATCGTGGATTGTGGAGGTGAATTCCCAAGGACCAGAAAGGACTCAACACAGGCAAAGGTGACCACATCCATAGCACTGCCCAGACTCTGCACTAGACAGTGTTAATTTGGGGGAAGAGTTGAATATTGGGATAGTTGTGTAAATTCATATATTTTACTGGCGTGGGATAGAATTAAGAAGGCTAACACTCTAAGAGTGGCGAGATATTCAAAAGAATAATGAAATCTTTTAATTGATGATTTAAAAAAAAAGCTGTGTAACTTTATTTTATCAAAGAGAGGTGCTCTAAAAGCAGATAAAATGATAGTTTCTGTGAAAATGTTTGGGTTGAAACAGTTATGACTTGGGGTATGAAGCAGGTTAGAAATGAGGTCCTTGTCCTTGAGACTTACCAGACATCTTGGTACCTGTTAATAGTATTTTCTAGATTGGCTGTGGTTGTACATGTCTGTAATTTTAGCACTCAAGAGGCTGAGGCAGGAGTATTGCCATAAGTAGTAGTGTGAGAGTCTGTCTCAGAAGGACACTTTCTCCATTAAACATGTCATGATCCACAGAGAAGTGTATTTAAAGATGTTGACAATTTATTTCCAATACAATGTAAATTTGAAGACAATTTCAGTCTACTTTATGAAAACCTCGAAATAACAAGGCCAAAACACAACCTATTCTTTGGAAGTATAATTGTGAGAGAGTATTAAAATTAAATATATAGCCCGGCAGTGGTGGCGCATGCCTTTAATCCCAGCACTTGGGAGGCAGAGACAGGAGGATTTCTGAGTTCGAGGCCAGTCTGGTCTACAGAGTGAGTTCCAGGACAGCCAGGGCTACACAGAGAAACCCTGTCTCAAAAAAACCAAAATAAATAAATAAATAAATAAATAAATAAATAGGTGTATATAAGTGTGTGTGTGTATAGTAATAGTAATAAAAATGTGATGTAATAAAAATTAGATCATAAATTTGAAAGAGAGAAAGAAGAGGCATAGGAGAGAGTCTGTAAGGAAGAAAAGGGAAGGAGGAAATGATGTAATTATAATTTCAAAAAATAAAAAGGTGCAAACCAAAACCAAAACCAACAACCTAGGTGGAGAGCAGCTGCAGAAGATACCCATGCTGATCTCAGGCCTCTGCACTGAGCACACATGTACACATGGCCACACAAACATATGTACAAAGCTCCTGATCAAGGTTTAGTCTGAGCACTCCCCATGATTTTCAAATGCTGAGCAAGTGACCCCAGCTTTCCTGAATCAAAAACCTAGAAGCTTCTCCCAGCTCAGAAACAAACAAGATTCGTCCAAAAGTCTAAGAACACCAGTTTGTTTCCTGGAGCTGGAGGGTTGGCAAAGCAGTTAAGATTACTTGCTATTCTTGCAAAGGATCAGTTTGGCTCCCTTCCCCGGCATCAGGTTGGCTTACAACCCCCTATAACTCCTGCTCCAGGAGGATCTGACACCCACAGGCACCTGCACATATGTGCACATAATCCCCTGACACATTAAAGAGGATCTTCCTCCAAGAATCACAAAAGCCCTACCCAGGCTGCCTGCACTGCTAGGGGAGTTTCAGGGTCCCCTAGGCTGGGTGACAGGCCAGCCAAACCCAGGATTCTAATAGGTATTTGTCAATTGGGTCTGGTCAGTGCCAATGGGCAGAGGCTGAGAATCCCCTTGACATCTGGTGAAAGGAAGGAGGAAATCTCTTTTGCTCTGTCAGCACCAAGACACACTGAATTTTATGGCTGGGTGATACATTAGACTTGACCTATGGCCTCCTTTTAATTTTTTCCCTATTGTGGTAAAATGCATATAATCTAAACTTACCATTTTATCTATATTTAAATATATAATTCAGAAGCATCAAGTATACTACATATATATAATATGTATACATATGTATAATATAAACAGAATTCAATGGCATTCACACTGTGTGACATTCCCCACGATTCAGCTCCCAAACATTTTCTTCCTGTCAACTGAAACTGTCCCCACTGAACACTAATCCTCTAGTGCATCTCCCATCCCTCCTGTCATGTCATGACTCCCCCGACACCTCCCCCCCACCCCCCAACTCTTAGCAATGCCTGTTCAGCTTCTCATTTGAGTGGAATCCTACCAATTTATCCTTTGGTCCCTCCCTTCTAAGTATTAACCAGGGCAGACCCTGCTTAGCTTTCAAGATCAGACACATTCAAGGTGAATGCATTTGACTGTTTGTTCTATGACTGGATTATCTAGCACAATGTCCTCACATAGCTCAAGTCAGAATCTATCTTCCTTGGTTTGTGTGCACCCTCTGACTTATGTGAGTGAGAAGTGTTTGTGTAAACATGGTGTGCTGTATCTGCATGAGTCCATTCTTTTGAAGATGTGAGGTTTCTGGATCGTGTGTAATTCTGTATTGAATTTTGGGGGCCTGCTAAGCCATTTCCACCAGCAATGTGGAAAGGTCCCAGTTTCTTGCCACCTCCTCCCATCCTAGTGATTTTGTTTTCTAATAATGACTATCTCATAGGTATAAAATGGCATCTCACTGTAGTTTTGATTCCCACATCCCTTCTCATGTGCATGTTGGCTATCTGAGTATATCCTTTGAAGAAACATCTAGTGAAGTCCTCTGCCCATTTTCAGTTATTGTTGGAATAATACCTCTTTTATGTAGGAGAGAAATAGATCATTAAAAGGCTACATGGGGAAAAAAGTCAGGTGTGGTGGTACACACTTTAGTCTCAGCACTCTGGAGGCAGAGACAGGCAGAGAACTCTGTGAGTTCAAGGATAGTTGTGTCAACTTAATGAGTTCTAGACCAGTGAGATCTACATAGTGAGACCCTGTTTCATAGAGGGAGGTGCTATACAGGACTTGGAGAGCAGCTCAGTGGTAGAGTACTTGTCTAGCGTGTGTAGGGTCTTAGTTTCATCTCCAGAACCATAAAAAGTGTAAGTACACACACACACACACACACACACACACACACACACACACCACATGCTTTGGGCCCGATGGTCCTTATCTGCATTCTATATCCTTTCTCCGGTGCAGTGATCACAGCCTGCTTCCACCTTGGCTTATGTGTTCAGTCCTTTCCCTTCCAGATGGAAAAATACTAATCAGTGTGTGGAGATAGGGTTTTTAATGATTTAATTAAGGCTAATTGGTGTCCTACAGGTGAACTGGTTTCATTTTATAGACTCTTCTGGAAGCTTCTATTTCTCCATTCTGGTCCTTATATGGCTTGTCCATCCAGTCTGACTCACTGCTTTTGGGTAACCCGTTGTCTCTCATTGTGCTTGCTGAGGACTCTAACCCAACACAATTAGTGTGTTCATTAAAAGAGGCAAGACACCAGATGTGTGTACACCATGGGCCACTGGAGAACACAGGAAGAAGCCACCATCTGTTAACCAGAAAGAGCCACCACCAGAGTCACACGCTGCTGACCCTACTGTGGACCTTCAGACTCCAGAATGGAGTTGGTGACAGAATATCGCCCAGCCTGTGATACTCTGCTGTGGTAGATCCTGCTGGAGAAGACACTTGGGTTCCAGAGAGATATCCCAGGACAGGAGGATGGTCCAAGTTCACCAGCAGTATCCTACCTAGGCTGGGGCCATGTTTATCTTTCTGGAATCTTTATAGGCATAATCCGGCAGCAGGTAATCATCTCTTGGCAGAACACAACTTCCTTCTGTTGAAAGCAGAGCTTAACAAAGGCTACTGAACTATCTCCTAAGGCTTCCTGGGTATCAAATGGCTTTCATCAAAAAGCGATGATTTTAAAACCCCAGGCATATGTGTATTGGATTTCCTCAAAGCTTGTTTGCTTTTACCACAGCCAGTTCTCTTCTCACAATCCTTAGCTTGGATCGCTTTTCTCTTGGCCACTTCTCTATTACTAGTAGTATTTACTTATTTTTTTCTCTTATGTGTACGAGTGCTTTGTGTGTAGGCACTGTATACAACATGATGTCTGGATGAGTGCTTTGTGTGTAGGCACTGTATACAACATGATGTCTGGTGCCCATGGAGGTCACAAGAGGGTGTTAGATCCCCTGGAACTGTAGCTGCAGGTGGTTGTTATTCACCACGCAGGAACTGGGATGTAAACCCAGGTCCTCTGCAAGAATAGTAAGTACTCCTAACTGCTTAGCTATCTCTCTCCTAGGCTGGCTCTTAACGATGTGCCTAGAGCAGAGGCAGGATGCAAAGGGCTGAGTTATAGAGACTAAGGTGAAACCCCAGTCCAGTACTAGGAATGAGTTTGGTACCACCAGGCTTGTCCTGCACAGCACAGCTCCCAGTGTCCCAGTTTCTAAGTCCTTAACTTCTACCTTCCTGCCCCTCTTCCTCTGTTCTATTTTCTTGGGCTGCAGTCCCTGGCCTCCCCACCATCCTTCCTGTCCCTGCCTGGGTCACATATCTCTCAGCTATATTCTGGATAACTTGTATCTCTTCTTGTCTTTGCTTGCTGAAGACTCAGTATAATGCCACATCCTGGGACTTCACAGGGTCAAAGGCAGGACCCTACTAGAAGGCCAGGGCTGGCTGAAACTCATTGGGTTCTACTGACTCCAGAACTGAGTGGGATGAGAGTCCAAGATGGAAGGGTCAGGAAGGGGTGACTCTGGGCTCTATGCTTAGGAATGAAGATGTTAAGACTGATGTTCACTCCACTCTAGCACTTTCTTTAGTGTGAATCTGGAGCTTCCCAACGCACTCGCTATGCTGAGGCAGGTCTAGGGGTGGGTCCTAGATGCTGCATTTCTAGAAGCTTCTAAGAAGTATAGCAGATACTAGAGGTGCATGCACTTTAAGTATCAAGGCCCCATGGTATTGTATTTTTGGAGGGACACCTGAGCTGGGATTTTAGGGGGCTTGAAGGCATGAGGGCTTCTCAGCACTATGACCTCCGGGACCATGACCCTCAGGAGATGAGAACCCCTGGCCTTCCTTCCACCTCTGCACTTTGGATCTGCAGGCAGTGTATGCATTACTGTGTATTAGAACCACTTGGAGGGCAGAACACAGCAGCTGCTCCCTCTCCCCATAACAGACAGGAGCCTAGGACTTAAGACTGCATCAGCAGCAACTTGCCAGGTGATCCTAATGCTGCACATGGGGGAAGTGCTCTTACAGATCATCTACAACCTCCGTACCTCATGATACCTTGTGAGTTCTGTAAGGAAGACTCACGTGAACCTGAGTGTGATGCCTGCTCTGTCTTTTATCATCAGTGTGATCCTGGGCAAATCCTTCCCACTTTCCGAGATCCTATTTCTAGTCTTCAGAAGCATGATGATGCACTCACTCTGTGGAGCTGCTGAACAGATGGCAACAAATGTTGGCGTGGACTCACAAAGGCTCGTTCCTACACTCATTATCCAGCCTGCATCAGTAGTGTCACGCTAATTCAAAAACTGTTTTTTAGAAGCTGGCATGTAGCAGAGTCAGCACTGCATAAATGAGGTCCTGGGTTAGGTTCCCAGCACCGTAGAACCCCATGGCATAGCCATTTTAGTTGTTTGATTTACCCTATTCATAGAATGGACTTGGTGATCTGAATGAATTGATATTGTTTGTTTTATTGTGTTTTGTTTAGGGGAATTGTTTAGGGAGATTTCTAGATAGGGATGGCTTCTCAGATCTTCATGTGCCCACATGGCTTCTAGATCTTCAAAATGGTGGCTTTCAGTGCAGTAAGGCTGGGAGAAGAACTTGCATCTTTGCTTTCTAACAAATTCCCAGGTGGTTTTGGCCTGGGGACCATACTTTGAGTGTCAAGAATTTTAGAATGGGGCTCGGCAGATGGCTTAGAGGTTGAGAGTACTTTCTGCTCTTGCAGAGGACCCTGGTTCAGTTTCCACCATCCACGTGGCAGCTCACAACCATTTGTAAATCCAGTTCCAGCAGTATCCAACCCTCTTCTCTGGCCTTCATTGACTCCAGGAAAGCATATAGTAGTACCCACTCACCCACGTAGACAACACACATACATATCAAAAATTTTAAAGCCTTTAAGAAAAATAATCCCATGGCCCTTCCTAATCCTAGCCTATAATTTCCTGGGCGGCTTTTCAGCAAACAGGGATTTGAAAAACTTCTCTTTGTGTCACTTTGAGTATACCCTGACACCTAGATATGGCTGTCATCATCACCTGGCCAACTCTACCCTGCTTCACAGGGCTTGGGGGGGGGGGCAGGGAGAAGAAGAGTCTGTTTCAAGTCAGGGTCTGTGTGATGCAGTGGGAACCATTCCAATGATTTAATTCTCCTAAAATAATCTGCTCATCTGTAAAATGGGAAAAAAATTATCTGTCCTTGTAATGAGTCACTGCGGATCTGGATGGCCCATTGCATCAAAAGCACTTTGGAGATTGAAAATTTGTAAATACAAAGGATTATCTTTAAAAAAACAAAACACAACAACAACAACAAAAAAACCAAAAAACAAAAAAAAACACACACAAAAAAAAACCAGGCTCACAACAAAGGTTTCTGTCCCAACTTCTGAAAAACTGACTTCAGCAACTTTGCAGAGGGATCTCAGGATGAAGACAGACAGCAACAAAAGCGTTCAAATATTTTGGTGTTTTGCTGACTTTCTCCGACAACACACTGTAATCTTTTAATTTTGACTACCTCCAAGGACAGGCAGCTGGAAAGGAACACCCTTTAACAAACAGTTCCACTTAAGCTGTTAGCCATAGGTCACATCAGCAACAGTTAGGCACACATGCCTGCATTCGAGTCACCGGGCAGAAGGACCAGTTTCACAGCACAATCAACATGATCATCACTTGAGCTCCAGCATCAGTCGGGAAGCCCTTTCACTTCCTCCTGTAGCTGAATCCAGTCCTAAAACACAATAGTAAAAACGTGCAAGAGCATGAAGGTTTCGGAAGCATTTCTAGGTCTGTGATTATCTGAAGCTCCCAACTTGCTCTGGCCAGATTTTACATCCTTTCCATCCCAAAGATGAGGAAGTTGACGTTGAAAAAGGTTAAGGGTCAAGACTATAAAGTTATCAAGTAATGGTCGAAATTGTGTTGGAACTGCTGATTTTAAAACAGGTGTGCTTTATAGTCTTTTAGAAGAAGCCCCAGTGAGAGCACTCCCCAGCACTAGACTGTGGGTTCTGTACCTCTTTTACACACAGAGAGAGAGAGAGAGAGAGAGAGAGAGAGACAGACAGACAGACAGACAGACAGACGGAGAGAACCAAAACAATAACAAAACCCCAAACCTTCAATCTCTCTCTCTCTCTCTCTCTCTCTCTCTCTCTCTCTCTCTCTCTCCTTTCCCTGGGGTGCTGGTAGCCATTGCCCCGGGGGTCTAGCCTTGGACCGCACATGGAAGACATGGAAGAGCAGAGATCAGGCAAGACTAGCCGTCTGTAATATCCTTGAGCTACAAAAAACCACCAGTCTGAAAGCCCCTCTCTGAACTGCAATGCTGTTGATGCTGCTGCCTGTCTCTCTTAGTTTGAGAAGGGCTCCATCATCTGTATCCCAAAGCAGGGTAGCTGTCATGAGCAGTGTTGTGTTAAACTCAGGAGCCCTCTTACTTTGACTAATTAGACTTCAGAGGTGCGTCAGAGAGAGTCTGGGGTGGCAGAGGAGAGGATAATGACCTGGATACTCAAGGTCCTGACATCAAGACAATCCTATGAATCAAGTCTCAGCTTGTTTCCATTTCAGTATGGAAAAAACCCCAAACCCTATTAACTTGGGTTAAATGGAGGGGAGAGCCTGAGATACAGCTTCAGTCCTAGAAACACAATTCTATTCTATTGTCAAGTGTATTGTAACTGGACCAAGCTCGACCAAGAGGTCCTGCTGGGATGTTCTGGAGAGATGCAATTAACATATTGTTGCTATGCCAACACTAATCATTTCTTTGGGGACTTGTTTTCTTCATATAGGCATTGTGGCTGAATCAATGGTGTAGAGGAGGCAGCTGCTATTGGAAGGAAAGGTTAACCTGTTTCAGGGAACAGGCTGTTTTCAAGGACTTGAGCAGTGGCCCTTGGCAGGACAGCAGAGTGCTAATTATGCATTCATTAAAGAGGGCTCCACAATGCCAACCTGGCACTGCCCAAATGCCCACAGGTTTTAAGTCTGAGGAATCCTGGGCACTGCTCCTTCCATGATATGTGCCCTGAGAGGTGGCAGTGCAGATGGCTGAAAACATGAATTTACTGTAAGGGCTAAAGAGGTACACATTAGCCATTTCCAAAGACACTTGAGCACTTGAGCACATTCCCCTGTGCATGTGAGGGAATTTCTCATTCTGGGGAGAATGGCTGAACTGGGGCTTCTTTAGTAACTACTGGTTGCCACAGGCCTTTAGGTCCTCCAAATTAGACATAGTCTTTAGTCCCTGACTCTTCTTCAGGTTTCCCCAGTGGTTTCTCAGACTACCAGATATCTTGGAGACAGAAGCAAATTGGGTTGCTTTGTTAGCAAAGAAATGTGGGCTCAATGTTCAGAAAGCTGCCTTACAATATCCACATCCATTTAGATACAGGTGAGGAGAAGACCCCTTTAACTGAGTAGGAAATTGGATCCCTCAGCTGTCCCTCATGTTGGAAGTCTTTCCTTGAGCCATGTCAGGTCCCGGCTTCTTTCTTTGTTCCTTTATCACCATCTTAGGATTTTATTGCTATGAAAAGACACCATGATCATGGCAACTCTTCTAAAGACAAACATTGAATTGGGGCTGGCTTACACTTTCAGAGGTTTAGTCCATTATCATCATAGCAGGAAACATGGCATCATGCAGGCAGACATGGTGCTGGAGAAGGAGCTGAGAGTTCTGCATCTTGATCTGCAGACACTAAAACGAGACTTGAACCACACTGGGGGTAGCTTGAGCCTGTGAGACCTCAAAGCATGCCCTGACAGTGACACACTGCCTCCAACAAGGCCACACCTCCTAATAGTGCCAAGCATTCGAACATATGAGGCTGTCTTAGTCAGGGTTTCTATTCCTGCACAAATGTCATGACCAAGAAGCAAGTTGGGGAGGAAAGGGTTTATTGAGCTTACATTTCCACATTACTGTCATCACTAAAGGAAGTCAGGACTGGAACTCAAGCAGGGCAGGAAGCAGGAGCTGATGCAAAGGCCATGGAGGGATGTTCCTTACTGGCTTGCTTCCCCTGACTTTGCTCAGCCTGCTTTCCTATAGAACCCAGGACCACCAGCCCAGGGATGACACCACCCACAAGGGGCCCTCCCCCCTTGATCACTAATTGAGAAAATGCCTTACACCTGGATCTCATGGAGGCATCTTCTCACCTGAAGCTCCTTTCTCTGTGATAACTCCAGCTTGTGTCAAGTTGACACACAAAACCAGCCAGTACAGAGGCTATGGGGGCCATTCCTAGTCAAAGCACCACAATCACATACAACTTTTAGCTTTCTTCCCTCATCATAGACAACTGGAACACCTGCTTTTTGCCAAATACAGTGTAGCATGAATGTGAAGACGAATGAGGTGCAGAAGATGCTGTCATGGGCCTCTGAGTCTAACAAGGCACATACAGACATGTGTACATGCACACACAGCTCTAGTGTGTGTTGTGTACAGGGGAATGCAGAGGCAGAGCATTCCAGCTGGAAGTCGAATGTCAAGGTAGGTGGCCTGTGCCCAGGATGGAAAAGTAGAGCATGTGGGCAAAGACTTGGTAGTGTGAAGATGCGTAACTAGGACCCCAGAGGACCTGTGGTTGGTGGTGAGTGGCCTTGAGCACAAGTTCTGCAAGTGAGTTAGGTTAGCTAGGTCTGAACTCAGCAGAACCTGTGGTGTGTGAACCTGTGTAAATTTGGTTTCTTGTATGTAAAAGAAGCAGAGTGATCACATATATGTGGCAGCCAGGGGTTTGAGATTGGAGGAGATGAAGCAGCTGAGCAGCCCCCATGCAGTTGGGAAGTTTGTTCATTTAATGATTTCCTCGGGCTTCTTTCTGGGGAAGACTTGGCCTGTTTTGTTTGTTTGTTTGTTTTGTTTTTTAACCTTTTTTTAAAAAATGAATATGGGTGTTTTGCCTGAGTGTATATCTTTACACCATGTTTATGCAACACTCATGGAAGACAGAGAGGGTTAGGATCCTCTGAAACTGGAGTTACAGACAGTTGTGAACTGCCATGTGGGTGCTGAAAACGAAACCCAAGTCCTCTGGAAGAGCAACCAGTGTACTTAACCACTGAGGAATTTCTCTTGGCCCCAACATTTTGCTCAGGTTTCTTCCTCAAGCTACTTTGAAGTTCTGTTGGGCAAGTCACACAGAGCTGTAGGTTATTGTTTTTAAGTGATGTTCAGGGGCTGGAAATAAGGCTTGATCCATTAGTAAAGTACTTACCAAGAAAACATGAGTACCCAAGTTCAGACTCACAGCTCTCATGTAAAAGGCTGGAAAAGGTGGCACATGCCTGTGATCTCAGGGCTGGAGAGACAGAAAAAGGAAGGTTGCTGGAGTCTACTGCCCAGTCAGCCTCACAGAGTTGATGAGCCCTAGATTAAGTGAGAGACTGGTTCAAAACCACTAAGGTAGAGGGACAGAGGGAGACATTTGACAGCTGCCTCTGGTCTCTGTATACATGCACACATGTGCACACACAATTGGGCACAGGCATACAGACACAAAGACACGCACACACTGCACACAGTAAAAAATGAGGTTCAGTAAGATATCATATAGAAGTAAAACTATCAATGTGATTTCATTATGTCAAAAATAAGTGTTTCCAACAGTTACCAATACTAACCCCCTAATAGTCTGACTCTGCCCCAGACCTGAATCCAGGGCCTGAGTCTGTTTTGCAAGGGCTCCATCACTGATCTTTACCTGCGCTCACTGAGCCACACCCCTAACCCTCCAGCCAGACTCTGGACTCTCTTCCTTACCCCCTCCTGGCCTCCCTCACTCCCTTCCTCTCTCTATTTCTCCCTCCCTCCTTCCTTCCCTCCCTCACTCCCTTCATTCTTTCTTTGACAGAATCTTGCTATGAAGCCCATGATGCTTCAAATTTAAAATCCCTCCCACCCCCACTTCTACCACCTGAGTGCTGTGATTACAGGCATGTGCCTCCACGACAGATCAAAATTTCAATTTTCTACACTGTCTATCAGTGATGTCAGGACTCTGCTGATTATCGTATCTTGAGTCAAAAGACAAAAAGGATAGAAAATTTGGGGTCACTACTTACTGTTGTCAGAAGGAAGAATGCTTTCAAAACTGCCAAGGGGCATCCCCAAGTGCTCACACAGATAAGCCTGACAATCTGATCCTCTTTGCGTATGGTCAATTGGAGCAAACTCGTGAAAGGCCATGAGTACAGAGCACTATGCAATCGAGAAAAGCTAGTCTAATGCTTAACAAAAGGGTAATTGAGTGTCTGGAGGAGGCTGGTGAGTAGAATGTTCTTATGCAGTTCATAAGTCAGCCGTATTGACAGTCATGGGCAGCTTGTTTCTGTGTGTGACAGTTTGTGGTGACTGGGATGAACATGTGAGCCTCAGCTGTACTCATCACTGAGAGACAGACCCTGACAGGCTCAACTTCTCAGGAGTCTGATTGAGTCAGAACAGTTGGAGAGGGGGCTGGGAGTCAGGAAGACAGTCTGTCTTCCACTGTGCTCTGCCTCCAGACAAGCCATGGCACTGACTATGTTTCCTCCCTGCATGGCCTCTATGGCTACAAGCTGTCATCCTTATGTGAGAATACAGAGACCAACTTCTCCCTGGGGTGCTGGGACAAAGATAAAGCCCTATTAAACGCTACTGATCATGGTCAAATGCCATTGAGACGCCAGCCAAACCTTTGTTAGACTTGTCTCACAAATACCTTTTGATGTATTTCTGTGAATGAATGAAGCTGGCAGGAGACTCTATTAAACAGATGAGGCAGCCTTCTGCAGGGCTGGTCCCTAGCTCTGCACTCCAGCTGCAAGGGACATGGTTATCACAGCTGCTGAGGGTGTGATTCCTACTTCAGGGGCTTTGCTCCATATCTGCAGCAGTGTGGAAAGCCTTCACTCCTTGGAGGACAAGACTTGATGGACTCTAAGTGACCTCCCTTTCAGCTGTTCTAGAGAGCCTGACCTCTGGTAGCACCAGTGTATACAATCAGACCAAACCTCAACACTCCAGATCTTGCCAAGGCATCTTCTTCTGTCAGGTCTGTGGAAGCAAACACACTCCCTTAGTAACTCAGACAAAGCAGGTATGGACAGAGGAGAGGGCTGTACCAATGCTTGGCTCCAATGAGCTTGACAAAACTGAACATTGTGCTGAGTGGTGCAATTTCTAAATACCACATTTGCATACCACACCCATGCCCACATTCCTCTTGGCTCTTTAACCAGACAGCCTCATTCACTTTTGGGATCACCCAGGAGGTCCTTTCTGTGTGACCCACCTCTGTGTTGTAACACTAGGTCCTGATAAAAGACTTTCTCCCAAGTCTTTTGATCTTTGGTGTGAAGTGCTGCTCTGCTGAGCAGCCACAGCACAGGAAGGCAGCTGGGGAGTTTCAAAGAGCAACCAGGGGCAGAGGCTGTGAGAAGCAGAGCTACTTGAGATGACCCAGGGTTGTGGGCAAATAACGAGGATGGGGAAGGTTGAGTCAGTGAACAGCTCAAGATAAAGGGTCGCAGGGCATAGTGGCTGAAAGAGTCCCAGGGAGCTGCCAAGCCCTAATGGCTGTTGCTATGTTGATCATTATGACCAAAGGCATAACGACCAATGTTCTTAAGGAAGAAAAAGTTTATTTTAGCTTATGGTTCCAGAGGGATAGTGTCTGTTCATGGCAGAGAGGCGTGGCAGGGCAAGAATGGGAAGCTGGCCGATCAGATTTTCACCCACACAGAAAGCAGAGAAGAGCAGCAGGAAGTAGGGCGAGGCTCTAAGCTCTCAGAGCCCACCCCCCCCAGTGACGTACTTCCTCCAGCAGGGCTCCGCTTCCTAAAGGTTCTATAACCTCCCCGGGCAGTGCCCACGTGGGGATCAAGTATTCAAAGAGATGAATGAGCCCATGGGGACATTTGTTACTCAAACCTCCACCGCTGCAATACCCCAAGCCCCAGCGCTGTGACAGGAGTTGCTGTTAGGAACCCCAAACCCCAGCTCCCTCAAGACTGACAATGGCCCTCACCTGCTGCTGACTCAGCAATAGATATAGCAGGTGGATCTGGCTTGAGCAGGATTAAGTACACCTAAAGAAGAGAGTGCCTTTTCAGGGCCCACTGTTCCTCCAGGAACACGGTCTGATATTAATGTTAATAAACCTCTAATAAAGAATGTGGATGTTTTAAATAATATCATCAGATCTAGTTGAGATATTATTGTGATATAATGTGTTTGATGCCATCACTCCGGAAGCAGTTTAGGCTTTCTGGTAAGACACCAAGATCGGTCATGCTGTCAGCGGTCCATCCATCCGTCACACATTCTCGATTGTCAGGACAGTGCCAAGTTGTAAGCCTCATATCTTGGTTAAGGTTATCTCTAGTTATTCGAGGCTGATGTGGCCAACACAGAGCAGAGTAGAAGCATCTGGGTCCTGGTCACCCTCTATCTACGAATGTCATAGAACGAAAGATAAGAATCCTAGCATCTTTGCCTCCTGGAGGGCAGCTCTGAGCTGCCATCTTTACCATCTCCAGTGTTTCCAGGGATGCCTGAGTCCTGGTTGCCCACTGTGATGGCCCACTAGTTCTCCGAGCCTCTGTTCATCCCACTTTTAGGATATCTCACATCCCCACTCTATCAGGCAATTTCTAGAATCACTTACCAGCTTCTTTCTACTCCTTCTTTCGACAGGAGGAGATACCCTCTGGTCGGCATCTGTCTCTGGGGGACCCCCACCTAGGATAGTATTTTTCAAAATAAATTAGTTTGGAATAATTTTGGATTCACAGTCAAGTTGCAAAGATAACACAGAGAGGTTGTGAGTATCCCTTCCTGGCTCCTTCTGTGGTTCCTACTGTGGTGGTGTTATCATCACTGAGAGGTCCACACTGGTTTGCTCCAGTTAACTAAACTCTAGACCAATGGTACTCAACCTGTGGGTCATGACCCCTATGGGGATGTATGACCTTTTCACAGGGGTCACAGATCATGATGATTCATAACATTTATGAAGTAGCAACAAAATAATTTTATGTTGGGGGTCACCACAACATGAACTGTATTAAAGGGTCTCAGTGTTAAGAAGGTTGAGAACCACTGCTCTAGAACTTTTGGAAACCTCTTTTCTGGGTCAGGGTCTTATGAAGAGATGCAATCCACAGGTCTCCTTGGTGCCCCCTGCTCTATCACAGTTTCTCAGTCCTTGTCTCCCATGACCTTAGAGTTTTGAGGAATCACATCAGGTTTTTGTAGAGCATTCCTTGGTTGGGTTTGGCTACTGTGGTAGGTTTGGGCAAGGTCTCACAGGCCAGGTGTCCTTTCTGTTCCATCATACCATGGAAGGCATGACATTTTAAATCTTAAAATGCTTTCAATCCTCAATCCATCACAAGAAGCCCTTTCTTCTGAAGAGGGAGCTGGCTGGAGAAGGGTGTGTGTTTGAGATGTCCCAGCAAGAGTCAGTTACCTAATCCTATTTTAGCGGTTCTGAGATTGTCCTCTCTGTGTTGTGGGGTCTGTTAAGAGTCAGATCCTCCTTAGCCAGCCAAAGGAGTACAACATATGGAAACACTAAGAGAATACAAAGGCATGTAAATCAAACCTACAGTGAGATTCTATCTCCCCAGTCAGAATGGCCATCATCAAGAAAACAACAAATCCTGGGGAGATTCCAAACAGTACCCTTATTCAAAAAAAAAAACAACCCCCCCCAAAAAACAAAAAAACCCCCAAAAAACAAAACTAAGAATAGAACTTCCTTGTGATCCAGTTGTAGCGCTGTTGGGTTGAAGAACCAGAGCTGGCATGCTTCAGGGATAGCTGCCTTATCCACAATAGGCACGTTATGTAATTGCCCTCAGGTGTCTGTTAACGGATGAGCGGCATCTATACCCAGTGAGGTGTTACTGAGCAACAAAGAAGAACAGCATTGGGAGCTGTTTTGTTTTGTTTTTTAATGGCTGGAACTGGAGAGCATCATGTTCAGGAAACTTAGCCAGGCTCAGGAAGACGTTTCCTCATACCTGTAAAAACTAGAAGAAAAAAAAAGATTTATACTAATGGGGGATATGCTAGGGCTGTAGAAGATAATCAGGAAAGGAGGGGTGTGAGGGGTCGTAACAAAGGGCGATAGCAGGGTGCAGGAGATCCAGGTACATGATATGCATGTATGCAAATGTCACGGTGAAACATTTATATGTTGCAAATTAACATATGCTAATTTAAAGGGAAAAAAAGTAGAGCTGAGTGTGGTGGTATGAACTTGTAATCTTAGCATTCTAGAAATCAGGAGGATGGGGAGTTCAAGGCCAGCCTGGAATATGTGAGACCTGTCTCAAACAAGCAAAAATGTTCCTTTGCCATATCTGACCACTCTCCAGGTGGATAGACCAATTCACCTCCCTCCCTCTTTCCCATCTCCTTCCCTGCTGTATTCCTTTCTGTTCCTCTCTCTTCTTCCCTTTCCCTGCTCTCCTTCTTCCTCCTCCTTCTCTTCCTCTTATTCCTCCTCCTCCTCCTCTCCCCCCCCCCACCCCCCATACTGAGGATTGACCACAAGCTATATTCCCAGCTCTTACTATTTACCCAGGCTGGCCTTAAACGCACTCTGTAGCCCAGGAAGTCCTTGGCCTTCAGGTTTTCCTGACTCAGCTAGAGTATCTGGTATTATGGGTTGGTAACACCAGCCCCATATTTTGCATGTGTTGATGTTTTGACTGCACCACTTTTATTCCTGGTGCCCACGGATGCCAGATGATGGCATCAGAGCCCATGAAACTAGAGTTATAGATGGCTGTGAGCCACCATATGGGTGCTGGGACTTGAACCCAGGTCGTCTAGAAGAGTAGCCAGTCCTCTTAATTGCTAAGCGAAGCAGCAGTTTTGGTCCCAACCTGACCACTGTCCTCCAGGAATAAAATCAATGAAAATTCTGTAATGTCAGGCTTGCTCTGTTTCCTGTGGCTGTAACAGAATACTGGAGAAGTGCTTTAGAGAGAAAAGTGGTTTATTTAGCTTGCAATTCTGGAGGCTCAAGAGCATAGTGCTGGCATTTGCCCAGCTCAATGCCACCACAATAGAAGGAGGGCATGCTGAGAATGCGTACATCAAAGCTGTGATGAAGGGATAGAAGAGATGGAATATTAAGCTCAGTGTTTATAGTACTCTCTTCTGGTAGAAGGCGAGCCACTCCTACCAGACCTGCTACACGAGACCAGCAGGACCCTCTTCTAAGGGTGACTGTAACTCAGTCACGTTCCCTATGACTCACCTTTCAAAGGTCCCATGGCCTCTCAACATTGCTACACTAGGGACCAAGCTGTCAGCACGTGGATCTTTAGGGGCCCATGAGCCACATCTAAAGCTTGGCATTGACCTAAGATGTGGTTTCCAGCTGTAGGTTTCCGAGTGGAATTTATCAAAGGCGGGAGCCACACATTAACAGTCAACTAGAGCTACCAAAACGTAAGAAGCAAGCATCCACTCCAGCACTCGGGTGTGTGTGTGTGTGTGTGTGTGTGTGTGTGTGTGTGTGTGAAGAGTCCTTCTGAAAGAAAAGGGGATTTGTTAAGTTCGAGTGTAGCAAGTGTAGCTGAGCTCAGGTGATAGGCTGTTCTTTCCTTCAGCTCCTCCAAGCACCAGGCCACTCACACTCTACAAAGCACACCCTTCCTGCTCCCACATAACTCTGGGTGACTTTTGACTTTCTGAGATCTCAGCTGACCCAGCCCTTTGAGTCCCAGAAGCTACAAATTCAGCAGGTTCTCATCAATTGGCACTAGTCACTGGGCTCTTCGGTTAATTAAATCACTATGTCAGTCTCTGGGTCCCTTTAGGGTGAAGAGTGGGACAGGGGAGGGGCCTGTGAGTCTTTGGAAGAGCAGGTTGTGGCCAGGCAGGCTATGAAGCATGTTACCAGCCAGAAGCAATTGCACATCTGGCCCTAGGGCAGAGCTGGATGAGGCAAGGTCTTTAAAAGGACAATAGCAACCAAGCCTTTCTGTGTCCTGTGCTGTATCAGCTACATCTCAGGTGCGCAGGCTGCGGAGCTGGCTCCCTAGTTCAGGGCTCACCATCAACTCCACCCCCCATGTTTCCATCCTCTTTTGAGTTCTTGCTTGCTTTAGAAAAATCTTTATTTTCTTTCACTTTTGATGGACAGTTCTGCTGGATATGGATTTCCCAGTCGGTGATTTGTCTCCCCCTTTAATACTTTAAGTCTACGACTCCATTTTCTTCCGGCTTGCCCGGTGTGTGTGACACTGCTGACTTCTATCCCTGCTTGTGCATAGCTAAGACATCTCACCACCTCGGGATTCTTTTGATGTTTCTCTTTGTGCTTTCTATTCTGTACTTTGAACATGTGTGCCTAGCTAGATGTGGGGGTGTCTTTATTTTCCTCGTTTGTTTTGAGTTTATTCTACCTAGTAAATTGTCTTGGAGTTGTGACCATTATTTCTTCAAACACTTCTGCTCTATTCTCTCTTTCTGACACTCTAATTTTGTGCCTGCTACTGTTTTTTTAATATTATCACACTGTAATTTAAATTCTTTTACAGTTATTTATTTGTGTATGCATGTATACCTGCACCTATTCCATAGTGCACATGTGGAGGTCAAAGGACAACTTGCAGGAGCTTTTTCTCTCTTTCCACCATGTGGGCTCCAGGGATTGACTTAGATCAGCAGGCTTCGCACTGAAAGCTCTTATTCAGGAAGCCATCTTGAAGGCCCCGCCCCACCAGCCTTGATGTCCTGCTTTGTCTTGCCCATTCCCTCGTTCCTTCTCTTTTTTGCATTTCAGTTAGAAATAATTCTATTGGCCTGTCTTCAAGCTGCCTGAGTTGACTATGTTAGTCTCCTGATGACCCTTTCCCCTCCTTCTTTCTTTCTTTTTGCCATGCTGGGGACTGAATTGAGTGACATCCTTATTCCTGAGTGTCAGACTTCATTTCTGTCATCAGGTATTTAGTTTTTAACATTCTCTTTCGATGGCTTCTTAAAATTCCACTCCTTTCGCTCCCGTTAGCCATTGTCCTCACAGACACACATCACAATCATTTGAATCACGAATCAGATTTCTTATCTGACATTCTACATCTGCCCTGTTGGAGTGAGTCTGGTTCTGGTGACTACCTTGTGGATTCGGGGTGAGTTTTCTTACCTTTGGGCAAACCTTGGAACTTCTGGCTGGGAGCTGGCTGTATCACATTGGGACACAGGAATGGGAGAAAGCAGGCAGTTAGTGGAAGGTTTCAGTCGACATCTAACAGTGGGGTGTGTTTAATATTTGATGTGGTTTGAGCTATAAACCCCTTAGATTCCTCTGCTGCTCTTTTTTCATCTCCAATTGACTTTGACTTTCCCTACTTAGCTCCCCTGCTTAGACAAAAAGTCTGTCCTGTAGATTTCTCAGCTGTGATCTGCTGTTCCTATGTTGGACTCTTGGTGTGGTGGCCCGGCTTCTCATTAGCTTTGTGTCTTTGGACGTGTTTCTTCACTGAGCCTCTTTTCTCATCCATAATATAAAACAGGAATAATGTCCCCTCATAGTACTGGGCTGAGGATTAAGTGGAATACTAAATTAAAAATGATGAACGCTGTGCCCTGGATAGACCACAGTCTTGATTGAATCAATGGATCCTTCGGGCTCTGAATCACTAATTGCTACTTGTTGAGCTGGATGCTTGCAGTGTTGCTCTGTGTCTTCCAGCTGTGTAGTTAGAATAGAAACCCATCTCTCCTCATCCTAGTGGCTCCGCTGTACAGATGCTGCAATAGGCAATATCTTAAAAACAAACGAAGATGCCTTCCAGGTACCCCAATACTTTAAGCAGCACCTAATGACATATTTAAGTGCAAGACCTGCCGGAACCAGAGAAAATAATAACCTCCTTAATTGCACAGACATCCAGGCTACATTCTCCCATGTAAAGAGTACGCCCTTCAGAAGCATCCTAATTAGGTAGTATTTACCTCAGCAATTGCAGCAGCTTCACCCTGCTCCTTAGGGACATATTAAACATCATATCAGGGTGGCTGGGACTGAAAACAAACCAGCATCAAGAAAATAAACTGTGTTAAAGATTGTGTGCGTGTGTGTGTGTGTGTGTGTGTGTGTGTGTGTGTGTATGAGAGAGAGAAAGAGAGAGAGAGAGAGAGAGAGAGAGAGAGAGAGAGAGAAGGTAGGTGAGTAGATGGTTGGGGCTCTAGTTAGGGAGAGTGGAGGGAGCTTCAGGGTGGGAAACTTACCTGTGTGTTGAGACAACTTCCTATGAAGAACCCCTATAGGGCAGGCAGAGAGGTAGCGCCCCACCCCCACCCCCCATGTCTACTTTCCAGAATTAGAATTTAGGTCTGCAGGGGAATGGCTCCACTCAGTCACATGCTGGTAGGGAGAAGGGTTCTTACCATGACGAGTCACTGGTTTGGGAGATGCTGAGGTGTGAAGATATATTGTCAAAATCCTCATTTTATTGTTCTAGGTCATCTGCAGGCCCTGGGGAGACAAAGGAGCCTCTGACAGCCTTGGCCAGAGATGACAGCCTGCTGTCCTGTTCTCTTCTTCTTCTTTCTCCTTCCTGTCTTACCTACTGCTCTCACATCCCTCTCCTCGCCCAGACCTGCACCTCCTCTTCTGTCATTACCTCTGTCCTTCTGCAGTTCTTCCTCTCCAGAACCCTGAGATACCGAGACCATCCTACTGCCTACCTCTCTCTGGGTGGGTGATGGCATGCCAGGGGCAGCTACCTCAATGCTTCGGAAGTAGTGACAGTGTAGGGACATCCAGACAGTTCCACACTAGGACCTGACAGGTGATCCCAGTTCTTCAAGTCTGTTCTGTCACTTGCAGTCACCATCACTGTGCCTCAGGGGCCAAGCCTTGCAGCCTTGCAGGCCTGGGCTGTTGGCAGATATACTGTGAAGTCCACAGGGCTGTTTTCCCTTGATTCTACAGGCAGAGGTGCAGGGATATGAGACTAGTTCACAGGGACAGCAGCAGCCACAGCCCAAATGGGGCCCAACAGGGTTTGGGTCTTGCTGCCACCTTTCCTTGTACTTCAGTAGTCCAGAAGCTTGACCTTTCTTTTGGCATCTGCAGCACCTGTTATGGCCTAGTATGAAATGTGGCTCATAGGCTCATCCTCTGTGCAGTTGTTCCCCAACTGGTGGCTCTGTTTGGGGAGGTTTTAGGATCCTCCGGACATGGAGCCTACCTGACAGATATAGGGTGGAGGCTCATGAGTTGTGCTCATGACATAAAGCCCAGAGCTGGTTCTGCCCTGATCTCGTTTTCTCTGCTTACTGGTTGGTACTAAGATTTGAGGAAGCCTCAAACTGATCCTGCTTGTGCAGCAAGCTCTGCTCCCACCACCATGACTTCCCACCATGAGAGGATGCATATCATTCAAAATTCAGAGCCAAAAATAAATCCTCCTTTAAGTTGCTTCTTATTGGGCATTTGGACATAGCAAAAAGAATGCATATCTGGCGCCCTTCTTGCCTGGTACAGGTGCTTTGGTAGCATGAGAGAGTTGAAGGGAGCTATGGTGTTGTCTAATTCTGTAGTTCTTAGCCTGGCACCTATTGGCTGCAGAGTTGCATTAATTTGTGGGTGGTGCTATATAAACACTGTGGGCCAAGTTTCTTAAATAACACAGATGTATTCTCTCACAGTTCAAGAGTTCAGGAGTCCAGAAGCCCAAGGTCAAGATGTTGCTTGGTTTCACCTGAGGTTGATCTCTTTGACTTGCATATGGCCACCTCCCTGTGTCCTCACTTTGCACATCTGTGTCCTATTCTACTCTGTGAATAAGATTAGCAAGTTTCCATATGACATTATTGAACTGTAGTTTGCCTATTTGAAGGCCTTGTCTGCAGAATCACATCCTTAGCTACAGAGATTTGAAACTTCAACATATGAGGTGTGTGTGTGTGTGTGTGTGTGTGTGTGTGTGTGTTTGCATGTGCTCAGGTATACCTACACATGTGGGGGCTCTCCATGTGTGCATGCAGGTATATGTGCATGTGTGTGTGCATTCATGCACCCAAATATACAGGTACATGTGTTTATTTGTATGTGTTTGTGGTATGCACGTGAGTGTGTGTACATGTGCTCAAGTATACACACACATGTGTCAAATGTGCACATATGCATGTGGTTGCATGTATCTTTGTGTGTGTGTCCTTGTGGTATGCACATGTGAGTGTGTGCACATGTATTCAAGTGTACAGGCATATATGTCGAGTGTGCATACATGCATGCAGGCTATATGACAAGAGAGTAATGTCAGACGATTTCCTCAATCTCTCCATTTTGTTGTTGAGACAGGATCGCTCAGTGATCCTGGAGCCAGTGAGTGACAGAGATCACCTGTCTGTGATCCCCTTCTTCCCTGAGCACTGGAGTTATAGATGTGTGCCTCTGTGCCTTACGTTGGGATCCAAACTCAGGTGTGAGGCAAGCACTTCGTAATTGAGCCATCTCCCTAGCCCATAACTTAAAATTTCATAGAGTGAAGTCCAGAGAGGGTGACCCACACAGCTGGCTCTTGCTGGGCTGTGAGTGGAGTTTAGGGCTGAGGGTTCCTAACTATGTCTAGGTCTACTCTGTCACCCTTAGCTAGGTGTTTTCCTGTGGCAAGGACTGCTATAAAGTCACCAGACAAGCTGGGCAGTGGTGGCGCACGCCTCTAATCCCAGCACTTAGGAGGCAGAGACAGGCAGATTTCTGAGTTCAAGGCCAACCTGGTGTACAGAGTGAGACCCAGGACAGCCAGGACTATACAGAGAAACCCTGTCTCAATAAATAAATAAATAAATAAATAAATAAATAAATAAAGTCACTAGCTATAGTATGGATTTTTTTTTAAAATACCCTTAAATTGATAAGATACCTGGTATGCTCTGCAGATGCCAGGGTTGGCTTTTCCTTCAATAGCTAACCAGTTTTGTCTTCCTTCAGAGCCTTGCCCTCACTCTCAACATGTTTGGGGATATTTCAGAGGGCTGCTTACACATGCTACAAATAGATTCTGTCTCCTATTGCTCCATGTAGTAGAATGATCAGCTTGTCCTGGTCTGCCAGGGTTAGCCAGGATTAGCACTGACATCTCTCAGGCCTTCTGGGCTCTTCTCTCATATAACCCTAGTGGCCTGTTCAGCCTGCCACCCCCTTCAATACCCCAACATGGCTCTCTAAAGCCCAGTTAAAACCGTTACCTCACCAAGATTTTCAAACCCTCAGGAACTGTGGTGGGAATGGGAGCACACAGCATCTGAGACTGGATCTCCATGCTCCTGGCAGGCTGCTCATGACCCTGGCAGATGGGCTGTCTTTCTCTCTGTGTTTCCACCTGCTCCTGTTGGGCTTGTTCAGGGGGTTACCGTTCATCTCTTCTCAATATACCTCCTGCATCTTAGAGTGCATGTTAGCATCCTTTCCCTCCTTGGTCTCTGTCTTGAAACCTCTCTGAGGGGGTTTTCTGCCTTGAATACCACACACTGAGCAGGTTAGCTTCCAATTCTCACCCTCTCCAACTCAGCTTTCCCTCTGCACGGTGAGAAGATTCATTGTCATGAATTTCTCAAAGCAATTAGTGCTTCCTTCCCTCTGAGGGAGACTTCTACAGACAACACTGAAACTGCAGTTCATCCTGCTTCCTAGCTTTGCGTCACTGTGAATTATGCCCTGATATGAATGTTAAAAATGCATACATGGCAGGCTGTCATTCACTCACTTGAGGATGACATTTATCAATCAAGCTCTGGCATGCGCCCACACTGAGCAAGGATGTGTAGACATGGAGATGAACAGGACCATAACCCTTGCGTTCAGTCTATTCTCTCTCCATAAGGGAGACAGGCTGCCAGCAGCACCTAGCGGGGGTCATGGATCACAACCTACCACACACTGGGTGATCTTAGTGAAGACGTGATCATTCCTGCTGAGAGGTGGGCAGCAGGAAGAGGTAGCGTGAAGAAGGGATTCTCAAACAGTGCTTGGTTAGGAACTGGTTGGAAATGCATCTGCCTGCCCAGCCCAGCCCCGCCCATCCTCCCTAGATCAGAGCTGCTGGGATGAGACTCAGCAATCTGTTCTGAGAAGCTCCCTAGGAGTTTGAGAGCCACCTGGTAGCTCCTTGGTGTCCTCAATAGGTCATTGTTGCTCACTCTTCACTACAACCCCTTTGCTAGAGAATTGGCCCTGGTATCAGGCTACCTCACTTAGTGCCTCTACAGTAGGAGCAATGGCTGACTTGGCTATACAGTCACCTCCCCTGCCTGGAGTGCTAGTTTAGGGGATGCAGAAACATGACCCAGAGGTCCTCATATGCTCTGTCTGTGGTCCCCACTCTGCTTAGCCCAGTCCTGCCCATTTCTGGTTCTTTCACATCCATCAGTGTTCTGGAGATCGACCAGTTAATTGCTTGAGTGAGAAACCCTGTCCCAGGCTTTGCTTCTCAGAACCAAAGTCAAAGGCTTCTCTGGGGAAGGGAATCTTTTGCCGGTCCTTTGGTGGGACCCGCCAAGCAGGGAAGCAGAGGGATAGGTCAGAGGAATCCAGTGCACAGAGGCCTAAAGGTATGACCAGCATGAGATGCTGAGGTGCTGGTGGTTTTATAATGGCTGCAGAGTGGGTGCCTGGAGAGTGTGTGAGAAGTTAGGACAGGAAGTCAGTTGGGAACCAGGGACTGAAAATGTTCTGAGCCATAATGAGGGCTTGAATGTCACGGACAATGAGTGGGAGGAGTATGGGCAAGACTAGATTCCCATTTTGGACAGATGACTGTGCTAGAAGGAGAGAGGTTAGAGAGTGGAGAGACAGGAGGCTGAAGCCACTTGGGAGGAGCATCCAGCAGTCCCCAAATGATTCAGGCTGGGGACTACTGCAGAATCAAGAAGAGCACGGTGGGTAAGAAATGCAGCTGGGGATTGGGCAAGAGCAGATGGCAATCCCTCCTGCCTGAGTGGCTGGACAGAGCTGGGAGACAGAACTGAGTCCATGTAGTTCTTGAAGAGAATTGGGCTCAGCTATTCATTGCACATGAGCAATAGCAGTGTCTGGAGGTAACAGAAGATGTCCACTTGGCATAGAGATGGCACTTGGATTTCCCAGAGTTAGAGTGAAAAGTTTAAAGGCTTGAATAGCAAGTGGAAGATAAAACAGACACAGACACAGACAGACACAGACACAGACACAGACACAGACACAGACACAGACAGACACAGACACAGACACTGGAGCTGGCATGATGTGATGTCATGGGAATCAGGAACAGAGCAGGAAGTAGAGGAGAGTGGTCATTGGAACCACAGTCAGAAGGTATGTAGCTGACCACTGGTTACCGGTCACCTTAACTACACCTCGTGGTCAGGGTGTATAGACAGCCCACTGACTGCAGACTGAATGAAGGCTTAAGAGGTGCAGAACGGCATGAAGGTAATTCCATGAAGCTTGGCCATAATGGAAAGGAGACAGCTAAACTCCCCTGGTCCTCCTTTTCTCCCCACTATCATCCTGGGTCCTCCTGGAGCTGGTAGCATGTCATTGTCAACAATGGGGCACTGCTGGGTGGAGTCTAGATGCAGGGAGGTCGTAAGGCTGACCACCACCTAGTATACCTAGCTTTTACTGTCCAAGCTACCTGCCATACAGAGGGCGATAATGTAGAAACTTGCGCACATGTAGATGTATAGAGCACACTCCAAAATGTCTCTGCCTTCCAACACACCCGGTCTTTGCATCCGCAGAGCAATTTGTACTCCCCTGGACAGATGGTAACCCGAATTATTTAAACATGCAGTTTCTACTTGAGATGCAAATACACTCCCAGAGGTGGGTTTTTTTGTTTGTTTTTGTTTTTGTTTTCTTTTTCTGATACTTTTTAAAAAGACACACTAACTAATCACTTCTGATTCCCTGCTTGCCTATTAGAACCATCCATCACCGAGAACCCTCCTGACATTAATGAGAATGTCAGGATTACTTCTCTAGGATTCTCCCTGAGACTTGGCTTTAATTAACAAGATTATTATTTCTGATGTGTTATTAAAGCTGGGATCTTTGCCCCATTGCTTCAAAGCTCCTCTCCCCTTGGGATCAGGTCTCCTGATCTACCAATGGAGAGTTGTTTGCCTAAGATTTAGAAAGGGTAGAGCTAAGCCGAGATGTCTTCACATAGACTGATTAGGGGCGGGGCTTAACTGCAGGTGTTTCCAAATCTTTTTCATGCACTGCACTTTCATCCCTTGATGGTGAACATTTATCTTTTCCCCTAAGACTTGGTTGGCATCCTCCAAGGATCTGATAGTTGTCAGAGTTCACAAGGAATATTCCCCAGAGTTCAAAGATTCAGGACTCATGGTCAATAACGCTTAAGAGCAGGAGGAGATCAATGTCCTGCCCCTTTTCTCTATGTGATGTATGAACATAATGTCTGCTCACACTGGTGAGGGATGATCTTCACTCCATGTGCTGAATCTAATGCTAATGTTTCTGGAAACATCCTGATAGACCCACCTAAAAATAACATTTTACCAGCTTTCTGTCCATCTCTTATTTTAGAGAAGTTAACACATGATATTAACTATCATGCTGATCCAGGCATGACCTAGGTATTCAGTGAGCATGGGCTGGGTGAGTGAATGACTGTAGTTCACACTTTGCTTGGCTTATTCCCCACAGTGGACCTTCATTTCCTCCTCCCTGGCTTGGAATAATGCACATCTGCTCTATTTTCTAGGTCCCCATGCCATCTTTGAGATTTAGCTCATATATCGTTTCTACCTGTCTCTTAATTTAGTTACCTTTCTATTGCTATGAAAAGACACAATGACCAAGGCTACTTATAAAAGGAAACATGTAATTGGGGACTTCCTTTCAGAATCAGAGGGTGAGTCCATGACCACAATGGCAGGAATCATGGAAGCAGGGAGGCAGGCAGGACACTGGCAGTAGCTAAGAGCTTCTATCAGATGCACAAGCATAAAGAGAGAGAAGGAGGGGAGGGGAGGGAGGGGGGAGGAAGGAAGAAAGGGAAAAGAGAGGGGAGAGGGAGAGAGAGCACATACAAGGGTGCTAACTGGAAATGGCTTTTGGAACCTCAAATCCTACCCCATGTCCCAGGGACACACCTCCTCCAACAAGGCCACACCTCTTAATCCTTCCCAAACCATTCCACGAACTTCAGTCCAAGCATTTAGATAGGTGAGTCTATGGGGGCCATTCTCATTCAAACCTCCACATCTCTCTTTTAGGCTTTAGAAAAACAAATGTAGTCCTGCCCCCTCTTCTAAGACTTTTAAATATCTTTCTATTGTTACCTACTCATTTAAAGAGTACTTTGTGAGCTCTTGGTGAAAACTGCAATAGGCCTTTCAGTGACTGGCACAGAGCCACATGAGACCAGAAGGTCTGTGTCTTCTTGTAGCTCATGTTTTAGTAAAGAAGAGTCCAAGAACAAGGAATGACACCCTGCAGACTAGCCCTTGGAACACAGAGGCCTGTGACAGAAGATCCACACCAAGGTTCGGAGATTGTAGTCTCATTGTGCTTACTGCCACCATCTCTGTATGTCTCTGAACCTCTGTCTCTTTGACATATAACTCTGTTTTCTCAGACAGACACAGGAAGCTAAATGCCACATTGGAGACAGTAGTTTAAAGTCAGAGGACGAATTTCCCAGGGACATGGTTTTTGGAAAGTCTTTCACTGGTCTGGAACTTGCCAATTAGGTTACGTTGGCTGTCTAGAAAGCTATAGGGATCCACCTGTGCCTGCCTCCTTCTGCTTCCATGCTCGTTTTGATGTGTGTGCGGGGGGGGGGGGGGGGGGTGTGTGTGCTCGTGCACACGCTGTGAGGTTGACACGGCTCTGGGGATTCAAATCAGGTCCTCACACTTGCTGTGCAAGCATTTAACCAATGGAGCTGTCTCCCTAGCCTGCAACTTGATTTTTCATAAAATGATGTCAAGTAATAAAGTCTTATGTCAGTCTATTTTCTGTTAGTAAGACAAAAATATCTGAGGTCAGGAAATTTGTGGGAAAAAGATGTCTACTTAATCCACAAGGGCATGGCGCTGGTTCAGCCTGACTCTTATGAGTACCCCATGGCAGGCATGTATGAGAGACAGTGAGGAATCATCTGGTGGGACAGGAAGCCAGACAATGACCAAGAGTCCTATGTTAATCCCTTCTTAAGAATGCCCCTAGTGGGTTTACCTCCCACTAGGCCCTGCCTCTTCAATATCCCACCACCTCTTTTTTTTTTTTTTTTTTTGGTTTTTTGAGACAGAGTTTCTCTGTGTGGCCCTGGCTGTCCTGGAACTCACTCTGTAGACCAGGCTGGCCTCGAACTCAGAAATCCACCTGTCTCTGCCTCCCAAGTGCTGGGATTAAAGGCGTGCGCCACCACTGCCCGGCATCCCACTACCTCTTAACATTACCACACGCAAGCCAACCTTCCAATTCACAAACACGTGGGGAACACACTTCAACCACATCCAAACCACTGTAGTCCTCCATGTAAAACATATAGGAGAGAAAGCTCTGACTATATCAGTTCAGAGTTCTGCCTGTCTTTCACCTTGGGTGGTTTTGAAGAACTCATAGCAGCCTGTGAAGCAAAACTTCAAAACTGGCCTATGAACTAAACTCCTACAGCCTTGGTATGTGGCCCTTCTGTGCCAAGTCAGCTTGTCTGCATTCTTCTTTGACTCTACCTTTCCACTTCATCCTATACAATGGGAACACAAGCTTCACTACACTCTATTAACGCGTTTGTCTTCCAAGACACAATTCTATAAACAGGAAGCAAACTCAGCTCAGCATGTAGCTTGACTCCTTTCTGCTTCATTGGCTTGGAGCCTTAACTGCTTTGCAGTGAGTCTGTTTCCCCATCCAGTAGAGTCCTCAGCACCCATGGGCAGGAACTATGCTTCTTAGCTTTGCAGGTTGAGCACATGAGCAGAATACAGGAAGCCATAGTGGAATAAATGGGTAGAATTTGGGTGGCTTTGTGTACAGTCTTACCTAAGCAAAGTTTTCCTGACCCCCACACAAGCTCAGTGTCAACCTATTACTGGATATTGACATTGCATGCTATTCTCAGCTCTGTCCCCTGTGCAGCAGGAGGAACACTGCGGCAGTAGGACCTGGAACTCAGCAGCATCCCACTGTTTCCTCCTACAAATATGTATGGGAGGGCCTACTGTGTACCATGAAAGGACTGATAGAGCCTGACCAAGTCACATGACATCTTGTCCTCAGAGTTACACGATAAGTACATAACTTGAGAATGGGCAAGCAAGCACTTTGGCAGGAGGGAGCATCGAGCCAGGAGTGGGGGAGGGGAAGTGGACAGGAGGACAGACCAGCGTTAAGGGTTATGGTTTTCAGCAGAATAAACAGGTAGGTCTCAGGAGTGATGGAGCACTGACTCGAGGGCCCTGTGGCTAGGGAGAAGAAGAGCCAGCAAAGACAAAGGTCCTGAGGCAATGGGGTGACAGACATATTGAGGCATATTTTACTGTGGGCTTGAATATGTGAGCATGAACATGGGTCTGGGGACCACAGGTCAGCTATCTTCCTCAATTACTCTCCACCTCTATCTATCTATCTATCTATCTATCTATCTATCTATCTATTTCTCTCTCTCTCTCTCTCTCTCTCTCTCTCTCTCTCTCTCTCTGAGGCAGGGTTTATTTTCACTGAATCTGGAGCTCACTGATTTGGCTATACTAGCTGGCCAATGAACCTAAGGATGCCCCTGTTTCTGCTCCCCAATGCTGAGATTTCAGGTGCATGCCACCATGCCTGGCTTTTTGTGTGGATACTGGAGGGTCTGAACTTGGGTCTGTGAGCACCTTCACTAACTGAGCCACCTCCGAAGCCCTCAGACTTCACTTTGGATCCATCAGCAGATCTCCTTAGCCACATCCACAAAATAGTACCTGACTGCTTCCCATCAACTCCTCTGTCACCCCCCAGGTCCAAACCAATGTTTTTTTTTTCCCTTTGAGTAAGTTTATACTTACACAATCACTGCCACAATCTAATTTTAGAGCGAGCCTGTCCGTCATGTCTCCTCTAGCCTTTTGACATACGTAGATCGTACCGTGTGTGGTATGTGGTCTTCTGTGTCTGGCTTCTTCCATCCCACATAATGTTCTGAGGTAATCCATGTTGTGGCATGTATGAACAAGCTGGTTTGTATCTTGATGCTGAATCACATCTGATACATGTCAGAAATGGCCTCCTCGTGGGTCTCCCTGCTTCTCCTGTCCACCCTGACTTTCTGAGTTCAGAGCAAAGATGCCACACAGATTCATTTGAAATCTAACTTAGTACATGCTGTTCTAGACTCAAACCCTCTCATGGCTTCTGATGTGGAGAAAAAGTCAAATTCTCAGCAGAGGTGTCTTGGCCAACTCAGACTGTCATAACAAGACATCTAGAGTGGCTTACCTAGCTCTGGAGGCTGCTGGCCTGAGCTGAGGGTGTCAGCCTGCCTGGGTACTGGTGAGACCTGTTCTACTGTAGAATGTACCATGACCTTCTGTCTGTGTCTTCAAGTGGCCTTTCCTTAGAGGGTATTCTACCATCTTTAAGACCTTAGTGTTTTCCCAAACACCTGACTCTGAATACGACCACACAGGCTTAAGACCTCAGTAAATGGATGAATGGAGGAAATATAATTTAATAGATAGCAAGAAGCCCATGGGGCTTTGCAATTGTGCCTCAAAACATTATGGAAGAAGCCAGACACAGAAGACCACATACCACACATGGTACGATCTACGTATGTCAAAAGGCTAGAGGAGACATGACAGACAAGCTCGCTCTAAAATTAGATTGTGGCAGTGATTGTGTAAGTATAAACTTACTCAAAGGGAAAAAAAAATCATTGGTTTGGACGGGGGAGGGGGTGTGACAAAGGAGATGGTGGGAAGCAGTCAGGTACTATTTTGTGGATGTGGCTAAGGAGATCTGCTGATGGATCCAAAGTGAAGTCTGAGGGCTTCGGAGGTGGCTCAGTTAGTGAAGGTGCTCACAGACCCAAGTTCAGACCCCCCAGTATCCACACAAAAAGCCAGGCATGGTGGCATGCACCTGAAATCTCAGCATTGGGGAGCAGAAACAGGGGCATCCTTAGGTTCATTGGCCAGCCAGTATAGCCAAATCAGTGAGCTCCAGATTCAGTGAAAATAAACTCTGCCTCAGAGGAGACTGATTGTGGAAGACACCTAATGTTGACCTCTGACCTCCATACCCCTATGCATGTACCCAGACCTTCACAGTGGAACCGGAAGGGAAACAAAATGACAAGGGTTGGTTTAATAAAGGAACAGATAGTTAAAGCAACTTGTAACACTTTCTGTTTCTCAACCTAGGTCTAGGTCTTTTATAGCAGTGAAAAGACCAATTGTTACAATAGCTCTACAAAGCATCTCATTTTACAGAGATGAAATTTGTTGAAACACAGAGTGCTAAGCAACTTGCCTGAATCACATTGTTAGGGTGACCCCCCAAGGAATGGAGTTGACAGATGCTCAGATGAGAAGCAGCAGTGAGAGGAGCGTGAATGCAGTGTGAATGGGTCTACCAAGGGAGCGAGATATATTCAAGATGTCTGGGAGAGAGAAGGAGAGGGAAGAGGAGGGGGAGGGGGAGGGAGGGGGAGGGGGAGGGGGAGGGAGAGGGAGAGGGAGAGGGAGAGGGAGAGGGAGAGGGAGAGGGAGAGGGAAAGGGAGAGGGATGGATTTAGAGACATTAGTTCCTACATGATATTTAAAATCACAAGACTCACCCAAGGATTGCACATAGACAAAGCAGAGAAGGGACCGTAAAACTGATACCTGGGCCTCTCCAAACTGCTGCCAAGAGGAATACGTTAGCTATCTTTCTGATACTATGAATAGAAAAACAACAAACAAACAAAACAACAACAACAACAAAACTTGAAACAAGAAAAGAAAGAATTTGGCACATGATTTCAGAAGTTTTGGTCCATGGTCAAGCGATCTCATCTTCTTGGGCCTGTGGCAGCTCAGTACATGATGGCTGGAGAGCACATGGAGAAGTTGCTCTAGGAAGAAAAGGGAGAGACAGAGGAAGAGGCTTGGGTTCCAATGACCTAGCTCCCTTCCACTAGGCCCCACCTTCTAAAGGTCTCACAACCTCCCAGTAGCAGGGTACCATGCTTTAAGCCATGGTTTTTGTAGAGCACATAATTTTCAAACTGTAGGGGGAGGGTTGGCCATAGGCTCATCAAAGATGCTAGCCCAGTAGCCCATCTGGGACCAACTCCTAAACTGTCTGGGGCTTTGGGCAAATATGGCTGTATCTGCGGAGATAAAAGGAGAGTGACCATATGGGAACAAGGCTATGTATACCAGGAGGCCCCTGTGATGATGCATAAAACAGAAGGTGGTTTGGCTTAGAAAGGAAATTCAATTCTGCCTCAGGATGGAGGGCTGTAGATGGGAGGCCAGCTCCCTGTGCAGTGGGCAGGAGACAGCATATGCACAGTCTAGCTTCCATGGGCCACCTGGTTTTCCATTCCAGTTTCAGGATGAGCAGAATGTGAAGGCAAAAATACTAGATTCTAGACATGAGTCAGCAAGCCAGGTGAGCCTGCGAGCCCAGGCAATGACTAAAATCCTCTTTTGGTCAAGTAGACGAGGTCTCAACACAGAGATTTGGTTAATTCATGTAATTTGGGTAATTAATTGGTCTGATTTGCTCTCATCTGGGCCACACGGGTCTGGAAAGTGTTTAAGATACAATTAGAGGTTGCTACATGATTCCATGTTGACTCAGCTTGCGGGAGACTCTTTTTTGCGTTTACCTAGCATGGTGTGAATTACTTCACCTGATTTATAGAGTAAACATGCAGTGTCTATATTTTCAGCTCTGCAGTGTGTGGAGAACAGGGGACAGGAAGCCACAAGATTGACTTCTGGTCACCACAAGGCAATTTATACAGGGCAGACAGTCGGGCGAGCTGATCTGCAAAATCCCCGGTGAGTTTATTAGGGATGACAAAATCAAGAACCACAGACCTGGGTTTAAACAAGCCTATTTTTTCACAACCCTTGTGGCTAGAAGTCTGAGATCAAAGTTTTGACAGAGTGTGCTTCTCTATGGCCTCCCCCTTGGCTTGCCTATTTTCATATGCTCTGCTCTGTTTTCATATGGTCTGCATGAGCCTGGATCTCAATCTGTTCTTGAACCAGCACCAGCCATGGTTGAAGTCCCATCCATATGACCTCACTGGACTCTAAACACATCAGGTTTTGGTTCATTTGTTTTGTTTTTGGGTACATGTATGTCCGTGAATGTTCATCTGCGTGAGCACCCATGTGCAAGTGGGAAGGTCAGAGGTCGACATCAGGTGCCATCCTTCGGATCCTCTGTTCATCTCGTTTCTTTTAGACAGTCTCTCACTGGCCTGTAACTTGCTAATTCAGCTAGATTGGCCAGCCAGTGAGCCCAAGACCTGCTTGTCTCTGCCTCTTTCGCTCTGGGATTACCTAGTGTACCACTGTGCCTGGCTTTTTAAAAATGTGGTTTCTGGGGATCAAACTCAGGTCCCTCTGCTTGTGTGGCAAGCACTTTACCTGAATGAGCTCTTTAAATCATGTCTGAATCCAGCTATGCTGTGAGGGATGAGGGACTGAGAAGGATAATTTAAGGAGGATGCCATTAGGTTCACAAGACAACCCTGTCTCAAGATGCTCGGATGCTAGGTCAGTCCCCTCGGCCCTGCTGATTCCCCAGGTGGGCCATCCCCTCTCTGGACCCCAGCTTTTCATAGCTCCTCCATTGCGAGCAGCACATCAGTGAATGTATAGGAAGGGACGATGTGAACTCTCCAGCAAGGGCCCTCCGAGGAACAGCACCCATAAGGTGAATTTTGGAAATCTGTGTTTATGTGTTGGGTTGTTGAGATGGTTGGAGGTCCTTGGACATTTAGTGGAGAAGAGCTACGGGGAAGTATGGATACGCGAGGGATAGTCCTGTACAACAAGCTCTGTCAGCCATAGGTGTCTCCGTACATTTGTGTGGTGGGGGAAGAATACCCATAATAATCTAACATCGAATTCCATCCATTTCATATATAATCACAAAGCACAGTGGGCCCCTGGTATCCATGAATTTGCCAAACGCATAGAGAAACATTAGCAGGAAAGTTGCGTCTGTACTGAACACATAGTCTCTTTTTTCTTGTCATTGTCCCCTATGTTTAGGGGTTGACAGTAAAAGAGCAACCACACCTCTCTAACATTCATTTTGTATTAAGTACCACCAGTGGAGTCAAGGTGCCTTGAGGTATCCAGGAGGATGTTTGCATATGTATAAACATGGCGCTGTTTTATGTCATAGGAGTTGAACGTCTGTGGACTTGGGCATCTGTAGGGGAGCCCTGGAGCCAATGCCCTGTGGAAAGACTGTTTTTTTTCCTCTGCAAACTGTAAATAAATGCACACCCTTTGTAGATGCACCTAGTCAGTCAAACCCAAAGGACAGTATGTGTTCCTTGCTTTAAACTTTACTAAAACTTATAGTCAGTTTAGAGAATGCTTATTTTCTATGACACAGGTTCCTGGAGCAGGTCTCTAATAGCAACCATGATCATGGTGCCTGATGCCAAGGCAGCTCGACTGTACAGGCATTGTCTGTCATGCCAGTTCTACCAAAGCCTGCAGGTGTCTGTCCCCTGGTCCTCCAGTATAACTGGGACGTGTGTGATTACAATTTCCTTGTAGTCTTCTACAGTCAACACACTGTATGTTTTTAAAAAATGAGTTGGGTGGTTCAATTATCTAAAAACTTCATTTAAAGGTATAGGAGAAGTTATGAGCATATTCTAAAATTGGGTTTGTGGCAGTATTACAAGATATTTTAAGGCTCCATGCTTTGTCTGAGCAGTGGCTCTCTGGGTGACTGACATCTCTTTACCTTCTTGGTGTTGCTGTACCTGGCTGACTTGGCTGACGTGGAGCTTTCCTGGAACCAGTGTTGTGCTGTCACTTGCTGAGTCCTGTGAATCAGGACTTGGACGATAGACTGGTCACTGTGGAGATTCCTGGACATCTGTCTCCCTGCTTTCTGGTGAGGCAGAGCTGAGGTGAAGGGCAGGTATCTGGAAGAACAGGCCCTCTGAGCCCAGTGTCATGTGCCAGGCAATTGGTAACAGCCTGAGAAGACTGTACACCTAGAGGCCCAGACTGGGACAGAGCTGTGGAGACTGGATCGTCATCAGCAACGTCACTGGGTGGAGACAAGGTGTCCACAGATGCTGCACTCAGGGACAAGCCAGCTTGTTGTTGTTACCATTTTGCCTCAAGCCCAGGAACCAGTCCCCGCCTCACCTTGGGGCTTTGGGATCAATTAACAACACATATAAATGAGGTCTGGGCCCCTTGGGGTGGCCAGCCTCTCTGGGCACTGCCCCCAAGGACATGGATCCTGCTCCTCCCTCCCTCCTGCCTTGGTCCAGGTTCTTCTTCCTGGGTGCATCACTTCAAGAGGTCATGGACAAGGAAAGCCTCTTTGGCATCATGTCAGGACCCTTCCTCCACATCAGCCTGTGATTGTTGTTGGGTATCTGCTATTGGTATATATCACAGTGGAAGCCCACTCTCTGCTCCTCCTCCTGCAAGTCAGTCTCACAGGACACCAGTGAGAGCTACCAGGCACACTTGCCTTCATCTGTCAGCTCTTCCAGACAGCTGCTTCCCTGTCCCAAAGCAGTGCTGGTCACAGTACAAGTTTCCAGGTCCTACTCCCATCTCCCCATCTGCAGGATCCCAGTTGTTGAAGCTACAGCTGCAGAATGAGCATTTGGCTTGCTTAGCTAGGGTCTGGCCAATCAGTACTTTGATAAAAGCTTCCTGATGCCTCTATAGTTCCATGTGTTTGAGAGCCCTTGGCTGTGGAACACCATCCCAAAGTCTCCATGGCACCTGTGACCTTTACAGCTGGGATTTAGTCTACCTGTCTAGCCTCTCTTCTCATAACCAGACTCACGTGAACCTTGGCCTTGTACCCCACCTCCCCTGTCCTGAGCTCTCTGTACACGCTCTGTCTCCTGTCTGGACAAACACATCCCCTTGTCCTTCTAGACCTTAAACATCTTTTAGAACAATGTCACCAGCACAGTTTCTGGAAGCCCCCTCTGCCCCCAAGCTGTGTTGCTGTTCAGCACTGACATAAGTCAATCACAATTGTCCTCATCTTGTCCAGTCCTCTTCCTTTGGCCCCACACAGCATGCCCCCATTGGGACTAGCCCCAGAGTGCAAGGGGAGCATCCTATTTACCCCTCAAGTCCCAGCAGCTAGGCCCATTCCTGGTACATGGCCACGTAAGTGGTCTCTTAGACCCTGGTTTCCCATCTCTTCTTAATTGGAGTTCTGCCTTCTGCTGCTGGGCCTTGGCTAAACCTCCTTCATTAAAAACGCAGTTTCTTTTGTTGCCTCTGTGTTGTTCATATTTAGCCAAAGAGATTTATCTCTCCAATAAACGCCACTCTGTAGGCAGCTACATTCATCTGCTGCTCCTCTGGGGAAAGGAAAGCCAGGCCCAAGATATACCCAGAACCCCTGTGATGTTGAGTGCAGGACAAAAAGGAGCATGGGATTTGCTGAAACCTTACTACCAACTGGTGATCAAGGCAGAGTCCCTGGCATTTGTCTTCATGTTTGTAGGGCTAAGTGAGATTCCTGGTGGAGGTAGGGGAACAGAGTGTGGAGCTATTTCCTTTGTTCTGTTGGCAGCTTTAATTTTTAATATGAGAGGAGATGGTTTATGCTCTAAGAGGGTGGCTCACCTGCCAGGGAAAAGTAGAGGTGACAGACATAGTTGTCAGCAAATGCATAACTCCATAAGGGACCAAGTTGGTCTTGTAAGCTCCAAGCTTTGGAATTACAGAGCCGAAGAGAACATCTAGCTTCTGGCAACCCAGAATGCAGGACAGTTTCTGCCTGACATTGTACATTCCAGTATGGGTCAGTCTGAAAAAGTCAAAAAGCCAGTGGGATTGAAAACCACATGCACCTGTGTACACATGTGTACATTACCAGAGAACCATGGATGTGGTCCCTCAGGTGCTATCCAACTGGTTATTATTGACTATTTTTGAAACATAGTCTGTCTCTCTCTCTCTCTCTCTCTCTCTCTCTCTCTCTCTTTCTCTCTCTCTCTCTCTCAGACACACACACACACACACACACACACACACACACATGCACATACATACACTCTGGCCTGCACCTTGTTAAGTAGGGTAGACTGGCTACCAGCAAGCCCCAGGGATCCACTGTCTCTACCTCCTCAGTGCCTCAGTGCTGTAAATACAACCACACAATCACATGATCACGTCTGAATTTGTTTGTTTTGAGATATGGTCAAATGTAGGCCAGGAGGGCCTTAAAATCTCTATGTTGCTGAAGATGACCCTGAACTCCTCTTTAAAAACTTTCATTTGTTTACTTATTTATTTACTTATTTGTGTGGGGGGGTGGGGGTGGGGGTGGGGATGTGCCACAAGGTATGTGTGACCTCAGAGGTTAACTTGTGGGAGTCACTTCTTTCCTTCCACTATGTAGGTCTTGGGGATTGAACTCAAGTTGTTAGATTGTTGATCACAGTCACCATTACCCACTGAGTCATCTCACTGCCCCGGCTCTGTTTTTAAAATGTATTTCTTATTTATTCTTGAGACAAGGTCTTACAGTATAGGCCCGACTAGCCTGAGAGTCACTATGTAGACCGGGCCAGCCCTAAAGTCACAGACATATATCTGCCCTGCCCCCCACGTGCTGGGATTAAAGAGATGCACCACTACTTGGGAAAAAAAAAAAGACAAAAAACAAACAAAAACCCCAACAACATGGAGTCTTGGGATACAGCTCAGTTCCTCATGCTTGTAAAACAAGTATTTTACCAACAGCAATGTCCCCAGCCCTGGATCTTCTGTCCAAGATTTTTGCAGCTAAGCTGATTTCATAGAGAGACACAGAGCAACTTGCCTGGTGGAGCGGCTGGCATATTTTCTGCATCTGATCTGCTGCTGCATTAGAAGCTTGGGCTATGGGGAGGCAAACATGGCTGGCCTGGCTGTGTGCTGAAGGGGACACACAGTATTGTCTTTCTCCCAGATGTCTGGAACATTCCGAGTGAAAAGGGAACTTTGAAGATCACCTTGCCTGACTCCTCCAACCTATGCTTGAATTCCCTCTGTGACAGCCCCAGCAAATGATGACTGTCTAGCCCTTGTGCAACCATGTCTAGTGCCAGAAAACTCATTACCTTCCCTGGTGGCTCATTTCATTTGCAGACCACTCTCCCAGCCATCGGTCTCCTAGGTAAGGCAGATAAGGCTTCCTGTAACTGTATTGGATAGCCTTGCTGCAGATTGACCCTGGCATGTGGAGAAAACATTCACAGATTTGAAGGTTCCCCATTCCTGGGTCACTACACGTTACTTCTGTGGGTGGCAGAAACCTCCACTTCCACACACAATGAAGATGTTTGACAAAGGCATTTGAGGAAAGATTCCTGCTAGAATCGCTGGTGTCTCCATTTGTTTCTCCCCAAGGTCAGGACTGGTGTACACACTACCCACTCCACAATGCTTGACTAATACCACCTGAGACCTCAGTGCCATGTTGGGTACATTAGGACACTCTGATACTTGTTGACTAGGTGGAGGAGCTGTTCAATGGGTGAGTGGTTGAGTGAATGAATAGATAAATGGCTGAATGAAGAATTGGGTGACTTAGTCAATAGAGGACACCAACCTGGGAATATGCAGGGGCGATAAGGCCCAAGGAACCTTCTTTATATCAACGTCACAGGGGGTAAGAGAGCACGAGGCAAAAGTGACACGTTTACCAAGAGTCTACATAATATGTATCTGAATGTTGGAAGCAAGTTGAATCCAAATTTCTTCCCTCTGATGTCTGTTAATATCTGTCACTGTCATGAGAATTTTGGTTTCTTTAAAAACACAGAAATAATATAAGAATATGTTTTTGTTTTAATCCCAGGTGTGAGATATGGGACTGCTTCAGATTGTCCACGGCAGCTGACTATGATTTGCTTTGTGCTCTAGCTGAGGCGTAGTTTTGCCAGCTGAAGACAGCTTCTGCAATTATGTGATGTTTGGAATTCTGGGAACTTTTCAGAGGGTAGATAAATGCTAGAGCTGTTGAGTAGTTGAGTACAGACATACAGACAACAACAAGACGAAATTAGATATTCTGATGAAATTAGATATCTCAATGGTGAAGATCAAACTTGCCTCCAGGAACTCTATGTCCCCAATCATCAGAAAGTGGTCGAACGATAACATTGCCCCCCTTCTCCTATATCCTTTTTTCTCTCCTATTTAGTGTTAGAGGGGTTGAAAGGGTTAAAGTAGAAGGGTGGAGATCGGTGGAAGAAAGAAGAACCCACAGAATGGCCAAAGTCTGGCTGCATGTCACATAGCCAGTCACCAGTAACATAGCAAGGAAGCAACTGAAAGTGTACTTACTAGTGGCAAATGGGTTGTACCATATTGTACAGTGAGAAGCTAGAGATGGAAGTGACTCCCCAGGTCACGTGGGACATTTTTAGCGCCAGAGCCAGTTCTGCAGGCCCTGTCTCAGTTCCTTGTCTGGTCACATTTTCAACCGCACTTTAATTGCTCAGAGTTACTCTATTTTCTCTAAATCTCTTGTGTGTTTGTTCTCTGCTTTCCATTGACCTTACAGACCCAGGTTTGGATTCTGTAGAAAACATCCATTCATTTGTCTCTAGCTTTGGCCACACATGGGGACTAGCAATGAAGAAGCAGGGCTTGGGGGATACATGGTGAGATGTGACCCCTTCCATAGAAGAACTTATCTGGAGAGAATGAGTCACACATAACCAACAGGCAATGCGTCCCCACTGAATGGAAGTGGGTGCTCAGAGGTCTTCCAGGCCAGAGGAAGCTGTAAGGTGTCTTACCTGCTTTGTGCTTCTGTCACAGAATGTCATAGGCTGGTTAATTTGTAATGAACAAAAGGTTGTCTCGTGGTTTTGGAGGCTAGGAAGTCCAAGGTCAAAGGCCTGCACCTGGTAACCCCTATCAATTATAAGTCAAGAAGCTTCCTGGACAGTTTAATAGAGGCAATTTGGTAACTAAGGTTTCCTCTTCCCAGATGACTTTAGTCTGTGTCAAGTTGACAACATTAATCGGTTTCCCTCAAAGTGCTGACTCTCAACACTATTTGCTCAGAGGTCCTAACACACGTTTTGGAGGATGAAGGTACACTAGGAAAAGCCTTGAAGGACCAATAGGAGTTTGCTAATGCTTACATACAGCAGACGATTAGAGCAGAGAAAATGCATTTGCTTAGGTAACAAGCTTGAAAAACCTCAGCTTACCGCTCAAGGTCAGGAACAATGCAGGCTGTGACTCTCCACAGGAACCAGAGTCACAGGGTCCAGGGCCGTCAACCAGGGAAAAGTATACCACTGAGTTCACCATTCTGTGACTTGGTTGTTCTTGTGTCCTGGTGAGATTCTGGGTAGTAAAACCTGAGCAAAGGAACTGTTCCGGGAGAAGTCTCTCAAAAGCCTGCTTCCGACTCAGTAGCTACAGAGTGAGCTGCAAGGCCTGTGGCTGTTGTGGGAGACAACAATGGTTTGCAAACATCTGGAAATTGATTGTGAATTTCACTTTGGGCCTTAGTATGGAGGTTAAGCAGTTCTCCACTTGCGTATCTTACAAATGAGCTAACATCTGACCTTATCCTTCTTTGATCTTTTAAAAATTGTGTGTGTTCATGTACATGCATATATTTGTATATGAACGTCCATGTGTGTTTGTGTTTGTGCACATGCTTGTGTGTGGGTATGGAGGTCCAAGGTTGATGTCTTGCATCTTTCTCAGTTGCTCACCACCTTATTTTATTTTGTTTTGTTTTATTTTTTGAGACAGGTTTTGCAGCTGAGCTAGCATACCAGCTCAGCTAGACTAGTCAGCCAGCCCCTGGGGTCCTCCAGTCTCTGCCTCTCCAGTGTTAGTGGTCCAGCTACGTACTGCTATGCCAGGATTTTATGTGGATGCTGGGTATCTGAATTCAGCTCCTCATATCTGCATGGCAAGCACTTTACCAATCGATCCACCTCCCCTTTTCTTCCTTTTCTTTTCTTTCTTTTTTTTTCAAGGCCTCCAACAATCTTGGAGTGGAATTGAGGCGCTCTGTGATTTCGGTCCAAAGATGGGACACATCTAACCTGTGACGGACTTACAAAAGCTGTTGTGCCTGTTGCAGAGTCATTAGGGGAAGCTTTTAAACTACCTAATAGAGCACTTAAAAATCTAATAAATAAGAAATACAATGCCACTGTCAGAAACTTCGATGGGGGTTGGAGGGAGCCAGAGAAGTAATTTGAGCCATAAATCCTGTGAATTCCCATTACCTACCCCCCCTTTAGACAAGCTAAAAATAGAAGCCTCCAATAAATATATATCAGAGGTAGAAAAAAAAAAGGATGATTTAAAAGGAATTGTTGGTGGACAGTCTAAGCCAACAGGGTGGAAATTAGTGTCAAGATCACAAGCATGAGATACTGTAGTGTTTTCCAAAGACGTAGTTGGGGAAGAAATGTTCCTGTGTCCTCTAGACACAAACCAAGACAAGCAAGGTGACAAGCAAGGTGAAAAGCCAGGGTCCTCTTGTCTGCTGTCTCTTTGAGAACTGATGTGGAAGTCCTAACAGGGAACTACGGCTACTTTACTCCTGAGAGTAGATCAGTCAACAGCTCTGGTAGAAGTACTGTGAAGGCAGGAGGAAAAGTCCTCTATCAGTTACCTCTCCTGTTGCTGTCATATGTAGGGGGTTGGTCTGGCTGCTTGTAATCAAATGCTAAATTCTGTACCTAAAGATCTGGTTGCTCCAAGATCCTCGAGTGTACCAGCCTTCATTGTGTAAACCTTCCTCCCCAATTTAAAACTATTAGTTAAATAAAACTGGTAACAGCCAATTACTGGAGGGAATAGAGAGAGGTAGAGTTTGAATCACCAGGCTTGGGGGGGGTGGCACAGGTAGGGTCGACGAGGAGAAGGAGAAAAGAGAGAGGAAGGAGGGAGGGAGGGAGAGAGAGGGAGAGAGAGAGGGAGAGAGAGAGAGAGAGAGAGAGAGAGAGAGAGAGAAGCACAAAGAAGGAGAAAACAGAGAGAACAGGAGGTTCCATTAGTCACGATGGACCAGTAGCACATGCCTGAGTGAAATGCCTCCCAAGACACCAGATTGCTGGAGCAGAAATAATCCAGAGAATTTCCAACAGCAAGTGTATGAGGAGCACAGTTGGGGTAGTAGTAGACAGACTAGCGTTAGAGATTTAGATTAGGGTTAATCCCCCAGCGATTGCGCAAAGCCTAATAAATAAAAATCATAGTTTGAGTCTCACTCATTTGAAGCTAGATGGGGATAAGATTAGTAAGTATTATTTTACGGTCATAAAATGTCCTGACGTAAACTAGGGAGAGGGCTCGTTTTGTTTCACAGTTCCAAGACGTAGTTCACCGTAGTGAGGAAGTCATGGCAGCTGTAAGGCAGACTACATTGTACACACAGGAAGCAGCTCAACTCAGTCCTGGATCCCAGCCTGTGGGATGGGGCCACCCAGAGCTAATGTGGATCTTCTCAGCTCAAAGAACCTAATCCAGGTAATCTCTCACAGGTGTGCTCAGAGGCTTACCTAGAATCTAGGTGATTCTAGTCATTAATTCTAGCCTGTCAAGTTGACAATCACTATTAACCATCACACCTGCCTAGTCAACCAGTCAACCAGTTGCCAGACTGAGTCAATTCTGTCAACTAACAGGTGACCAGTATCATAGCTAGATGCCTTCACTTGCTTGTCTGCTGTCAAGCAGGATATCACCTGGATATCCTATGGTCTGAGTAACAATGGCAATAGCCATGACCAGGACATCTTTGTTCTGATCACACAACCCATCTGGCTTCCCCATCCACCCATTCAAAGATCAGTGGTGACCTTTCTGTTGATGAGGTAAATGGACACTTCCCTTGGTTTTCTCTTCATTGCATGTAGCTCTGCTGTGGACCCTTAAGTGCAAGTTAGGTCTGGTTCTACCTCCCAGGCCTGTGTTCCCAGAAATAAGACTCAGACTCATATATCTACAAATACTTTGGCCATATATCTAGGCTCTTCTCTGACTAGAGCATAACTTAAAAATCCCATTTATTCTAATCTACATTCTGCCATATGGCTGGTCACCTGTGCTCAGGTACCATGTGTCTGTCTTGTCACTTCCTGGGTGAATTTCCCTTTCCTGGCAATATCCCAGAATCCTTTCTGCCAGATGTCCAACCTCCTATTTCCTGCCTAAGCCACAGGGCAACAAATTTATTATTGACAGGCACCACAGCCATACAGACATAAGGTTTTCTTTACACCCTTCCTTCCTAAGGCTTCAACATGCCTCAGGCAGTCCTCGAGACGCTCTATGTTCAGAGTAGTCTTTGCAGGCTCCTTTCCCTCCACTCCTGCATGGATGTTGCTAGCACACTGTCTTTGCTGTCTTCTCTCTCCACACCCTCCAAGCACCTTTGAGACCCTCAAATTTCTGCCCTCACCCAAGATGTGTCTTAGCTTCTTCCAGAGCTGTGTTACTCAGCGCAGCTACTGCCAGCCCCATGTGGCTGTTCAAATTCCAATTCTTAACAAAAAAGTCTTCAAAATTTTTTTATATCTATGGTTTTTTTTTTAAAAAAAAAAAATTTGTATTCATTTTTCAGTGTGTTTGACTGTTTTGCCTGCATTTATGTTTGTGTCCCACATGAGTGCCTGGTACCCTTAAGAGGTCAGAAAAGTACAATTCATCTCTTGGAACTTACAAATGGTTACAAATGGTTATAAATGGTTACAAGCCCCACATGTAAGTGAATCAAATCTGAGAATCAAATCTGGATCCTCTACAGGAAAACTCTGTAAGTGCTTTAACCACTGAGCCATCTCCCCAGCTCCTCAAATACCAATTCTTAAAATAAAATCGAGGCCCAGCAAGATGGCTCACCAGTAAAAGGTGGCACTTGCCAACAAACCTGAATTCAATCTGGGACCCACATGCTGGAAGGAAAGAACCAAGTCTAGCAAATTGTTCTCTGACCTCTATACCTCTGGCGTAGTGTGTGAGCAGCCACACCCACATACAATACACGTGGCTGTGCACACACAATGAATAGATACATGCAAGTTTTAAGATTAAAAGTAGTGAAAATAAATTTGAATTTAAACACCCAGTTCCTCTGTCTTATAAGCTGCATTTTAAGGGTTAGTGACGTATAGCAACCGTGTGGGACAGCTCTGTTCAAGTTATGGCCCTTGGACATTCTGCAAGCACCTCACCACCGGTCTCAAGTATACTGTTCACAGAATGTTGGAATGTGTGACCAAGAAGGTGACCAAGAGGAATAAAGGACTGACATCCAGTTTGAAGTAGCATACAACCCACTATGAATGAATGTAAGTGATTAAGGGGAGTTTTTTGGTCCATAAACTAAATAGAGCATGGGTTTTGCATGAAGCTTAATCCAGCAACTTGGCCGTGTTTTCAAAGGCCATCTCTCTGCCTCTCTCTCTTTCTCTCTCTCTCTCTCTCTCTCTCTCTCTCTCTCTCTCTCTCTCAGACACACACACACACACACACACACACACACTGTAGGCCATCCAAAAGCAAGCATCACATTGGACATAGAGTGGCTGCCAGTAGCTCCTAGAGTGTGAAAGTTCTTCACAAGAACGTTTGGTCTTGATAAGGACAATGGTCTTTCTGCTAATGTCTCACACACTTGATCCAATCACTGTGACCTAGGCCAGGACCATTGAAAGCACAGCTTGGCTCAGTCCTGGGTTCCATTTTGGTCTCTGGAAACATGTAGCAGAAGCTATTTATGACTCAAAAAGACTCTCAGGCAGAAATTGAAGGCTGCTGGGGTGTGAGAGGAGGAACATGGTGCCAAGGAGATCCACAGAGGCTCAGCGGATAGGAGGAGGAGGAGGAAGGTCTGAAAGAAGATGGGAAGTGGGACTGGACGGCATGTCCTATCTTTTCAGACTTTGGTGAGGGCTTGGCTCTGTGCATTGGCTGGAACAGAGGCAGTCAGCAGCTGCAGCATGCGGTTCTAGCTGATCCAGTGTGTGGACTGGCTCCTTCCACCTTGTATGTGTCCTGTGAAGAACATTCCTTCCTCAGCTGCAGAATCAAGGGCTTCCCAAGGCATCCTGAGGACCAGAAAAATGGGTGTTTCTTTCAGGCTGGAAAGATGACTTGATGGTTAAGAACACTTGTTCTTCTAGAGGATCTAAGTTCCATTCATAGCATAACATGAGGTGCACGCATGTGTGCGACTGCACGCGCGCGCGCGCGCGCACACACACACACACACACACACACAAATACATTTAAAAATTAAATGATTGGAAAAAGAAGCCATGAATATGAAAGAGACCAAAGAGGGGTATATGAGAGGCTTTGGAGGAAGAAAAAGGAAATTTTCATATTATATATGTAATTACGATTTTAAAAAGTAAAAGGAATAATTCTTAAAATACATGCATATTAGTGGAGAGCATACATATTAGACATTTTCTATAATTTTTCCTCTAAACATGGAAATGCATACAAAGATTCAGGGGAAGAATTGGACGAGTGATGGAGGTGTGAGATGCCTCAGCCAGAAATTGCATTTGCCACCAAATCTGACTACCTGAGTTTCATTCCAAGGGCCCAGAAGGATCAAAGCTGACCTTTGACCTCCAATGCGTGGCATGCATGCACAGGTAACATGAGAGGATAGAGTGGAAAACATCTCCAATAGACACAAAGCAAAAAAACAAAACAAAACAAAGACCACTCCCATGACAGCAGAAGCTAATGATGTGTCAGAGTGGCAACAGACATCTTTTCTGTAATCTTTACCTCTGCTTTCTTTGATTGTTTGCCAAGAACCCCCATTACCTTTAACAAAAACACCATATCCCATAATGTTCTGGCAAAAGCGCTCTTCCGTTCTCAGAGCCAAGGTTAGTAAAGCCACCTCTTTTGAAAGTACGAATTAAGATAAGCATTCAAATGGATCAGCATCACTGAACTAGCATCCTAAGCACAGCGTGCATGGAGCAAGAGTGGCTTGCAAACGCTAACCAACAATAGCCACTTTGTTCAGAGAGCTTTATGAACCCCATTTAGCACTAAGTAGGTTGTCACACCTGGAGGGGCTCCAATCGAGGGGCTTCAGTTTTCTTATAAGTAATATAGAGCACTGGGAAAATTGGCTTGAGGACATTGTAATTCCTTTCTTGCACAAATACAGAAAAATATTTTTCTTTGGAGGTGCTTAAGGTTATTTTTTTCCAAAGTCAGAACATTTGAAATGTGACCATGGTAGGAAGCCTTTCTGATAATTATTTATGAAATCCTGAGAACTGGTGAAATGGAAAAGTCAGCTGTGTTATGAGTCAAATGCTGTCCCTTAAAAAGATACATTAAGAGCGAAATTACCATGACAGTGAACGCGATCTTATTTGGAAAGAGGGCTTTGGCAGATGTCATCAAATTAAGATAAGGCCGGGTGAATCCAACCCCAATGGCAGGTGTCTTCACAGGATGAGACCATTTGGAGTATCATTCATTAGCCAGGCTTGGTGGCCCAAGCCTTTATTTCCACCACTCAGGAGGCAGAGGCAGGCAGATCTCAGTGAGTTTGAGGCCAGCCTGGTCTATGCGGTAAGTTCCAGGACAGCCAAGGCTACAAAAAGAAACTCTGTCTAGGAAAACCAAAATAAGATGAGACCATTAGGACTTCAACATCCAGACTCAGAGAGGAAAGCAGCTAGCAAATGACTGGGACAGACTAGACTAGACTAGACTAACAGACTAAGTTGTGCAACTGTTAGCTAAGGGACACCAAGGGGACCCTACCTGAACCTAGGTTTCTATCTAGGACTCCTCCCAAGACCCTTCAGATAGAGAATATATATCAATCACACACATATATATACATATATAAAAATATATATGTATATATATGTGTGTGACATATATTTATTTGTATGTGTGTGATTTATACATCTGTGTACACATATGTGCAGTATGTGTGCCCTTAAGTGGGTGTAGAGACCTGAAGCAAACATCTGTTGTTCTCTGCTTTATTCCACTTAGACAGGGTCTCTCACTGAATCTGGAGTTGCCATTTTTAGCAAGGCTGGTGCCAGTAAGCTCTAATAATCTTCCTGTCTCTGCCCCCATCCTCTCCCAGCCTTGGTGTTATAGGCACATGTGGCCCTACATGCTGCTGTTTTCTCCTTCCTCTTCCTCCTCCTCCTCTTCCTCCTCCTCTTCTTCATCTCCTTCTTGCTGCTGCTGTTTCTGCTTCATCTGCTTGTTTCTTCTTCTTCTTCTTCTTCTTCTTCTTCTTCTTCTTCTTCTTCTT
>JADRCH010000018.1:1096988-1126789 GCA_019843965.1 Rhynchomys soricoides | reverse complement strand
CTTCTTCTTCTTCTTCTTCTTCTTCTTCTTCTTCTTCTTCTTCTTCTCTTTCTCTTCCTCCTCCTCCTCCGCTGCCACCTCTGCTGCTGCTTCCTCCTCCTCCTCCTCCTCTTCCTCCTCCTCCTCTTCCTCTTCTTTTCTTTTTGCATGCATGTTAAGGCTATGAACTCAGGCCCTAGAGCGATGCAGCAAGTGCTTCCCCACCTAACCACCTCCCTGCCCCTCTAAGGTCTTTTGAATATAGCAAGACATAGAAACCTTTCCTCCTTGGTTCTCCAGAGAAACACATCTTAGCCTGCCAACTGGCCCCAATACCTCACAATACCTCGCTGTCTTAGAAGGCCTCCCACTAGAGTCAGTCACTGTGTCCTTTTGCTGACTCTCAACCTCAGTGAGTTGCAGCCTTCTGAGCATACACTCACCAACACAGTTAGCCTGGAAACAGAGATTCGGTAGACACACAAGGTAGGATCTGGGTTTCTGAGTATGAATTTGCTCCTGAACCTAAGGAAATGTTGTACTCTGGACTTAGATGGGAGATTTGTACTCCTACTTTCTGGGGACCTTGGATGAGACATTTCAACTCTATGAACCTCAGCCTGTTCACTTGTAAAATGGGTCTACATTTACCCAGCCATTTCCTTAGTCTTATTTCTTTGTCAAATAAGAGAATGGGGGCCAGATATTTGGCAATGAGAATTACCTATGTAGGCCTTTCTTTCCCCAGGGTGACCACCAAATCCAGTTTCTTGGAGAAGAGACTGGGGGTGAAGCAAAGGATTTGATGTCCATCTGTCTGCTTCTTACTCAGGGTTCTAGGTAGGTGGACCAGCCACAGTTGAGAAGACCTCCAGCCAGAGGCTGTCTCCAAAGCTAAACCCTGACTCTCACCTTCTTGGTGATACCCCACCCCAACCTGCTCCACTGACTTTATTCTTTATAATAAATGTGTCTTGTGCACATGTGTGTGTGTGTGTGTGTGTGTGTGTGTGTGTAGGTATGTATGTATTTGTATGCTTGTGTATAAGTATGAATGAGTGTGTATGTAAATGTGAATGAGTGTGTGTGTGCATGTGTATGTGTGTGTGAACACACGCGCGTGCGAGCGCAGAGGCCAGAAGTCAACGTTAGGTATCTTTGTCTATCATTCCATACCCTAATTTTTGAGACAGGGTCTCTTGCCATATTTGCCAGACTGTCTGGCCAGCAAGCCTTTGGAATCCCCATCTCAGCCACCCAACACTGTATAGACAGGCACGCCTGTGTTCAACTTTCATGTTGGGGTCAGAACTCAGGTCTTATGTTTGCTTGGCAGTAATTTAACTGCTGAACCATCTCCTTGGCCTCCTATAATTGGGAAGCATATGACCTTAGACCCTCTCAAATCCCATCCCCCCTCCCCTTCCTCTCATCTTCTCTCCCTGTCTCAAACCTCATCTTCCCTTTGAAAAGTTTCAAGGAGAATGAAACCACTGTTCTCAGAGGCTCAGCATAAAGAGCTCACTATGCACTTCAGCAGAAATTATCCCCTTTGAAGAGTTCCCACTTTAATCTCCTCCAAGGCAGGTCTTCGTGGTAAATAGAACAAAATGACACAATACTCTTCAAACCAAAGCCTTATTAAGTAGCATTCAGAAAATCTTGCAATTCTCTCATAATTGGAAGCATAATTAATTGGGTGGGTGATTTTTAAAATAGTAAATTTGGTGATTAGGACTAATCAAATATTTCAGATAATCTACTCAACGTTGTGCAGGGTAATTATCATCCCTCACGTGTGACTTAAAAACAAATACATCTCGGCTGGGTTAACACCCGCACCCAGAGCTTCATGGCAGATTCGGTCACATCAGTGTAAGCATCTTTCTTTTTCTTCTGGGGTCTCCCCTGATACCGTGAGAACATTTAAAGGTCTGCTTGTGGGTCTAGGGGTGTTTTTGCCATAGCACAACCCAAAGAAGATGCTACGATGATGATTGCCACTATGAGAATGGCTATGCTGGTCATGGCTGTTCCTTACACCCCAAAGACCGCTAATGGGCCAGCATACATTAGTGCATTCTTTGCCTGCTCTATCTCCCACTCAAATGGAATTCCCCGTAACCCTCACAACCAAGCTCTCACTGAATGGGCCCACTCCTCTCTCAAAACACAATTAGAGAGCTGGATAAGGGAGACTTGACCCCAGGATAAATTAATAGAAGCATTATTTACTATAAATTTAAAAATTTTTGACCAACAGGGTCTCTCCCCAGCATATAAATACTGGCAGAAGGTATGCTGCCAAGAATAACTCCTTTGCCCCTGGCCTATTGGAGAGGCCTTATAGATAACACCTGCAGAAGGAGCAGATAAGCCCATTTGGGTTCCTGACAGATTCATCAAGCTCTTCACTGCCAAAGGTCCAGATGAAGTCGCTGGAGCCTCCGAGGACAGCCTTGCAGAGGACATCCCCAGCCAACCACCCCAGTGACCCAGGGGAACCTTTAAAGTTCTTGTAAATGAGGAGCAGAGAATATATTCAGAAGGACCAGAGACAGGACCACATACCCATTTTCTACTGTTGTGTGCTATCATGACTTTTTCTCAACTGCATGCCCAGCCACTCTTGTGGGCTGCTGCTTGGAATCCGCCTGTTTTTTTCTCCCTGCTGTTTGGGATTCCTGGTTGCTAATTATGTACAGTAACAATCCAGCAATGGGAGAGAGCCAGTTCTCTGTCATCTTTACTCTAGCGCTTCCATTTAATGGGTCATTCAACCTGGCCCCAAGGCTGGTGAAGTTTTGTCTAACAGAAAATATATGCCCGGAGGTTTTCATCCTATTTGCTCAGATAGCTCCTGGGAACTTCTCCAATTGGGTTGAGGCTCATGGAGCAGGCAGTGGACAAATATGCTTTGCCTCCACTGCCTTTCAGTAGGGAACTCCAACAGATACTTATCAATGGGGTTATGTCAGGGATAAATGGGACATTCCCTGTCCCTCAAAATGTCAAGGCTCAACAGTTTGCAGCAAGTCACTATTCTCGGAAGTCCTTAGCTTTGAAATAAAAATAGAAAGGGGGCCTGTAGGGGATGTGCAGGTCAACCTTGTGAAGGAAAAAGTGAGACAGAGAGTGAGCTCACAGGCTCCTGAGACTCCTTGAAGAGTCCTGATCTACCGAGCTCAGCATTAAATCTAAGATGGCTCCCAGAACACAAGTGAGACAGCAAAAAGGAACCAAGGCCAGGATGGTGGCTGCTTCCTCTGTCTTCACAAAAGTCCTATCAGGTAACGATACTCCCCCCTCCTTCTGAGCAACCTCATCAGGCAGGGCTTTCATTGGGGCCTGGTGATGGTGTGGCAAGATACAATTGGCTGAGGATTTAGGGGCTTGAGATTGGCTCAAACACTGAATAAATGTAAGCTTAAGGCTGTGAAATAAACTCAGATCTGCACCCTTATGCTGGTCTCTGGAGTCTGAGTCCTGGGATTTGTCACATGACTCCATCACCTCTCGCTCTCTCTCTCTCATCCCACCCCATTCCTCAGACTTCTTCCCACACAGGAGAGAGAGAGAGAGTGATAGATTGGGAGCACCCACTCCGTATGGTAACCAGCATCCCAGGGTGCAAGCCCTTCCCCTTCTAACTGTGAGAATCCAGAAAAGTATGAGATCACTGGATTTTCAGCAGGATGAGAGCCAGGTGCTGCCCTTCCTTGCCTGCCTCACCACTGGAGAAAATGAGTCAGAATGGTTTTGGAAGCAGCCACACACACATAAATGGGAAGTGCTGGCCTCTGTGTAGCTTGTGACCCCAAAGATATCTGAACGGGACTGGGGGATACTATGCTTTTCTTTGGCTTCAACTCTACATGAACCCTAACTCTTTCTTGCAGGAACTGGTCTGGACATGCACATCTGTTATACATTGAGTCATGTATAGAAAATTGGTCCTGTTGGAGACATTAAGGGGTAGTGGGACCTTTAAGAGGTGAACCTATGGGAGGCTATAATTGGATTGGTTCTTGGACTGACTTTTTGTTTTGCTATAGATTCTTTCCTCACACCACCTCTGTCATAATTCTGTTCACCACAAGACAACATAGCTAGCAGTGGACCTCACCAGACCTGACACCAGGCCATCATCTCTTATACAGCAGTTTCTTGGGACTGATGTGGGGGATCACTCTCTTTCATTCCTGCCTTTGATATGAAAGGTCATGATGCCTATTCTCAGGACACAGACCTTACTTTTGGCAAGTTATTACTTGTTTCTGAGAGCTGAGGAAGTGTGTGGGGGTGGTGGTGGAAGGAAGACCATAGCTAGACCTTTTGGAGAGGACATTGGACACCAGAGCACCTGGGTCAGCAGGAAGGACCCTGCCCTGGAGCAGTGGCACAAGTATTCCTGCAGGAGTTGAGTGCTCGGACACTGTACTGGCTGGTTTTGTGTGTCAACTTGACACAAGCTGGAGATATCACAGGGAGCTTCAGTTGAGAAAATGCCTCCATGAGATTCAGGCATTTTCTCAATTAATGACCAAGGGGGGGAGGGCACCTTGTGGGTGGTACCATCCCTGGACTGGTAGTCTTGGGTTCTATAAGAGAGCAAGCTGAGCAAGTCAGGAGAAGCAAGCCAGTAAGAAACATCCCTCTGCATCAGCTCCTGCTTGAGTTCCAGTCCTGACTTCCTCTGGTGATGAACAGCAATGTGGAAGTGTAAGCTGAATAAACCCTTTCCTCCCCAACTTGCTTCTTGGTCATGATGTTTGTGCAGGATAGAAACTCTAACTAAGAAAGACACCCAACTGGACTGTAGGACTTTCACCTCCATTCACTGGTACACCATTCTGTAAAGCTGGTAATGGGAGAAGCCGAGGACATGTTGTCATGGGGACACATGGGGATGGTTCTGCAGGTAACCCTTCATGAGGAAAGCATTTCCACACCTGTACCCTTTAATATGAAATGTCTGCCAGATCTGACCAGCTTTTCAGGGTACATGGAAGCCAGCTGATTCCATGCAGTTCTCATACAGTGGGTTTCCCAAAGACATTTGTAACACCAGAAGAGGCATGTCACTCATAGCTTATTCAAGGGACAAGAACTATATCTGGGTTTAAGGATGAAGGAAATATAAGGTTTCAAGTGAGCTCCCTCAGCCCAGCATATATCTGGTTCTTCCAGATTCTCAAGACAGAAGCTTGGGAGCCATCCCAGCTCCTCCTTCTTCTGCTACCGCAGAGCTGTTTCTGATCACCAGCCAGTTCATTCCCCCCTGACTCTCTTGAGTGGGTGCCCTGATGTCTAGGCTCACTGTCAGGCCTCCATACCTGGGATCTTTCAGTTCATTCCCTCTCTGTAATTGCTTCTCTTCAGCCTTTCTTCCGTGATAGTTGCAGAATGGTTTTAATTTATGAATTTATGGATTTTTGTTTGTTTTGAGAGAGACTCTCAAGAATTCACTCTGTAATTGGTGTTCTAGGAGGGGCTTGACTGTTATCCTGGTCCTCCTCCTAAGTTCTGGGATTACAGATGTGTACCACTCGATTTACCTGGCCTTGGAATTTACTTAGTGTGTGTGGAGGTGGGTGCTCGTGGAGATAGGTGGATAGCCTCAACCATCATCCTTAGAAGTGCCATCTGCCTCCACTGAGCCAGGGTCTCTTGGGTCTGCAATTTGCTGATAAGGTTAGGCTGGAGCCAGATCAAGGATACTCTGTCTCTACCTCTCCAGTACTGGCAATACAAACAAGGGCTGCCATGCCCAACACTTTAATGTGGGTCCTGGGGGTTGAGTGCAGCTCTTCATATTAGTAAGGCAAGCTTTAGAAACAGCCATAACCCCAGTTCCTCAGGATGCCTCTTAAATGTATTCCATTTTAAATTTATGTATATGTGCATAAGCACGGTGTGTGCAGATACCCACAGAGGTCAGAAGAGGGTGTTAGATCTCTTGAACATGGAGTGACAAGGAATTGTGACACACCCAACACGACTACTGTGAACCAAACTCATGTCCTCTGGAATAGCAGCAAATGTCTTTAACTGCTAAGCCTTCCCTCCAGCCATCCCACCCATAAGAACAGTTTTGTTTTTTTTTTTAAAAAAAAGCCAGATCGGATCATATCATTCACTCATGCAGAACTCTTGGGCTTTCTTGCTCTCCACTTCTACTGCTGGGCACACAAGCCCTGAGGGCATGACCTTGGTTGGGTGTTCTAGGAGCACACCTTTGATCCTAACCTTATCAGTCTTTCCTGATACACCACTGATAGGCTCAGGGTATCCATTTCTTCTGTGCTGTAACAATTCTGTAATTCCAGAGACACATCTATCTAAAACAGACAGTTTTCTGATTTCTGTCCTCCATGAGTTGCTGGGAAGCAGACATAATTGAGATGAGAAGTCATTGTGACAAGCAACCAATACCTGGAGAGAGGTAGGAAATGGAGAGAGACAGGCTCTAGGATGCAAGCTTTCCCTTGTGGGGTGGAAAAGGAGAATGGGCAGGATCAAAGCGGTTTGGGCAGGAGGTGTCTTGAAGTCCCATGAAAAATGGATGGGGAAACAATGAGAATAGAGAACAGACAGGAAAAATAGACCTTAGAAGCAGTGATCCCTAGGAGATACTGGAGATGAAATCTCATCAACATGGCTGCCTAAACAAGACCTAAACAAAGACAACACCAATGACATACTAACATGGAAGAGGAGAATCTCATAGGGACCCTAGACAAAGAACTACAGGCAACCAAGACATGTCAAGAGTGGAAGTAACAGTCTTCCTCAGAGATGGGTTCCCTAACTGGGTGTCCAGTACCATGTGGTCATCCCCCAAACCACTGACATACAATTAACATTATACAGCCAGAGCAGGTTATATTTATACACTTAAGTGTGTGTGTGTGTGTGTGTGTGTGTGTGTGTGTGTAAAACAATGAAATATAAAGAAGGCATGAATTTGAGAGAGAGCATGATAGAGATCATTGAGGGGTTAAGAGGGAGGAAAGGGAAGACAGAAACGATGTGTTTGGATTGTAATTCCAAAACACTTAAAAAATATTTTTAAAAAAGCAACAGTCTACTAACACAGTTAATAATTAACAGAGGTGGGAACACTTTGTTTGTAAAAATACAGATAGCAAAAGTTTTCAGTTTTATAGGCCTTTCTGTCTCTGTCTATGTATCTATTGGTATAGTAGCCTGAAAGCAGTCAGGCACTTTGTAAGTAAATAGTCATGGCTGTGTTCTAATAAAACTTTATTTATAAAATAAACATGTTGAATGGTACCCTGTATGGAGTGATAGCCACAATTTTATTCATCAGAATTCTGTGCTTGTCAGAGATGAGGAATTGAACAAATACAGCTAAAAGTAAAGCAAAGACTTGTAAATAGAGGTTAGAATACAAGAAAACAAGAGTCAGAACCTGAGACCTCTAGGGACATCCGTAGGGAAGACATCCATGTCCCTAGTTGTGAAAGCTCAAGAGAGGGAATGCAGTCAGTGGAGCCTGGGTATGAGATGGGGTCTAGAAAGAGGGACCACCTGGGAGAGTTCATGGCTCCAGTACAAATCGACAATTCTAAAGATTGTGTTCCAACCAAGGAGAAGAAGACAGGGACAGATACCTTGACTTTTCTCTTTATCATTATTTTTCCCAGAATTGGTGTTTGCTTCACACCCCCATCATTAACTCCATTCTGTTTGTGGTGGTTCACTCCTCTGACTCCAACCTATATGCATCTCAAACTAATGAATATCTTTAAGGTATCCCCAAAAGACTATTTCATGATCCCTCTTCAGTAACTATATTAGGAAGGGAGGTGGAGATCTGATCATGAATGGCTTTTAACTTCCTGGCAGGTCAATTAAGGCTGGCTTTGTGGACACAAGGGCATGAACAGAGGATCAAGCAACAGTTAAGTCTGTTGAGGTTTGGTCTGTTGCTGTATATTGTAATGCTAAATACTGGCCCCCAAGATCTAGTTGTCTCGAGGATGACGATATCATCACACACACCAAGTGATGCTATGTAACCTTGCTCCTTAATTTAAAACTATTGGTTGAATAAAGAGATGCCTACAGCTTGTGGCTGGGCAGAAGAGAGGTAAGTCAGGTTTTGATTTCTGGCCTTGGGGTCTGAAGCAGGACCACAAGGGAGGGAGAGAAGATGGAGAGAGGAAAAGATGACATGGGGTAGGTGAATCATGGAAAACATGCCCATGAGGGTTAACCATTTGGAATAAGAGTGGCCCAGGAGGAACATGGCTAGTCATATGTCCCGGTTATTGGCATAGAATTAAATATAATAACATAAAGGGTAGATATCATCCCAGCTCTAGTGAAGATTAAGGCTTATTATAAAGTTTTGTGCCTTTTATCTGGGAACTGAATGATCAAATGTGAGGTAGAAACACCCAATCAAGATTAAATATATACAACATAAGCCCATCACCTTGGCTATTGAATATTCATATTAAAAAGTTTAAAAGCTTCAGTCTCAAGGCCTGACACCCTGCCTCCTTTCCCGAGCCCCTATCATGTCCTGTTTATGACTCAGACACAGATACTGTTGCTCCCCCCGACAGCCCTTGGTTTGATTCAATCTCTTTTTCAACTAAAATATTTTTTTCTAAACAGTTCAATATCCATCTCGACTTCTTATAAACTGCCTTCGGAAGATTTGCATGATGAAAGGGGAAAGATGGAATTGTCTTCTCCTTAGGGAAATAATTTGTGCACCTTCCATTTGGAAATTATTTCAAGTTCATGTTTCATGAGAAAGTCACAAGTTGTTCCCTGGGATGGCACTAATGAACCCATCCACAAGTGTCCTTACCTTCATCTTGGTTCAGTGTTGTCTAGAATATCCCATGGCCTTGAGAAAAGGAAAAGGAGTCTCTGAGGAAGGTCACTCTTGGGCATTTGTTCTTTTCTTGTGATGTGTGTGTGTGTGTTTTGAAGGAGTACTGAAGTGTACATGTGTGCACATCTGTGTGAAAGCCAGAGGAAAGTCTCATGTGTTATTCTTTAGACATCTTCCACTTTTTTTTTAATTTAAGGAAGGGTCTCTCATTGGTCTGGAGTTTTACAAATTAAACAGGCTAGTCCACCATGCCATTGGGCTGCCCGGATCTGCCTGTCTACTGGGTTATCTCACCATCTCTAGCTAACGCCACCATAAACCCTGTTGTATTACAAGGATTCTGGGGATCTAAATTCAGGTCTTCACACCTATAAGCACGTGCTTTGCCAACTGAGTTATGTCTCCAACTCTTGTCCTTCACTTATTGGATATCTATTAACAGTTGGTTAAGGGCCCAATTGATTTAGGCATGTTTTAGGCAGCATGATTTAGGCAGTACACATGTGTATGAAAATAGAATCTTCTATACAGCTTGAGCCCAGGAGAGCAGGGCTTTGCCTATCTGGTGAATGTTTCAGACCCATCTTTAGGCCAAGACTCAGCACACAATAGGTGCTTCATCACTATCTACTAAGTGAATGTGTACCTGCAAGAAAGCTATGCTGTTTTAATCTTAGCCTCTAATAACGAGCAAGCCAGTGTGCTCACCTGTAAAAATGACCTGTTTAATCTAGTAAGAGTTAATGAAGTTCTGCTCCTAAAATGTCACACACATGTAGTCACACATCATAGCACCATACTTCTTTATTCTGAGTGGGAGAGATTCATCTAAGCAAATGTTATAAGCAACACAATCTCCAAAATGTCACCATGTCCTCTATGTGCCTTGTAACTATAAACAGGATAGACGAAGAATCCAACAGAATAGACAGTAAGCTGGAGCATGAGTAACTGCTTTTTCAGTAGTACCCCCACCATGCGTGGCTTCTTTTTTTTTTTTTTTTGGCATGGCTATCAAGAAGAGCAGGCACAGAGCCCTGCCAATTCTCTCTCTGTCACAGTTGTGTGGAGCCAGTTGATGGAACTTTCTCTGTTCCCACTGGTCACATAATCAGCAAAATGTTCAGCAGAGATCTCAGTGGCTGCCCTACTCACTGCCCTTTGCTTTGTGGTCAACTGAGCCCTGACAATAGCCAGCCAGTGGCCCTTTCCGTGTAGTTGTCACAGCTCAGATAATAGATCCATGGACGTCAGTCCCACATTTGTTGGTTGACAATGGCTCAATTCTGCAGGGTGGCATTATCCAAAACCTGCTTCCCCAAGCCCCACCCTTCAGGGAAATGTAAAAGAGGTCTCAGCAGAGCTGAGCCAAGCTAGAATGTAACGGCAAAGAGACTCTCCTGAGAAGCCTGAAAAGCTTCTCTTGTAAATAAAAAAGTCAAGTGGGTTTATGGTTAAGACCAGAGGAGCAGGGGTCACCGAGATGGTTCAAATGTCCTGTTGAGGAAAGTACCATTCTCCTCTTCCTGGCACTTTCATGTGTGAGGTATTGAGCTTCGATCCATGCTTAGCAATTACTAGAGCCACTGTATGTAAGAGTGTGTTATTATCATTGTGAGCTATGCTTTTGACTAGCTCTTACAGCTACAGAGGGCTTTGTCTATTTTGTTATTTGACCCCGTTGAAACACAAAACAAGACTTTCACATTTACAGACAAAACAAAAAACCAAAACAAACCAAAACAAAACAAAAACAGAGAGGTTAAGTGGCTTGCTAAGAATTGCCAGCAAATATATTTTAGAGCTAACTCCTCTGTGGTGGGGACTGACTTCAATCTCACCATTCTGAGTCATCTTTTCTATAATACCTTGGAAAGTCACCTCCTGCCTGCTAGAAACCCAAACAATGAGGACCTAGTCCCCACAAGACAACCGCCTTACTGCACTGCTAGTTAAACCCCAATCACTAGCATTATGGAACCCAAGTTGGCCTCCCTGTGTCTTGTGCCCAATGGTCACTGCTCCTACTTTGACTACATTGAGTAGGTCAAGCTTTCTTTTATGACTGTTTTTTTTTTAAATGTGCCCCCACTCCAATGGGCTTCCTCTTCAATCCAAATAATTCCTCAATCCAAACAATTCCCCAATGATCAATGTTGCTATTAACAGTGTATTAAATTGTTAATTCAGTTTAGAACGGGGCCACCAGAACATAACATGACATGCAACCTTTGACCTGAGAATCAGCATAGAATTGCCTCTCTTACCTGTTAGCGTTGGGATCTGTGCTTCCATGGATGACCCCAGAGCCTGCTTGAGTTTGTTTACCTTAACTTCTACTTGGAATAATAGCATACAGAGAAGGTAAGATCTAAGAACAAGAAATCAAGAAAATAAGAAATGTTGGAATGGAGGGGTTACTGTGGGAACTCCACAATGGGGCCCAGGCAGTGCTAGGTCTACTAAAAAGAGCCAACAGAAAGGCCTTGGTCAGCTGGTCCAGCCTTCAACCCTCTTTTGCTGCCCACCTTGGATCCTTGCATGTGCATGGCACCTTTAGGCACCTTATTTTCTGGCTGAGATGATTTAAGCTCTCATACAGTCATTGCCTGGGTAACTAGAGGGCAGGTCCTACTGAAATTGCTGTGGTCCACCCGAATCTGTTCTCTCCTGTTACGACTGGATCTAAACTGTCCCCTGGAAGCTATGTGCTAATGGTTAGGTTTCTGATGGGCTCTTTCGAAGTGATTAGATCATGTTGGCTCTGAACTTACTGATAACAGATCAATCTACAGACAGACTCACAGCTGAAAAGGCTCTGGCAAAGCCTTAGAAGATTGACCTAGCTATAGGATGTAGGTTACTGTGTCCTTGAAGAGGACCTGTCATAGTACCTCCCAGATGTTTGCTGCCTGCCATGAAGTGAGCGGCCTTCTCTGGGGCATGCTCCTGCCACACAATGTTCTGCCCCACCTCAGGCACAAAGCCATGCAGCCATCTGATCATGAATTGAGAATTTTGAAATTGAGCCAAAAATAAATCCTTTGATGCTTTAGTCATAGTGGGAACAGCATCCCTTGCTCCTCTTCCTCTTCCTCCCCTTGCTTCTCCCGAGACAGTGTCTTATGTATTTCAGGCTGGCTTTGAACTCACTGTTCAGCCAAAGATGACCCTAAATGTTTGATTCTCCTGCCTCCACCTCCTGAGTGCTGGGATTGAAGGAATGTACTACCATGTCTAGTTTTACAAAGTGGTGGGGATAAAACTCAGGGCTTCATGCATGCTAGACAAACACATTACCAACAGAGGCACATTTCTTCCATTTTGTTAAAACAGCTGTGGCTAAACACACAACTGCCTTACTGGAGATGACACTTCCTAGCCCTTCTTGAGGGTAGCTGGGGTCACTTGACCAGCTGTCAATGGAGTGTGAACCTCTTGTTAGCATGGGTTCTTCCATGTTTTTCCCCTTCCCCCACACTGATTTCTTCTACCTGCTAGAACAGAAGGTATCAAAGGAGCCCAACTTCAATCAAACTGAAGAGGACAACACCCAAGGTCAGCAGTTCTCAAACTCAAGCTAATCAGAATCACCTAGAGAGCTTGTTAATATATCCATTTTTGAACCCACCTTCAGAATATCTGGGGCCCAAGAATTGCATCTTTGTCTTGTCTCCCAAAAATGCTGCTGCTGCTACTTGCTTCTGAAACATTATCTTGAGAGCTCCTTCCCCAGGGGATGGTGAAACAGGAAGATGAAGGTGGGTCCTGAATGACTAGCAGTGTAGACCAATAGAACTCTAAAGTGAGAGAAATGTGAACTTCTTTGGCTTGCTAGATTTAGCAAATATGAAGAGTGTTCAGTTAAAATGAGTGGGTCAGTTAAACCAGTGAATCTTCAACCTTCCTAATGCTTATGACCTTTTAATTCAGTTTCCCACGCTGTGGGGACCCCAGCCATAAAATTATTTTGGTTGCTTCTTTATAAACTGTTCTTTTACTACTTTTATCGATTGTGATGTTAACATCTGTGTTTTCTGATAGTCTTAGACGCCCCCTGTGAAAGATTGTTCTGACCCCCAAAGGGGTCACCACCTATAGGTTGGGAACCACTAGACAATAGATGGAATGTACTTATGTCAAGATGCTACTTTTCAGACTCTCCAAGTGACTTGTCATGTTTCATTTTGTCTGGCAACCTGATGATCTTTGGGCCAGCATATTTGAGGGTGTCTTAATTGCAAGAGATTGACCCTCCTTATCTCAAATACAGAATTCAGCCCAGGACTTGGCAGAAAGCAGGGCTGAGTGTTAAGTCTCAGGCAGGGTCCTCCAGGTTTTGCCTGCTTTAGGGTCCCCATGGTAACCACAGAACCTTTTTACTGTCTTCCTGATCCGGGTCTGTTAGCGGGGCTTGTGCTTTTGTCTATTCCAAATTTTGCTCAGGCAACTGCCTGGACATCTGCCATCTGTGACAGAAATGAAGTCATGATTGTTCCCCAGCCATGGCTCTTTCTGTGTCATCATTTACACTAGGCCTCTGTGTTAGTCAGCTATTCGCTGCTGTGCTCAAACACCCAAGGAAAGTCGTCTGAAGGGAAGAAAGGTATATTTGATCATTGTTTCAATGTTTTAGATCATAGTGCAGAGGGCATGGCAGAATATGGTCATGATGCCATGATGAGCAGGAGAGAGGGAGAGAGGAAGGAAAGAAGAGAGAGATTCGTTTCCCCCTTTAGTCCAACTGGGACCTAAGCCATTGGTGTCACACAGTCAGGGAGGATTTTTACCTCTTAGTGCCTCACATGTCAATCAGAACATCTTGGTGGCAGAAGAGATCTCTTTTTTAGTCCCAGTTTTCTCAGGGGCCAGCACAAGATCCAAACAGTTACTGTGCCGGTTTGAATATATCTCCCAAAGTTTATGTGTTAGAAACTTAATCTCTAATTCACACATTACTTGCGGAGCTAAGACTGGAGGGAGATATTTTATTTTGCTTTAGCTTTCAACTTCAGCTTGACACAAATCTGGAGTCACCTTGGAACTGAAAAATTGCCCGTATCAGATTGTTCTGCGACCATGTCTATGATGCATTTTCTTATTTTCTAATTGATGTAGGAGGACCCAGCCCCTCGTGGGTGGTATGATCCCTAGGCAGATGGGCCTAGGCTATATAAAATAGGCAACTAAGCAAGCCACAGGGAGCAAGCCACTGAATATCACTTTTTTATTGGTTTCTACTTCAAGCTCCTTCCTTGAGTTCCTGCCTTGATCTCCCCTAATGATGGACTATAAATAAACCTGTAAACTAAAATAAGCCCTTCCTTCCTCTTCACTTCAAGTTCCTCTCCACCTCAAGTGTCTGTCTTAGTAAAGAAACTAAGCTAATGGAGGAGATAAACAGGTTTAGATGATGTCGTGAGATTGGGACCCAGTGATGACATTAGTGTGAGATTGGGACCCAGTGATGACATTAGTGGCTTTAGAAGGAAAGGAGGAGAGAGCAAGTTGGTACATTTGTGTTGTCTCACCATGTGAGATATTGCACCACACCCCTCCACCCAGGCCACCAGGAGGCACACTACAGGTGTTATCACTAGCACTTGGACTTCCTGACATCCAGAGTCATGAGTCAAATGAACAACTATTGTTCATAAATCAGCCAGTCTTCAGTATTCAGTTATAGCAGCAGAAAACAGACTACGACAGTCACCAGTATAGAGATGTGACATTAACAAATGCTGTCTTGAGCCCAGCTTCTTGATGACATGCGGGGGACTCCAGGATTCTTGAGTTAGTTAACTGAGCAGGTTTGTATCTAGGCCGTAAAAGCACACGAGGTTGGATGATCTCCAGACACAGCATTGGTTCACTGAGCTTTCAGGGTGTTGGGGGAAGAAAGTGAAACAAAGGAGCTTCCCTGAGGAAAAAGACCAGGACTCCAGCCCATCCTCTGAAGTGACTCTGTTCTTCTGTGTACTTCTGTGGCAGAAGTTGCAATGCAGCCTCTGTACTAGATTCCCTGGGAGGCTGGATGGAGGCAGAATGAGTCAGTGAGGGCCAGAAGTCAGAAGCAAACTGGTGTTTAATTTCCCGAAGACACAGGTCCCAACCAACTGTATAGAGTTTATGCCCCGGGAAAGAGGTTGGAAAAGTAATTTTCTGGGTGTCTTACCTTACTTCTTGAAGAGCCACGGTGGGCTGGGTGAGACCCCACTGTGGGGCAGCAGAACCATAGCCATCTGTAGCCTCAGGCTCTGCCGTTGAAGGGGTATCCAGGTTCCTAGGCAGAAGATGAGAGACATCAGGACTGGACCTCAACACTAACACACAGAAGCACCTCTAAGAGATTCCTTAGCCTGAGCCTACAATTGACACGGAGAAGGTGAGCTGTGCTCTGGCCCCCATTGCCAGCAGTGCCACTGTCTGCTTTCTTGAGCCTGGGAAGCTATAGGTCTATGACTCCAGATCTAGTTCTCTGGAGATGTACTCTATTCCTGGAAACTCCCCTTAGACTTGGGAGCCATCTACCCCTGGCTTAAGAAGAAGAACTGCCATTTCTCTTACTATTAGATGAATCTCAGCTGGTAGCCCCCATTCTTTTGGGGCTGATAGCCTTCTGAGCATGAACCATGATCAAGCTTTGCTGGAAAGACCTGCCAGGACCTGCCAGAACCAGGGGCTGCTGCATGATACCTCCTATGCCCAGGGTGCTAGGCAAAGCACACTGGTCTTTTTCCTCTTCCTACCTAACCGCTCTGCCAACTTTTTTACAAACAGAGATATCCTGGTTCCCTGAAAAAGAATGTAAGGCAAATCTGTTTTTTATTGATTACAAAATTCCCATGAGGTAAAAATTATTTTTTCTATTTCTTAAAGCAGAAGGTGCCATAGAGAAGGCTTGCTTTACTATTTGCACTTGCTGCATTTGCAGCAGACCTGAGTTCAGTTCCCAGCACCCATATAAGGCAGCTCACAACCACCTGTAACTCCAGTTCTAGGGCATCTAAGCCTTCTTCTGACCTCTAAGGGATCCAAGCATGCACATATGTGCGAAAATGCACTCATATATACACACAAAATAAAAACATCTTTTTTTTTTAAAAAGGTTAGAGCCTTTGCTTAGACAGTTGGTGGCAAAAATAAGGGCAAAATTGCACTTTGAACATTGGCTGGTTTTTATTCCAAACTGTATTCTCTGCCCCCCAATTTAAAAAATTAACGGAGGCTACGCATTTGGTACATGTAAAGGAATATATGTAGTGTGCGTGTGTAGTTATAAGATGTAGCAATAAATGCTATCCCTGTGAGCCTGGCACCCACAGGCTCACAATGCTTCCATATGAATAGTACCAGGAACCTGCCAGAGAATAAGCAAATGTCTGTAGCCACTAGAACCATGCATGACGCCCTAAGCAGTTATTTCATCCTCAGCATACCGATAAAAACATGGAAGTATTACGTTCCCAGTCTCATAAGCGTCCTTGGCAGCAAGATGTGGCCTGGGAAGCCATGCCTGTTCTGATTGATCCTCTGAGTTCACAGTTCCCACAGGAGACTGTTCCTTCTGTGCTCTGGGTACAGCTGTACAGTTTTGAAAATGTAGGTCCCAAAACTGCCTCCCTGACCTTGTGAATAAGAATTCACAGGACTGAAAGCCCTAGCCCTAATTCTCCAGACGACTGGGGGTGGAGCTGCCTCAGCATCTGCTGTATTTACTGGTTACCTGGAGAGGAGAACAGAAGTTCAGGAACATCTACGTAGCCTGTATTGCGTCTGGCTCTGCTGCTCAGGTCATGGGTGATCTGCAGTCCTCAGGTGGGGGACAGGGCTCTCTGACACCCTCCTGACAAATAGACACCAATATTTCTCTAGACAGACAGCACACTATTCCTAAGGGCTGTGGTTGTCACACAAAATCAAAGTCACTTAGATGAGTATTAAAGGTTTCTGGTGTGTAGCGTGTGTAAAGTCAGATACACTTACCTACAGAGACTATGGAAGGCCACCATTCAACACCCCTGTGAAGTTCAGCTGCCACCCAGTTCTGGGCAGCAGGGACAGCTGGGAATCCTGCACTTTGGGAAAGGCTCTGCATCACTGGCTCTCAGTGGTGTGGTATCCGGTGGGATGGGCTTCCAGGCACTGCTCTTCCATGGCTTATAGTGCAGTGGGTGTATCCGTGCAAACTTTAATGGGACAATCGACTAACCTGGCAGTGTGGACCACTCAACAGTGGAGGAGTTTTAATTTCCTAGCAACTAGACTCTGACGTTACAGACACTCTGACTCCCATTTAAGCCATCCATAGTACTGTGCAAAAACAGACCTCTGACTTTGTGCAGATTTCCTTATAAGTGACATGGCATATTGTCCGGAAATCTCTTTTCACTGGAGACTGGAGGGGGCAATGACAGTGGGCTCTCTGGTTCTTTTCAAATGAGTCCCCTGGCAACAATACATGAGAAGCATGCATCTGGATATTCAATCTTAGCACTGGAGGAAGCCTCACCTGCAGAATCAGGAGCCCTATGTTGCTCTGTTTAACCAGCTAGGTAGACATGCAGGTACTTTCTTCCTATTTTTTTAAGAAAAGGCCAGGCACACAGTCAATGGCCACCTGCCCAGTAATGTGATATTTCATTTACAACAGCCCAAGAGCGTAGTTTGTACCTGTTAATATTGGATCATTTCTCTTCGTAGTTAGCTGCCTCCTCGCTTCACTGTTTCCATAGCAACACTTCTCAAACACCACTTCCTACTCTGAATACACAATGTAAACAATCTGCTGTTGAACATTTCCCAATTTAGGGAATTGGAGCCAAAGCTGAGAGGCCTGAGATTAGAGAGGAAGGTGAGCTGCTGAGAAGTGGGACTCTGGCATCCACTCAGAGGGGTGCCCATAACAGCTTGTGGGGATCAAAATATCAGACAGTTACAGATCGTACCATTCTTTCAGTGAGGGAACATTTAGTACAGGAAGAGTTCGCAGGACTCCCCTATCATCAATTAGGGACAAGGAGCCTCAGGATCCCAGAAGTGACATAAGTCTCATGACATAAGTCTCTCCTAGTGTCATGCAGCTTGTAATGGAACATAGCAAGAATTAGGGCTTGTCTGAGAAATGCAAATGTTTTCCCTCCACATGTGTCCCAGCAGCCCCTGTCCTGAGCCCACGGCAGTCACTGTGGTGCATTTAGGCATTGTCCTGCAAAGCCTGCATACTGAGCAATTCTTCCTAAGGTCAGCACTGTGTCTGTTGACCAGTTGGACAGTTTGCCAGGCTGCAAAGCCCTTGCTGGGCCTGCATTCATAGGGTCTTAGGGTTTCAGGAGTTGTTTTTCTCTCCTGAAGAAAGTAGGAACTGAGCCTGTCCTCCAAACAGCCTAGGACCCCGCTCAAGGCATTGCTATTTTCTTTTTTATCAAAGGAGCTATTTTTGTTTCCAGTCTGACCCACACATAGTAGTGTCCACGACTTCCACATCTTCAGAAGCAAGGCAAGACTGTTCTTTCATCTTTTTTTTTTTTTTCCAAGTTTGGGGGGGTGGGGACTCAGACCATTTTCTTTCAACTTCTTAGCAACCCTTAGCATTCTTTGATTTCTGAGCAGATGATCACATGACCTCTGTGTCTTTTGCAATGAGCCAAAGGACACTCATGGCCTCAGGAAGTTCAAGAAAGACTCACCGAGTATGTTGGAGAGAATGTCAACACCCAGCTGGGGGATGGGCACTGTTGGAAGGTGGTGGGGAGGTTACCCACCTAGCTGCTAGCTAGACTTTGGAGCAGGGGGAGGTATGGAGAAGTTCATCATTGGAGGATTTTAAACAAGTGACAATCAGGGTTACCCACCCTTGCATGAATGGACCCATGGTTTGTTCCATTCACTGCCACCAGAACATTGCTACCCTGGGATGGGGCTTGTCTGCTCTCTCTCCTCCTAAGAGATAGCCCATCAGGTCTCCCCACAGACATTAGCTAGAGTCACTAGGAACTCCAAGAGGGTCCCCAAGAGGTAGGTCTGCCCTTGCTGCTTGTTCTGAGCAAGTCCGACTGACGTCTCCATCAGACTTCTCAGGCCCTTAGAATGTTTGATCTCAGATGAGATTTGCGAGTCTATCAGGATTCTGAGTTGTGAAGAGCCAAGACAGAAGGGAACATTAAACCCAGGTAGTAGGTGACAACCCACCTTTAGTCTCTCGGACATAGGACTGTGCCTTCTGCTCTATACCTTCCTCTCAGAAAAACAAAGAGATAGACAAAAAACAAACAAAAAACAAACCAAAACTCTTATGGGGAGGAGGTTTAAAAAGACCTCTGAGACAGGAGATCAAGCTCAGATGTTCAACTTCACAACTGCCTCACTGTGACCCTGAGAAAGTCATGATCCTTCCCTGAGCCTCAGTTTCCCTGTCTGTAGGGTTCAGGGACTAGTTTTTATTCACATTCTTTAAATGCCAGTTCTATAGGGGTACTGGGTGGTAGGAGGAGCAAAAAGGACCCTAGGTGACAGAACGTAGTGTGCCCAAAATTGTGAAAATGAAATTTGGTTCTGTAGAATTTGGAGATGAAGACATCCCAGATGAGAGTATAATGTCTTGGTGGGAATCAGAGAGTCTAAGTGACATAAAAGGAAGAAGAAATGGAAAACAAGGGTGGTGGGGCTTGGGGGCAGTGGCTCTATCTCAGGAAGGCCATGGCATCCTTAACTTCTCTCCCAGGCCTGGTGTGAATGTTCTAAAAGTCACCATGTGGTTCCCCATTATGAATTCATCTCCTGGATATTGATGCTCCATGGTAAAGACAAAATTACTGCCACATCCAAAAGTCGGTCTCTTACAGGTCACCAGGGCGCTATTTATTAAATCATCATTCAAGGGCTCTCTTGTTCAATGACACAGGCTGCTCACCAGGGGTTGCCTCCGTGCAAACTCAGGAGCCAGGTCAAGAAGCTGAGAAATGGAAGCAAGGGCTTTTGCCTCCTTCCATTATAGAGCGCACACAGACAACACACACACACACACACACACACACACACACACACACACACACAGCCCAATGTGACTGAGAGAAGGTGCCTGAAAACTAAGGCACACCCAGTGAGAAGCGTCAGAAGGGACTTCTAAGGCAGAGTTCTGACGTCCACTTTTCTGCCATCTGCTGCCTTTTGAGTGCTGGCCTTTGAAACAAAATGGTTATAATAAGTTTATATACTATATTTACCAGCAGCCTGAGGGATTAGCATTCTCTGGGTTTGAATGGCCTCATGACTACTCACACGGGTGACCTACAGAGGTTTTAGCCGCTGGTGATGGGGAGGATAGAAAGCTATTCTACTCTCAGAACCAAGAAACTCTTTCCCGTCCCCACTTTGAGATCTTCAAAGTTCTTACATTTTCCTACCTGGAATTATTCCATCTAGTAGCAAGTAAGAATTTGTTCCAGATTTTGTTTTTAAACCTGGTTTAAAAGGAAGGAGGGAGAAAAGAGCAGTTCCCAAAGCTAACCAAGAGCATCCATCAGAAATCCTTTAAATTAAATTAAAACGCTGAATCATTCAGACCCATCCCGTTGCATAACAGCCATTAAAGTATTAACATTACTTTGGGGGTACTCTGTTATGCAAGCTAAATCTCCTCTGGGCCTTTAAAAAAAATTCCCCCAAAGAGTTGTTGTTTGCTAATTTATTTTTAAATGGGCTGCATCTGTGTTGATCCTAGGCTTCAACTCATTTTTTTGGCCTCTATGCAAGGATGGCAGAGTGCACCAAAGTTGGAACCTAGCATTCAAGAGGTGCGTGATAACTTTAATACTTCTCTCTGTCTGCAGCAGCAGCAGCAGTAGCTGTTCTTCACTGGAACAAATGTGTGATGGCAACTGACTCATGCATTCAGACACTGATGGTACAGTGTATCTCCTTGCTCTGTACTTCCTGGCCTCAGTTTTCCCATATTTAAGAAGAGGGTTTGGATGAAGAGGCTCACTGTTGGCAAGATGATTAAGAATAGAAATCTTAGACTCAAGCTTTGTCACTTTGAGTTGTGTGACTTTAGGCAAGTTGCTTAAGTATTCAGAGCCCTGGCCTCCAACATCTGCAAAGGGTACTCGTGATGGGACTCAGCCTATAGAGTCAGGAAGATTCAATGAGTAGGTGGGTATCGATCAAGGGCTGTGGTGATGGTCTGCCCCAGAGAGAGGACAGATAAATGTGATCTGTGGTTTTAATGGATCATGTGGAGGCCCCAGCAAGACGATTGTGCACGGCAGAGAATCCTCCTCTCATCTTAGGCTTCATTTCCCACCCCAACAGGCAGCCATAGCCAGATGGTTGAAGTCTAACCCTTGAGAGCAGAAGAGTCACCATGTCTAGATCTGACCTATCAAAACCTTCCTGTGAGATTCTTTACATTCTTTCCTCCACTGCAGCCTTTACAGATGAGCATGTTTCCCTGGAAGTCATATTGTTAAAAATGGCATAGTCACAGGATGAAAGGAACAAGGGTGATTACACAATCACCAGTTGGATAATAGCCACCTACTATACTCCCAGTTTGAAATAAACTCCTAAGGTTTAAGTCGGTGAGATTTGAGGGTGGCTGCAGTTCCCATAACAATGTCCTGGGCTAACTACCAGGTCTAATGGAATCAAAACACCTTCCCCAAGGGACCAAACCTGGTTGCAATTGTTTAATTCCTCAGCTCCTAGTTTCTGATGTAAACTGGGTAACAACCAAAGTACTCCCAGTTCTCTAGATGGGGACACAGGCTTGTGTGTCTGGCAAGTGCTGGCCTGGTACCTGGCGAGCTCTCTGAAGATGGCTGCCCAAGCTGGCCGCCTGGGCTGAGTGCCCCCACTTTTGGGACAATGGAACAGCATTGCTGCCCAGATGCCACAGGGAACTGCTAGGTTACCCAGGCAGTAGCCCGAGTCCAAAATACAGCATTTCAGTGTGCAGGGTTTTGTCACAACCTGCCTTCTTAGCTTGGCCATCCTCAGAGTAGGAGTGAGCAGGGATGCCCACCATGGAGGCCCCAGAATGAGGAAAGTGAAATGTTTCCTCATTAAAACTCAGAACAGACACACTTCCCTGGAAATCCTGGGGCCAGGAAGAGGCTCAGCGCATGGTACTGGCTCCGGAGGGGAGTGGCTGGTCAACTTACCCCTGATCTAAGGTGGAGAGCATCTCTCCTGTATTCTAGCTTCGTTTAGCAATTCCTGTATGCAGACACTGCCCTTGGCATAGTGCCTCCAACATCCTCTCTGCCTCTCTTTCTTGGTGCCTTCTCTCTTCTTCTTTTTTTCCCCTCGAGATAGGGTTTCTCTGTGTAGCCCTGGCTGTTCTGGAACTCACTCTGTAGACCAGGCTGGCCTCAAACTCAGAGATCCACCTGTCTCTGCTTCCCAAGTGCTGGGATTAAAGGCGTGCGCCACCACTGCCCGGCTACCTTCTCTCTTCTTTACACCATCCTCATTCTCACCCACATATTAAGGCTCTTCCAGACAAACAGAGGCAGAGCTTTTGATTCCTGAGCGGTAACAATGAAATGGAGAGATGTGACAATGTAATGGAGTGCACGGGCTAAAGATCGAACCCCCAAGCCTCCCTTACTTTTGGCCAAACAGGGCACTGGTCATAAAGGAAAGGCTAGCTTTTGTGCCATGTCACAGCTTGTACTGAGCAAGAAGAGGCAAGTCTAACAGCATCATCAGGGGTCTAAATTGGAGCCAAACCCCTTGCCAAATAGCTTTTGCCACTGGACCTGAGATCTTCTCCCTGCCTTGGGTGGCAGGAGTCAGGTGAGCAGAGGACCCGTGTCAGGTACACGGAGGTTGGAAGCCCAGGTCTGGGCACTTCACTTGATTATAATTCGATATCTTAGTGGAGGTGGGTGGTGGTCCACTTAAAGTAGCAGAAGTCTCCTCTCTGTGCCACGCTGCTCAGCTAGACATTTTCTGATCTCCTTTTGGTAAGTATGGTCATGTGACCAAGTTTCCACTGGTGGAATGTAAGAAGTATCATGGGGATACTTCTGAATCTTGGACTTATGACACTGGATGTTCCTCTGTCCTGCTTTCTTCCACATCCCTATTAACACAACCCAGGTGTGGTGGTGAGACAGCCTCGATCCTGTAGATGAAGAGTCCAAGTGGATGGCAGAGCCACAAAGTAGATGGGACTTGGGGCCCTGAGTGACAACGAGGAACCTGGACTTCCAAACCTGTCCTGATCTTGACGACTATTGTACTGTCATTTTCATATTGGGAGTGATGTGTGTGTGTGTGTGTGTGTGTGTGTGTGTGTATGTGTGTGTGTTTATGAGAGAGAGAGAGAACATGAATGCATGGCCAGAAGACAGCATCAGATCCCCTGGAGCAGAAGTCACAAGAGGTTTCAAGCTGTCCGATACGAGTACTACTGGGAACTGAACTCTGGACCTTGGAAAGAGCAGCCAGTTCTCTTAACCACTGAGCCATCTCTCCAGCCCCAACCGCCTTATTTGTGATCCAAACTGAGGTCCTCATGCTTAAGCAGCAAGCACTTTGCCCACTGAGCCACTGAGACTCTTGGTCTGAGAGGCATGTTCTCTTTGGCACTCTAGTGCTGAATCTCACTCCCTTGATGGCTAACAAGACCCTCCTCTGCCGCATATGAAATCACAAGAATCTTAAGGGCGAGTTTACAAAGTACTTAGCAACGGCATATCTTTATTTAAGGGAAGCAGCTTTGTCAAGTAAGTTACAGATGTGACTGTTGTAAGAAGCAGGTATGCAGCCGTGCCCAAGTCCACTGAGATGTAGCCACAAGTCCCTGATGACCTTGACTGTGAAGATGGGTAGGAATCTGGGCTGGTGCTGAAGTGATGGCAAGAGTGACTGGCAGGGAAACATTCTTTATCTCCTCTGTGTGTAATCAAAAAATGTGTTTCCCTGTTCTGTACGAGCCGGAGTAAGCGCCTCGTGGTCTGGGCAGCACAAACTGCTGATAAGATAGCAAGTCCTTACTCACTGGGAGTAGACTGAACTGTGACAGACAAGCCACAGTAGAGATGTATACTAGGTGGGACCAACTTCAGCAGGAGGAGGCAGGGGTAGGCAGGAAGAGTCTCTGAAGGCAAGGAAGAGGGGAAGCTCTGTAGTGATATAGGTGACCCTAGATGCTCCATTATGGAGCTGGAGTCAGCAGATCCAACGGCACTTCTGGAAGCCCCTGGCTTGGTGAGGCCAGGTGACTCACTCTAGCGAGAAAGTGGTGAGCCTTGGCCAACAGGTCACTTCCAGGTTATAGTATTTGTAGCCAGCACAGGAGCCTAAAGATCCTTGTCCCTCTTGGCATGACAAGGAACAATGTTTGCTGCTGTGACTGATCCCAGACACCCATGTGTCTTGACATACTACCCTTGAACTTACTCCCACAGTGTACTCTGGCCCCTGGGTTCAGTGTGGGCCCAGGACAGGTAGCATTTGTGCTATCTTAGGAAGGTGCTAGATACACAAATACTCAGGCCTTACCCAGGATGACTGAAGCAGTAACTTGGGGAGGGCTCAGCAGGGTAGGTTTTAACAAACCTTCCAGGAGATTCTGAGGTGCAAGAGAGTTTGAGAACCATTGCCTGGCCAAGGCAGGATGAATTAGAAGTCACAGAGGAAGATGGGAGGTTGACTCAGTGGGTAAAGTGCTTACTATACAAGTGTGACGGCCTGAGTTCAAATCCCCAGCACACATAGCCACATATAAGTCAGGTGTGTTGCCATCCAGGCCCAGTGCCGGGGGTGGCAGGGGACAGTAGACAACTGAAGCTCTGGCACTCAGTGGTCAATCAGACTACCTGAAAGAGGCAAGCTCTAGGTTCAGTGAGATCTTTACTCTGTCTAAAAGTGAGGAGAAAGGTGGAAAGTAACAGAAGACACTGAGTATGAATTTCTGGCCTACATATGTATTCCAGTACACACTTATGTACACACATGCATAAGTCCCCCCAAAAAGTAAATTTAGAGAAGTCACAAAGAAGGAAATTCTAGCAAACTTTAAAAAACCTGAATAAAATGCTAATGAAATAGGAAGATTTATTATGTGTTAGAAAATTATTTTAAAGGAAAAACAGTACTGTACCCATCACCCACCAACTGAGCCACCCTATCCAAATAGCGAAAAACTGTCAGACTGTGTGGATGTCTTCTACCATGTCAAATAAAAAGAAAATGCACTATTGCAGAAAGAGATACTCAGAGTCCAGTGGCATTGATGCCAGGGCTCAGGATAAACCCGGGAAGTACTTTCCATTTGTGCCTATGACCTAGCTTATTTAAGAATGCTCCTGAATGTTTCCAATTTGAAAGGTACATAATATCCAATTCTCTCTTCTGCAGGCTGAATCATTAGTGTGCTGTTGCCGAGGCTATTTGGTAATGGGCACTATTTAAATGAAGCCAAAAAAAAAAAAAAAAGAATCCAATTTCAAATGAACTGCTTTTTAAACTGTCAAATAAAAGGAATCCATTTGTGCATGTGAGATCATTCCAAGGATTCTAACTATTAATTGAAAGGAATTGAAAAATGGCAAAGAGAGAGAAGTGCTGTATTATGGGCTTGTCTGTTTCCAGGTGGAAACTAATGACTCTTTTGACCTGATCTGGACTCAGAACTTTCTGTTTTCATTAGTCCTAGCTCACAGGTGCGCATTTTTGGCATTAAATCTTAAAAACAAACTGCTAGGTTTAATTATTTATTTACTTGTTTCTGTATGGGGCATAGGTGTACTATCTGTCAATTCTCCCCTCTGTCTTAAATTGGGTGTCAAGGGCCCTTGCTAAGTAGCTTTCCAAGTAGCATATTTAACAGATTTTTCATCCCTTCATTGTTGATAAACTCATGCTTGTCTAGTCAATGAAGGGAATTATATATATGCTAAGTAATATCTCAATCTCCAGCGTGCGTGTTTGGTCGCCAGTACCAAACTGGAGGACGATGAGTTGGAGAGACCAGACAGAATCCAGGCTTGTTCTACACAAGGCCCTCCTAGGGCTTTCTGTTTCATGCCCTCTCGGGCTTCCCACGTCCATGCCCTCAGTATCTTTGTGATGTCCGCTGTATTGGTAAGTTATCCTGGGCTGTTTGAGTTGTCTGAGAATTTGATGCGGCTGTGATTCCCTACTTCAGACCAACCATGATTCCATCTCAAGATCCCTTCTCTGGGGAAGGGATCCTCTCCTCCAGCTCTGTGATGGGTGGAGTCTGGGGGAGAACAACAGCAAAATGGCGAAGAATAAAACCATCGTGCCCTTGAGAGCAGCTCAGAGGCAATCCCTTTCCAGCAGGTGTTACTATTGTTTATCCCATAATATAAAAATGCCTGCAGTGGGCACCAAGATCACGAAGCTCATCCGCGAAGAGAAAGCTCAGCTGGGAACTGCCATTGACTGCCTCAACTTGCCCAACATTGTAACTGTCTCCAGTTTATCAACCTCAGGTTTGACCATGTTTTGCTATGTATCTACCTGCCTACTTTGCCTACCTGTCTGCCTGCTCTTTGTTCTTTTACTTAAGTTTTTTTCTATACTTAATAAACCCATTCTCCTGACCATACTGAACATGAAGATGCTGCAAACAGTGACACCCCACCCCACTCCCGCACCAGCCTTCCAGGTCTTACCTGTGTCCCTTGGCTAACAAATGTAAAAATACCCTTGCCTATGAAGTACAAAGGGACCTTGCAGGTAGTGGCCAGTTAGAGGAGGCATTTGAGACAGTCCCCAGAAGGGAAGTCCTCACACTTGACTGTGCTCAAGGTCTCTAGGGAATCTGGTTAAAAATGAACATTTTAGCTCAGTAGGTCTAAGGGTGGAGTTGTGTGGCTTGCCTGTCTCCTAAGCTCCCAGGCAATGACTTGGCTGCTGTGGACCACTCTGTAGCCTAATGAACAGCAAGGGATGCTTGGCTCTCTCTGCAAAACTCTTTCAGAATCCCAGGCATGCATCTGAGGGACAGGCCCCCGTTTAATTCAGGGTTCCTTGAAAGCAGACACTGGGTCTTAATACACGTTGTTCTTGTTGTTGTTGTTTTGTTTCTTGGCTGGATGGCACTGGGCACAGAGCCCACACAATGTGAGTATGTATTTATTTAATTAAACAGAATTGGCTTTGATCCAAAAATGGTTTTAAGTGGAGTTAACCCCTAAATCAGCACAGGATAGAAACCGACAGAGAAGTCTAAGTTAAAGATCCTCCCCACCAAGGTCCCCTCCACTTATTTGCACCTGGATGACAGACACCTCTATCGTTCTTCGGAAATGTCACTGAGCCCATATTTTAAAAGCGGTTTTCACTAGAGAGCCGAAAGGAAAGGAAGGGAGGTGAAAAAACAAACCCAAACCAGAAAGCCTTGCGAAGCTGTAAGGTTGCAAAACATCAAAAGCTCCCAACTGTTGGCGGCGGAGCCGCAGAACTGCGGGGTTTCTCCCTCTGTCAGATTTCCAGCGTTTCGTAGGTGGTGTTGTGCCCCCGCCACACAGGTCCCTAGTTAGCCCAGAGAGGCTGGCAGGAACCAGTCCCGGCGGGCGACGGTTGGCTTGGTGCAAGCCTGTTTGTTAGCACTGAGCGAGCAATTAAGCTGCTTGTGCATTGGCGACCTCGGAGTGGTAGTCGTGACCGCCTTGGGTCGCTGGGGGGCTCGCAGGAAGCCGGGACCCGTGTGAGAGCCCTACAGAAACCCTGGTTCTGAGAGTCCTTGGTGATGCTATAACCTGTTCCACCTTACAGCAACCACAGATGCTGAAGGCTCATTTAGGCTCCATAGGGTTAGAGGGAGAGAGGGAGGGGGGGAAGAGGCAAGGAAAGGGGATTATATTGGTCAGTAGTTGGGCCTCCCTTGGGGGAAGGGAGAAGCGCACTGGGAGAGCGCCCTAGGGGAGGTGTACACGTGCAAGGGGGGGGGTGATGAGAGGCGGGCAGGAGGGAGGGGAGGAGTAGGGAGGCGAGAGCAGCTTGCGGGAGGCGCCACGGCCTCGCAGACGCAGGCGCTGACCGCCTAGGAGCCAGAAAGAAAGTTCCCGAGGACAGTTCGCCCGCGGGAGGGCCCAAACTGCGGCCGCTGGCCGAGAGGGTCTCGAGTCCCGCGAGTGCTGAGCGTGGTCCTCCTGCATGCACTTGGTTGCCCGGGCCCTGCTTTCCGAGAAGCAGAGGAGCCTCGCGGGCGGGCAGCCGGGGCTAAACTTGGACGAGGAGGATGCTGCGAGTGGGCGCGGCGGCGCGGGGCGCGGGGGCGCTCGCCAAGCACTGATCGCTCCCTGCGGACTCCGAGCGCGCCGGGGAGCAGTGGTCAGGTATTGGCTCCAAGCGCCCGGACTGCGCCAAGCGGACTAGCAGGGCCGCCAGCGCCACCGTGCAGGCGTCGTCTCCTCGCCACGGAGTCATGGTGCGAGCAGCGCGCACTCCCCGCGCGGAACTCTGAGCTCCGGCCGTGCAGTGCGCCCCCTCCTCTGGTATTCCCATCCGGACTACCCGTGCCTGCCTTGCTCGCGGACCATGAAGATATCTCCTGGAGCCCCTCGCCTCTGAGCTGCGCATCGCCCCGCTGCAACCCCAACGCCGTTGGGCCACAGACAGCGCTCCAACCCTTGAAGCTCGGGATCTTCTTCTAGGGACGCTGGGCGTACGGAGATGGCTCTCCGTAGACGCATCCGGCAGTGCAAAGTTCGCCAGAGGCGAGAGATGCTGCCGCAGCAAGTTGGCTTCGTGTGCGCTGTGCTGGCCTTGGTGTGCTGTGCCTCCGGCCTCTTTGGAAGCATGGGTAGGTGTGGGGAAGAATGTTCTCCACCCGAGGAGTTGGGGAGGCGGGGGGGGGGTCGGGGGGGGCTTGTGCTGGGACAGCTCCAGCTTCTTCTCTGTCAGATTGGTCCCTAGGGTTTTCCCTCTGCCCGGCAGGTAGTGCTCACCCAGGAGTGCTGAGCCACGCGCTGGACTGTGGGGACGGTTCCGCCGAACTGCTCAAGCTCTGTGTGTGTGTGTGGGGGGGGCTCGGGACGCGGCTGTAGGTGTGCTATTGGGACCAAAGCCTGCACCACCACTGTCCCTGGAGTATGCAGTCAATGGGCAACTCATGGCAGCCCAAGGATAGATTCTCCCGCTTTAGGATGTGTGAAACTGAGCGGTCCGCTTTCCTGTTTTGCATAGCTGCAAAGGTTGTGCTTCATCCCCTCAGAGACCCAGATTCTCAGGCTGGGGCTCTGCTCTCCCCCTTGCACCTGCTCTGATCCAAATGCCTGGTCCTCCCCAATCCTAAACGGAGCCGAGGCAGTCTGTCCCCGCGGGAGATTGCTGCCATGTTCCAGCATCCCTTCACTCAACTCTGCTTAATCCCCACGGAAAGGGAGGGCTGGCGTACATAGCCATGATCCACACTCCTCCAAGCAAAAGGCGACCTGGGAGTCTGTTAAGACATGCAAATTTCAGATGGAGTGGGGAAAGAGAAGAAACTTATGAAATATTTATTTCTGGGGGGGATCTGGGCTCCTGTTTAGCCTTTAAAGAACGTTTACTGCCTAGATATTTCAGAACTGGGTGCTGTGAACATTTGGGGTGACCCCCATGAAATAAATATTGTCAACTTAGAGGCATAGGAGGGAAGGCACCTTTTTTGAGTGGTTAGTAAGGCCATTAACATAGTATCTTGAGATCATTAAGAGATCTGTATAGTGACGTTAAAAGCAAGTGAAACCTGGTTAAATTTTTAAAAAGAAAAAGAGACACCACTCTTTTTTAATACTCAGACTGTAATTTGGGGGTAGAAAGCTAGAGAATGGCTCGTTTCTAAAAAAAATTCAGAAAGTTTGTTTTTAACACCTCCATACCCAATGCTTTGCAATTGGACAAAAACACAAGAAATAACAAAATGTCAAGAGAGGTTGTGAGGTGTAGGCATTCTGGAGGATGTAACAGCTGAAACATC
>JADRCH010000018.1:1056988-1091988 GCA_019843965.1 Rhynchomys soricoides | reverse complement strand
AACATAGTAATTTTCTGAAGCATTTGTTTATTTATTTATTTTATGTATAAGGAAATAAAAATAATTACTTAATTTTGGCCAATGATGTCTATAGAAAATTCATAACTTTCCCTCAGAAATTTGAAGGCATGATCTGGACTCCAGACCTTAGATATTTCTTTTCACAGTGTAGACCAGTGGTTCTCAATCTTCCTGTGACCCTTAATTCCGGTTCCTCATGTTGTGGTGACCCCCAACCATAAGATTATATTTATTGCTACTTCAAAACTGTAATTTTACTACTATTATGAATTTATTTATGCTATTACGATTATGAATTGTGATGTAAATATCTGTGTTTTCCTATGGCTTTAGATGACCCTGTGAAAGGGTCATTTGACACCCCCTCAAAGGGGTTGTGGCTCATAGGTTGAGATAGATACCCTGGTCTATATAGAGCAAGCAATACAGAAGGCAGGAGGTTTGGTATGGCCAAAACCTATGCAACAGTAATGAATGGCAGGGAACTTGAGTCTGTCACTGGCTGCTATAACAAAATACCTCAGGCTAGGTAGCTAAAAGGATGCTTTCTCACAGATCTGTGTGTCCTTGGGAGGAAGGCTGGGAGGAGCGGGCTGAAGATGAAGGGTCTTGTAGCATTTCAGGGGAGCAGAGCAACTGATGCAGGCTTTGGTATGATCCACTTGCTTTTGTGACTCTGCCTTCTTGGAAGTTAAAGATGGAGTTACTGGTTTTTCTGGTGTCTGGTGAGGACTGTCTGCCTTAGAGAAAGCTGCCTTTGTGTGGCATGTCCCTATGATAGCGAGAAAACATAGTTAAGCTTCCTTCTCTGTCCCCTCCTCCTCTTCCTCTTCTTCCTCTTCCTCCTCACCCCCCTCCTCTTCTTCCTTTAAGGGCACTAATCCATCCTAGGAACCCCACCATCCTAGTCTCCTTTAACCCTAATTCCCCACCTCATACGCCCAAAGGCCTCCGAATACTCTCATGTAGAGGGTTGTGGCTTCAACATACAGATTGGCACCATGGAGCCCATCCAGTCCATAGAGGGAACAAACAAGTTTCCAGGCCTCTCTCGGTGGTAGCACCCGGAGTGTCTAAGGATGGTTCTTCTCAAGCCTGGCCCGCAGGAAGAGACACTTCCTGGGGAATGCAGATGCCAAGGCCCGACCTGGAAATCAGTACCAGTATTGGCAACTCTTAAGGCTTCTGGCCATCATGGCCTCTCTGTCCTTATCATTCACGGGTTTCTGCTCGACATTGCAACATCCTACAGATTTTCCCTAAATCTGTAGGATGTCCACCCAATCCTAAGTAGACCCCCAAACCAGTGGCTGTCATAGTGTCTTGTTTCAGCCCCTCACAAGTGTCCATTCTTCTGCCCACTGTCATATTGCTCACTGCTCTAGAGCATATACAGTGAAAGCCTAGTTTGCTGTCTGAAGCCACAGTGTGCATTTCAGCTTTCCCATCTGCAGCATGTGTCCTTGGGAGGAAGGGTGAGAGGAACAGGCTGAAGATGAAGGGTCTTGTAGCATTTCAGGGGAGCAGAGCAACTGGTGCAGGCTTTGGATGGAGGATGCTTTGTGATCCACTTCATTTTTTAAGACTCTGCCCTTGCTTTTTTTTTCTGTACTGGGTAGAGGTGGAGGCAGGTGTGAAGGAAAATACGTGGCAGACTGGGTAAGAATGGGAGGGGCATGCTAACGGGAGCTGGTACTCAGCTGGATCAGGCAGAGGTGAAGTCGTTGGACAGTACCCCAGCAACAGGTCTCCTAGATGCCCCGTGCAGGAATCAGAGGTGCAAAAAGCATGAGAAATAAAGAGGAGGAGGAAAACAGAACTGCAAAAGGTACATCAGGATTGTGTGGGGAGGTGCCAGGGACAGAGCTGTGGTAGAGCCAGCAGCTTGATCACAAGAGGAGGCTGGGGAAGACAGGCATTTGTCATCTAAACGCCCACCTTTGGTGCTTGGAGGGTGGGATGGGGTCAAATGGGTCCAAGTCTTTGGGAGGCAGAAGCCTGGATTCTAATGTCAGCAGTACCAAGACCCTGCCTGCTGGCATTTGGGCCTTTTCTACTTCTCTTACCTGTGAACAAAAAGACCTTGTGTTGGCTAGTTAAAACGATTTCCAGAAGCTAGAAAAGGCTTGTGCTTGCGTATCTTGGAGATGGTGAAAGCAGACCTAAGGTTTGAGTCCCAGCTTACTTCTTACTGGCGATGTGACCTTGAACAAGTTATGTAATCTATAAGTTTCAAGTTTCCCCCTTTGTAATGGTAATAGAAGTTACTAACCGCTAGGCTGCTGTGAGACTTAAGCCATTTGACAGGTGGAATTTTTAAGTGGTACCTAGCACATAGCAGTGCTGTCCCGAGGCGCCATGAGTACATTCTGTATCTCTTCTTCTAAGAATTATTTACTAAGGGCCTATTAATGCTCTTGTTCTGCAGATGAGAAGACCAAAGCCACCCAGAGAACAAAAAAACCAGAGAAGGAGGAATATACTCAATAATTATTTTTCTAGAGAAGTTTTAGGTTTACAAAAAAAAAAAAATATGCAACAAGCAACAACAACAAAAATATGGAGAGCCATTTACCTGGTGCTGGCCCTCCAGCGGTTAACACCTAGCTATTCACACCTAGCTTTAGAGAGTTACATTTGCACACAAAAACTAATATTTATACATTGTTATTAATCAAAGTCTGCAGCCGACTTCAGTATTCACTTTGTCCTCCCTTGTGGGTTCTGGTAGATGTGGGTCCACCATTACTGATTCATACTAAATGATTTGGCTGCTGTAGAAGTCCCTCCTGGAACCAGCTTATAAAATGTGGACTGGGGATGTAGCTAAGTTGGTAGAGTACTTTCCTAGCATGCCTGAGGCTCTGGGCTCCCTCCCCAGCACTGCACAAAACTGAGTGCGGTGGTACATGCCTGCATCTCAGTACTCAGGAGGTGGGGGCAGGAGGAGTTCAAGGTCATGCTTGGCTCTATAGCCCGTTCAAAGCTAGCCTAGACTATATGGAACCCTGACTTTAAAAAGAAGTGGAGTTGGGGGTATGGAGAGATGGCTCAGCAGTTAAGAGCACTGACTGCTCTTCCAGAGGTCCTGAGTTCAATTCCCAGCAACCACATGGTGACTCACAACCAGCTGTAATGGGATTCGATGCCCTCTTCTGCTGTGTCTGAAGACAGCAACAGTGTACTCATAAACACACAAACAAACAAACAAACCTTTTAAAAAGGAGTAGGGGAGCCTGTATCCTGATCCATAGTATAGTAAATGGGGGTAGAAAAGACAAAATAGGGAAGTGAGTCCATCCCTGCTAGATGCCCCTCTGAGGAACGAGGCATGTGGCTCCCTGGCAGCAGCAAACATCAGATTGCTTCTTGGTATGTTTCTAATACTGGTTTGTTTGCAATCAAAAAGCAGTTTTCTCCGTTATCCAAACTACTGGGGCCATCTGTGAGCAAACCTTTCTCCCTGCTGGGCCATCTGCTGCCCCCTGACATGCAGATCCTTCGTTCCTGACTCCTCTTTCAGGCTTCCCGCAATCCAGAGCTCGCCCACTCGGCTTCCTGCTCAACCCTGAGAAGTATTCCAGCCTGTGTTAAAAATGGAAATGATTAAGCACTGCCATGTGCTGCCTCGGGTAGGAGCAATCTCGCCATGCGATTCCACACGGCAGTCACAGACTTAAGATGGGAATTTTGTGTTCGATGTGGCTCATTATTAAAGAAATACTGGAACAGAGCATTTCACTTATTTGAAAAAAAAAAAAAAGACAAATAACCATGCTGGACTCTTTCAGTGTTTCTCTTGGGAATATCCTTCTAGAGAACGGAATGGAGTCCGCTAGGTGGCTGAGAAGGATGGAACGGGGGCCTCCCTTGGCAGGTGGGATGGTGTTCTGTTGGGTTATGGTCCCATAGCTTCCTTTGATACTTCAGTAAGAGCACAGCCCCAGCCCTGTACTCAAAGCAACCAAAACACAACAGTCATTTCTAGATGTCCGTCTGCCTGCTTGGCTCTGTACAGAGCTCTTAGCCCAAAGGGACCCAATCCTTGCTGTAAAGGGGTAGAGACTTGCACAAAGGAGCCTGACCTCAAAGGGATAGGGCAGCATGGAAGGACAGCTAAGCAGATGGCGCTGTCACAGCATCATGTCCATACCTGGAGGAATGCTTATCAGCAAGCCAAGCCTCACTCCATGGCTGACCCAGGGGAGAAAGAAAACAAACAGTAGCCAGGAGTGCTGGCACAGAGTGAGTAATTAAGCTTCAGGGAGTTATCAAGCAGTTAGTGCTTAGTTAAGGTAAGGCCAAAGCAGATGACTTTGATTTTAATATTTTGTAGCAAAGGGGGTAGGGTCTGGGTATGTATATGCCATGGGGCCAGGATGAAGTAGCCAGCTGGTTCCCAGCAGCCATGGTAAGTCAGTTGGGAGAGATATGCATCCCACTTCATAGTCTGTGCTGGACCCATGGATGATGATAGCTCATGGCAGGCTGCAAAGGAAATGAGGCAGGCATTTGCCAGTCTTTGTTCTTCAGCCTTTCAACTCCATGAGGGCAGGGACCAGATGCACTTTGCCCTTGCCTCAGAGACTGAGGTATACACTCAGCTTAGCATATATGGTAACTGGCTGCATAGGCCCCTTCATTCTGTGCACTGGGGAGTTGCACCCCACAAACATGGCCTCTCTTTCAACTGTCTCGTCTAGCCTGTGGATACCATGGGGTAGGGCAGGGACACTCATGAAGGGGAAGTTGAAGATTAAGAATATAACTCTAGAGACAAGCCTTCTGGTCTCTAAGCTCTTAGTTCTGAGACCTTGAACTCAGTCTGAGGGAAGAGGCAAGGTCGGTTCCATGTGTGGATGTATCAATATATCCTCAAGTGTGGAACCATGACTGGTGTGCAAAAAGTGGTATGCCGTGAGTGCACGTGTGTGGGGGGTGTGTGTGTGTGTGTGTCCCTTACAAGGCTGTGAACATCACATGTGTTCATATGAGAGATGTGTTTGAGTTTAGGCTTTATTTTGAGCTCTACACCCCTATCCCAAAGAACAAATACCCTTCTTTAGGGCTTGCTACAGTTCTTTGGAAAGCAAATACCACAAGACAATACCGACTGTGCAGCGCAATGGTCCTTAGTAGGCCTGTTTTAAATGTGAGAATTTTTATGGGTCATATGATCCCTGAGGAACCCGATCTCAGAGACCACTTGTTATGCTTTTGCGCTGATTACCTAGATTTTATAGAGGTCGCTGGTTATCTGAGCCTTGGCTTCCTGGCTGTGAAATGGGCAGTATGTTGGCATAGGGTATCCCGCAAGCTTCTGTGGCCTCAGTGTGATCATGCTCACCTGCTCAGGGTATTAATGCATCTCTCTCAAGACCAGCCTTTTCCCTGCAACAGAGAGAACCAATTATTTGGGACCTTTCAGAATCAACCTCTTTATAACTAGGATTTGGTGAAAATGTGCCACCTTGTGTAAAGCAAAGACCCCACTGATCTTGTGTATAGCTAGATTAGAAGGATAAAGATCATTTGGGCCCCACTTGTAGCCTATGGGGGTGCTGTATCAGGCCCCATGCAGCCAACGATAGCTGTACAATCCTAAATTTACTTCGAACATTACGAAGGGTGGTGGTGTGATGGCATGTGGTGTGTGTGTGTGTGTGAGTGTGTGTGTGTGTGGTTCTTGAGTGTGAACTTTATAGATGATAACATCATTTCCAATGTCAGAAGGTTAGATCCACCTGCTAGACCATCTGTTTGCATGCTAGCCCCATGTGTCCACCATTGATTAATCTCATCCAAACCACAAATGTCTGACTTTCAGTTATGGGCTCCAGTCCAGTGAGAGCTTGGCAGATCCCACACCAGCTGATACCATTCAGTAACATGTACTCACTGAGGTATCTACATGTATGTAAAATTGCCCTGAGGAGGAGGTCCCCTGGGTATTTGTTTGGCATAAGAAGCCATCTATGTGTTGCAATATAGCTCCAGGACTCATGTTGACTGGGCCAACTTCCTAAGTATGGATGGACTCTACCTCCAGGGAACATCCTTCTAGTTAAGAGGGTAAAAACCTATGGGACTAACCTGTAATGTGCACAGTGCTACACTCTTGGTGTAGTCCTCAGTATCAGGGCCATGGAGAGCATCACATAACAGGAGGGACAGGTGGGTAAGGCAGATTTTGAACATAAGAGGGCAGGCACTGTTCTAAGCACTTGACACACATGCCTTTGTCAATCCTGGTCACTCCTGCTATAGGGCAGTAGGGTGGCTTCCTCATTTCCATTTTTCCAAAGATGTAAGTTAGATGCAAGGAGGCTAAGGTCTCTAGTTTGGAGTTGAATCTGAACATCCTGATCATAGCCCCTAACGTTGTGCTTAATATGCTTCCTTTGCCTTGGATTTGACAAAAGAAAGTGAAGCTGGACCTACTTGGCGCTATTGTAAGGAAATTTAGACAAAGGTAATCATCTTGTGTTGGGCGCCATTAAATAGAGCGAGATGTGCAGAATCTGGTGGGTGTATAAGATGGGAGGTAGATGTGTCAACCGTACCACTGGTGACATCTGTGGTCCATAAGACCACTCCCCTCTGAGATGGGAGCACAGGAAGTCCCTCCCTCCCTCCCTCCTTCCCTCCCTCCCTCCCTTTCCTCATAGACTTCTCTGTGGGAACCCTAATACACCCTTCATTTTTAAAGTTGTTTTCATCAGGTATTTGTCACAGTGAAGAGGGAAACAGTGAAGGTCTTTTCCCCAAGCACATTGCCTGAGTTTTACCTTACACTACAAAGTGTGCTTCTGACAGACATTCCCTGGGCATCCATGTCAGGACACTGGAGGATGCTGGAGCTATGGAAAGGCATCCTTATCCTTAGGTTGGAAGGATTATGTCAGCATATCTTCATTCCCTGAAACCTGGAATGGCACATGAAAGGGTCTGGTGTGGCTGGGAGGTTTCAAAGGGATACAGTGGTTAGCTATCCCTTGCTGCAGATGGCTGTTGTCTGGACAGATATGGTGGTGGGACATTCTGCTGGCGGGTCCAGTGGCTACAGAAACAGGAAGGCCAGAGAGACCCAAGGGTAAGGGATATTTTCAGCGGCCTTAGCTTTGCCTCCCTGCCTGTCTTCACTGTTTTCCTCTTCACTGTGACAAATACCTGACGAAAACAACGGAAAGAATGAAGGGTGTATTGTGACCCAAGTCTGAGCGCACTGCCCATCATACTGCATCTGGCCCCTGAGGCCCAATGGTGACTAGTCCTCTATGCTGCCTCCGAAGTTGGGACTTTGCTTGCCTCCCATCATGAAAGGTTTGGAGAGCAGAAAAGATCACTGTTGCCTCCTACACTGGGCAGATGGGTGGGAGATTTGGGGATGATTGAAGTGCCAGTCTTATGAAGCATCATGGAAAGGGGAGCATGGGTTGTTCAACAGTGTGCTCCTGCCACATGGCATTTCCCACGTGTGGATATCCAACTTATTCTGCTTGTTAAAAAACATTTATTTCAGCAGGGCAGTGGTGGCACACTCCTTTAATCCCAGCACTTGGGAGGCAGAGGCAGGTGGATTTCTGAGTTCGAGGCCAGCCTGGTCTACAGAGTGAGTTCCAGGACAGCCAGGGCTACACAGAGAAACCCTGTCTCAAAAAAAGAAAAAAAACATTTATTTTTAAGTGTGGGCTTGTGCACATGAGCACATGTACCCTTTGATTCCTGAGGCATCAGGTCTCCTGGAACTAGAGTTACAGGAGTGTGCTGGGAACTGAACTTGGGTCCCTACAAGAATAGTGCTCTTAACTGTGAAGCCATCTCTCCAGACCCACTTGCTATACTTTTTATGCCAGCAGGCTTTACTTCCATAGTTGTCTCTCTAGACCACTGTGCAGGGATGTTTTTAAGAAGCAACGTTGGAAGCCCTTAAAACCTCAAGGGAAATTATGAAATCTAAACATAACAATGAAAGACCTGTAGCCCTTGCTGTGAGGGCCTTGCCTGTCAGGGCTCTCATCTCAGCATCTTCTGCCTCATTCCACCGAGCTGCTAAATCTGCTAGGGAGGAGCTGGTATGCCTTCTGTTGGAGGATCCATCATAAGCATGTGTTTTGGGGAAAGGTGGCTGCAACCCAGCCTCATTTGTGGGGCCTGCTAGCCATGTGTCTGAACCTATTTGGAGATGAACTCCTGGGGAGAGGGTTTCCAGACTCCTTACTGAAATGTCTTCATGGGCATCACCACATCAAAATGCCTTCATCTAAGGGAAGCCTGGTTCTAGAAAGGAGTAGCAGTTCTCCAGAGATTCACAGGTGAATTGATAAAGACGATTAGTAGAGAAGGTGGAATGATTTATGATTGAGATTAGAGAGGCTAATCGGCTCTGGCTGAGGCCCCATGAAGGAAGGCTGTGAGAACGGGCTCCTAGCCCTGCCTTACAATTCACCTGGCTTCAGGGCCAGCACCTAGGGAATCTTTAGGTCTAGAAGAAGCAGAACCAAGGGTCAGCTTCCTCTGCTAAAAATGCTTCTGAAACAAAACACTGGCTTCTCAATCAGCCTCCTCAGGAAACCACAGGAAACCCCATCACCTGGGAGGCTTTGATTAGCTAGGGAAGAGCATGGGACTTTATTGGGAGGAAGGAATCAGCAGGGTAGGCTAACCACAGCTCTGTATCTTTTCACTCTGTAATTCGTTCAGGTGATTCCTCTGTGGGTCCAGGTGTGGGTAGACTCTGCAAAGAATTGCTTTGAAATCTCTTTGATCATTTAAACCTTGCCTATGTGTTCCTTAGCTGGCAAATATTCCAGTTTGGTGTATTGTGACAAGAAGCTAAATTACTTATAGGCTTTGGCTGACCCACCTCATTAGGAAGAACCAAGGGGGTGGGGCTCAACAGGTTCTTCATTTGCTGTGGCCTCCACCTGGCTCACTGTGCATCTTCAACAACTATGGGTCAGGGGAAAAGATGGCAGGGAGGGGGTGTCTTAGAGTGGGAAGGCAGAGGAAGGCAGCATGTCCCACTAATGGACATGGCCACCTGGGCCCTTACTGAAGTGCAGATGCAGGATGTCTGTACCTCTGCTTAGCTCCCAGGTACCCCAAGGCTGCCTATCTGGAGGTCAGCCTCACTTTGGATAGTGGCAGGGTAGTCTGTCAGGATCTGTGTAGCCTTGAGCAAGTTGCTTGGCCTCCTTGAGCTTCTGTCACTTCCTCAGTGGTTCGCAGGGTTTGCCTGGCATGAGCCCACTGGCTGCTGAGCTCTGTGACCCACACTTTGCTGGGGCTCAATGCTAGAAGCTGGCCATTTGGAGCTTACTCTGGTATCCCCCAAGCTTCTCTGAGGAGCTCTCTTGGTCTACAAGGTGACGTTCTCCTGTCTCTATCCCCTCCTTGGGATACTTTCCGTAAGCAAATAGTTTGGGACAAAACAGTAGATTCAGCCTTTCTTGGTGACAGAACCATAGTAATATATTCAAGGTTCTGAGATGTTTCACAGTCAAAAAACCTATAGACAGTAAAAGTAGACATTCTAATTATGGAAGCACATATGACAAAATTTACCATGTCAACTGTGTATAAGGGTAGAGTTTAGGAAGTGCAGTGCATTCACATTGTGGTGTGACCGTCTCCACCATCCATGTCTGTCATCTTTTCATCTTTGTAATCTGAAATTCCCTGCCCATTAACCATGATCTTCATTTCCCTCCCTAGCCCATGACAGCTGCCTTCAGACCCTCTGGGCTTATTAATGTGATTGCTCTTATCAGTAGGATCATGTAATATTTCCCCTTTGGTGTTTGGCTTCACCCCTGCACCATAATGTCCTCAAAGACCATTTATGCTGTAACAGGTGTCAAAAATCCCTCCTTATGTGTAAGTGTGTGTGTGTCGGGGGCAAAAAGGTGTGTATGTGTGTCTATGGGAAGCCAGAGGTCAACTCTGAAGTTGTTCCTCAAGTGTCAACCCCACTCCAGCCTGAGCCTTTTTGTTTTGAGACAGAGTTTCTCAAAGGCCTGTAACTCCCTATTGAATGAGGCTGGCTGAAGAGAGCCCCAGGGGTGTGCTCACCTCTGTCTTTCCAGAACTGAGATTACAAGTCTTTACCACAGCATCCTGCTTTTAATATGGGTTCAGGAAACTAAACTCAGGTCCTCATGCTTTTAATTTTTTTTTTAAAAAAATTTGTTTTATGTATATGAGTCCACTGTAGCTTTCTTCAGACACACCAGAAGAAGGCATCGGATCCCATTACAGATGATTGTGAGCCACCATGTGGTTGCTGGGATTTGAACTCAGGACCTCTGGAAGGGGTCCTCATGCTTTGAAAACAACTACTTTCTGGTCTGAGATATCTGCCTGGCCCCAGAGATTCTTTCCTTTCTCTGGTTAAATAGTATTTCACTGTATGCACAAACTACATTTTGCTTACTCATTGATTCATCTACTAAGGCATGGTTACTACTTTCTATTTTTTGTTGTTTTGAATAATACCACTGTGAATGTGTACATGAAATAGTTTTGCACTGTAAAATTTTAAAAACTTAATATTAAACAATATTTTTTGGCCAGGGGGACACAGGTCGTTAGCTGAGATCCTTGGCCCTGACTATGCTGTAGAGTCATCTGTGAGTTAGACAAAAATACCTATACTAGGTCCTCCCATGGGCCAACTGAATCAGACCGTCTGTGGTCAGAACCAGGACACAGGTATTTCAATCTTCTAGGTGATGTTCTGAAGGCCCCAGGTTGTGAGATACTGTCTGGTACAATTGCTATCTGGCATATCTATCAGCAGTTCAAGCTCAGATCAAGAATTGGGAATAACTGAATCTCAGAATGCCCTGTGACTTGTCTCCTATGTAGACCTCCCTCATCCAGAGCCTCTGCCTGCCTTGGAGTTCCTGCCACAGGCTCTCAGGGGTATAGGGAGGCAAAGATGGGACTAGAAGAATTGAGGGGGTGGGTGGATATCAACAACAATCTTGCCTCTGGCTCCCAAAAGCCCTCCTCTGCTAAGGATCTAGGAAGGTCCTGTCCGATAGAGGGTACCCAGCCAGGAGTGGGTCTGTATCCACATGAAATCACCAAGCACATGATAAATGCCAGCCACCACCCACACCAGGATCCATTTCTCTGTACTCGGCATTGGGACCAGACTCCGTACTGTATGCAGGACTCTCTGTAGCTTCAAAGGGTTGTGCTTTATATGGATGATGAGTTTTTGTTTGTAGAGGCTCTGGAAACACCAGAAGTCACACTCCTCAACCAGGATGGTGGCATCTTCTGTCACTTAGAATTCAGGAGATTGGAGTCTCTGGCCTAGCCTTCCTGACCACACAGCCCATGCTCATGAATGGCGCCCCCTCCCTAGAGACAGGGATTTACCTTGTGTGGTTTAAACTCCAGAGCTCCTATTTAGTGGTCTGCCAGCCTGTCTGGCATCACAATGTCTGAGCTCACTTTGGTTAGATGTTTGAGAGTGTGGGGAATAACTCCAGTTATCACCTTTAAAACATAGTGTGCTTTAAAGCACACTATGTTTTTTATCAAGGCCAAAACAACCTTGATAAAAAAACAACCCCAAAAGTCTGCTTTTATTCTAAATGAAGTCTTCTGACTTGATTGTCCTTTAGAGGTGTCTGAGGCTGGGCTCTTTTGTAAAGAACCCACCCACCATTACACAGCAAGTGCTAGACCCTAGCAATGTTTTGCCACATCTTCTGGGCACTCTGGGGACATCTGTTTCCTGGCTCCCTGAGCACAGTTTGCAGGAGCAGAGCTGGTGAACCCATGGTAACAGGGCCCACATGTTCCCTTCAGACTTAGTAACCAGTCCTCAGGCAGGCTGCTGAGCCTGGGGAAGAGATAACCCCCTTCCAGTACAGTGCCTGACCATAGTATTATGGGGCAATGGGCTATGGTCATCATTCTTTTTCCATTTGGAGTGAGTGACCAACAGTTTGAACAAACTGGCAAAGATTCCTAGAGCTGTTTTCCTCCACTGTGATGTGTGACATCAGAGGGAGGGACTAAAGAACAATAGTAAAGGTAATGACTGGTTCTTAACGATAGCACCCTTCAAAGAATTTTGATGGGGAGAAAAATCAGCCAATGCCGTACTTGCTGTACCATCAGTAAGACCTGGGTTCCACCCCCAGAACCCACATTTTTAAAAACCATAAAAGCCTGTCCCCTTTTAAAATTTTTAAATTGGCATTTAATTCAAATGTAAACCTTAAATTAAAAAATATAGCCTGGTGGTACTGGATTTGCCAACAACAAAATTTTAAAAAGAGACCAGCTTTGTGGCTTTGTAATGACCTCAGTCTCTGGTGCCTGGGCTGGCATATCTGGCTACTCCTTTGTGTATCCGGGTGCTGCATGCATGTCTTCTTCCAAACATTCCCTTGTACCAGCCATAAAATTCCATGGATCAGGGACATTGCATTCTTGATGAGTGTGTGAGTTTGGGATCCTGGGCTGGTGAGCCTGGCTTCCAGGGCTGTGGGGTTGCAGGTATTAGGGCCTGTCATCTAGCACTTGGCTCTGAAGCCCTGAGCCACTGTTCCTGGCTCTGCTCAGCTCGCCTTTCTGCTGTGGAGTTCTTGTCCAGCGTTTTCCATTCTTCCTTCTTGCCTTCAGATGGATGTCAGGATGGCATAAGGAGCATGTAACCAAGAGGCCAGGAGGAAACCATTCTTCATGTGTGCTCGCTGGGATTTGGTGATGGCTCCTCTTCCATCCCTCTTTTGCAGTTGGAAAAGCTATTTTTGTGTGAATGGGTGTTTTGCCTACAGGCATGTCTATGTACTTTGTGTATGCAGTGCCCACAGAGGCCAGAAGAGGGCATGGATCTCTAAAAGTAGCTCTACAGATGGCTGTTAGCCACCATCTGGGTTCTGAAAACAGTATACAGGTCCTCTGGAAGAGTGGCCAGTGCTCATAACTGCTGAGCCATCTCCAATCCTTCAGATCATTTTAAAAATAGAATATATATATAATTTCTTTTTTGGTTTTTTGAGACAGGGTTTCTCTGTGTAGCCCTGGCTGTCCTGGAACTCACTCTGTAGACCAGGCTGGCCTCGAACTCGGAAATCCGCCTGCCTCTACCTCCCAAGTGCTGGGATTAAAGGCGTGCGCCACCACTGCCCAGCTATATCTTTTATTTGTTACTTGATGGTTCCATACATGTAAATGAGCATCTTGATCAATCAGGTGCACCCCAAATGTCCCCTTCCCACTGCCTCGGGAACCCCATTACACTTTCCTTTGAAGTCAGATCTTGAGATCAGCCTTCTGCCTGCTGGCTATCAGGGAACTGTAGTGCCTGGTGTCTTTTTTCAGGAGAAGTTGGCAGACAGTAAGGAGCACCTGCAGACTTATCAGACATTTACTGTCATTCTCCATAAGCTTGAGTGATGCTTACTCTCAAGAACAGCTAATCCTGGAGGCTGGATTTTCCTAAACAGCTCAGCTTCTCTGGTCTCCTAGGCCGGTCGGCTTCCACTCTCCTTTCTCTTCTCCCACCTCTGGAGTTGAAGTCTGCTGCTCAGGCGTCTGCTTATTTATTTGTTTATTTACCCAAGAAATCCCAGAACCTCTGATGTAAGTAACAGCTCAGCAAGTACAGATGAATAAAATAAAGCTCACCCCGAGGAATGCTCAGCGAGATGGGAAGGAGAGACGGCTCTGACATCGTGAACATTGTGAGCGGTAGCTGCTCAACAATCCCGCCTCCCAACACACATAATCTCTAAATCAAGTGGAAGACTGGTTCTCCGCAAACTCATCCACTCACTGAGTGAGTATTGCTTTAAAGCTGATGGCTCAGGGGCTCAGGTTAAGGAGATGGGCTTCCTGTTCAGGGATCCTAACTCGTCACCAGATAGGAAAGGTAAACCATGAAGCGCCGTAACTGAGAAATATATGAATAGACTCATGTATACTTGGGGAGCAGAAGAAACCATTCCTCAACCCAGGGCAGCGAGAAAATGTTCCTTGTGGTCTCCAGGAGGGATTGGCCTTGAAAGTAGGGGTACTTCTGATACCCCGAGGAGACGTGGCATGGAGCTAGGCCCCAGTGCCCTGCTGGCTTCTTCTGTCATCTGCATTGACTTACTGCCAGCTCTACTTATACAGGTAGGGAGAGGCCAATTCAAAGACTGAATCTTAGAGTGACATAGATGTGGCAGCTGCCTCTGGGGTGAGGCTGGTTTCTTGCAGGAGATGGAACCTCCTCAGACTGGCAGGGAGGATATGCTGGCCCAGTGTGCACTCTGGCTGCCCTACCAAGTGTCCTAACATTGCCTCTACCCAAACTGCCGTCTTTGTTTGTACAAAAGCAAGAAGTCTAGGGAGCCATGCCAGGAGTTGGGTGGACTTCAAGTTCTCACTCTGCTTTGAAACCTCTCAAGGTCCCGCTGCTATTCTCGTTGAGGGGATGAAGGTGTGAGGGGCTGTTGGAGATGGATGGAATGGTGGCTGTGAGGGGTGAGCCCTTTGAGTGTCCTGTACCCCGAAGCAAAATGCAGGTGTCCTTATGTAGGGGTCTCATTGGCAGCCCTTCACGTCCATCAGCAGACCATCCCCAACCACCAATCATTCATCCATCATTCTTCATCTAGAAGTGTGGTTAGGAGAGCAGACTGAGCCAGACATGATGGTACCTCCCCTCCCAAACATGCAAAGAACTGTGGCGTGTGCTGCCTGGGTTTGTTAAAGCTCTGCCATCTCCCACACCAGCCTCTAGCAAGGCAGTTGCAAACCCTTCTTTGCCTCAGTTTCCTTATGTGTACAATGGGCATGAGAGCTTGAGGATGATGGTTTTGTGAGGTGTGTGTGTGTGTGTGTGAGAGTGTTATTCTGGAGCACCTCTTAGTGCTCCAGGCACTAGAAAGATGATAGTGAATAGTGAAGCCTTTGCTTTGGGGAGTTAGATTTAGTGTAAGAAAATAGAGAATAAGATAAATATGCAAACAAGTAAATGTGTATCTTGTGTCAGCGATAAGTACTGTGAGGAAAACAGTGGATAAAGAGGTAGTTACCAAGATGAATTTGCAGAGCTATGGTGAGATGTCTGGGAATGCCTCTTGGAAGCTATTGAGACCCAAAGACAGTGAAAGGACTGTGTTGTTATCTGGCAGAGAAGGAGACCATGTGGACTTGGCACTTCCTATGTCTGGCCAAAGGGTTGGAATTGTGAAGGCCTTGAAGGGGCCTGTGCTAGGCTGTTCCAGGTGTGGCCAGCACAGTGGGACCTCATTTTGATAGTTTCTCTGCCCTCTGGTAACACATAAGTCTCTACATCCATGACACGTCTAGGTTTCATAGTGTCTGCAGTGTTCTAGAAAGTACTACAGCAGGGTGTGAAGGTTCCCACATGTGACCCTAGCTAGCACTTGGGAGCCTGGGGCGCAGGAGGACAATCATGAGTTTGAAGCCAGCTTGGGTTACCATTAAGACTCTATCTCCAAAGCAAAGCAAAACACAACTCACAAATCAGTGCTTGCCCTGGGAAAGGGTGGGAGCATCTCCCAGATGACACATCAGGATAAAAGCTGAGCTCAGGAGAGAGAGGTAGCTCACTGCTGAAACCATCCTCTTAAAAATGGAAAGGGTCTGTCTTCCAGCTGTGATTTGAAACCACAACGGCTGTTTGTGGTAATGATGTCTCCAGTGAATGGAGAAAATGAGCTGGTATCTTGGGCTGTGGTTTTTTGTGGTGGCTGATCCATAGTTACCTGCGAGTTTTGGAAAGCCCCTGGTTCTCAGACCCACCATAATCCTGGGTAAGGAGCAGTCGGAGTGGGTAGTAAACTTCTCCCTTGGCCAGAACATGTAGCCATGGTTAGGAACCACTGAGCTGGGCTGGGTTGGGGTGTAACTCCCCTTGTTCTAGAAGTTTCTGAATGGGCAGGTTCAGGATCATCTCCACTGAGATAAAGACCTTGGTAAGAATGTCTCCAAGTCAAAGTTACCTAGGCTAGCTCCTCTGGGTTCTGCTTCTTATGTACTTCATTCATGCAGCTGTGTAGTCTTTTTTTTTTTTTTTTTTTTTTTTTTCGGTTTTTCGAGACAGGGTTTCTCTGTGTAGCCCTGGCTGTCCTGGAACTCACTCTGTAGACCAGGCTGGCCTTGAACTCAGGCCACCACTGCCCTGCCCTTTTTATTTTTATAACTCCCTGGAACAAGTGTCAAAAACAATGGCAAGCGCACACTAATCCCAGGACCCGTTGTCAGCCTTAGTTTATTTATCCCAGGGAGTTAATGGTAACTCTTAGTCCGGGTGCTATAGGGTATTGATGTGATATATTGGGGGGGGGGGGGGGGGTGAGTGTATATACGTACGTGTATGTGCACAGGTGCACATGCCTGCGTGTGCATGAGCGAGAACAGAAGAGGGCAGTAGATGACATGTTCCATCACTCCCTACCCACTTATTCCTATGGGACAGGGTCCCTCACTCACCCTGGAGTGATGTTGGTAGGCAGCGGGTCCTAGTGATCCTCCTGTCTCTGCTCCCTCCCTCCCACAGCACTGGGGTTGATGGCATGGCCTCATGGACATGCCTGGCATTTGATGTGAGTATTAGGAATTTGAACTCTGGTTCATATGTTTGTACAGCAAGCAGTCTTATCCACTGAGCCATATCTCTGGCCCCAACCTTATAATATTGAGACAAAATCTCTTACTGGAACTTAAGAGCTTTTTGATCAGGCCTGTCTGAGCATGACTTCTCCACACTGTGACTTGGCTTTGAATTTTTACTCTGCTGTCAAACCATTTGGAGCTATTTGGATTACAAGAATACTTTTAGGGCTAGAGAGACAGCTTAATCAATAACATGCTTACAGAACAAGCAGGACGACCTGAAATTGGGCCCTAGAACCCAAGATTAGGAAAAGCTGGCAGATACCTGAAACTTGCTGGCCTGTCAGTCTAGCCTGTCTCAATGTACAAGTGTGTGGTGTCTGGGAACTTTCAGATGTGTGTGGATTTGAAACACACACACAGGCATGCACACTTTTGAAGAATTATGCCTTGTGCCTAGCTATATCATTGGCAGTGTGGTTCTTCTTATTTTAAAAAGAACAAATGAAGCACCAGAGCTGTTTGTACATCCCTGCTGTCCCCAGATGAGCATGCAAGGGTAAGAACTGACTCTTCAGCCTCCTTATTTATGAGATGTCAATGAGAGTGGTGGTACAGAGTCACATTTGGATCCATTAAAGTGAGTTAAGTTCTGAGCAAGTGGCCTGGCTCTGCAACACTGACTTAGTAATATTTTTATACTGAGTTTTCCTCTACATCAGGAGGAACTGTCCCGATCAACTGTCTATGTAGTCTGTAGCAGCCATTCAACTTGGCTGTTCTAGAATGAATCTGTAAATGAAATGTGTTACAATAAAACTTTATTAACACTGGGCTGAGGTTACAAAGTTAATTGGCACTTCTCAGTTTCTACAGCCTGGGGCTCCTTCTCCAGCTCCATGCTACTCACTATGAGAAATAGAACTAACCACTGACTACTTCAGGGTTGACCATTGCTTCCTTCTATGGGTCTACTTTCTCTCTGAGAGTCAGACTAAGTAAAGGCTTCATACATGCCCTTGTGTTTTTTCCAAGTTTTATTTAAGAGTTGTCTTGGTGAAGGCTTTCTGGAGCCTGGGACCACTGAGATGTGGAGTCTGATTCTTTTGAATGCCAGGCATTGCTTGCAATGAGTGGCTTGTGGGAGTGGAGAGAGAACTCAGGATAGAAGGCAGACTGTGCCAGGGGTGGGTTATGACCCAGTTATAAGGGAAAAGGCCCGTTCATGGTGAAGGCCATCAAATGGACCATCACAGAGCCTTTCTTCCAGGTAGGAAGGCTGGCGTGAGGCTGACTTGCTGTGTCCTGACAGCTCCCCCAGATTCCCATTATCTAAGGCAAACAGCTAGCAAGCATTTCCTGGGAACAGAGGGCATTTTCTTTTTCAGTCTCTTTAGGCTGAAGTTTTCAAATTGAGCTAATTGCAGATTCACACACAACTGGAAAAAAGACTTCCATTTTCTTGTCTTTTACCTCTATTCCCCAGTGGCAGAACTTTTGAAAACTCAAAGACACTATCACAGTTAGGATGCTGACATTGCAGAGCCAAGACACAGAGCTCATCTGTTACCCCAAGAATGATTTATTTTGAGTCAGGATCTCACTATGTATTCCCTGTCTGGCCTGCAACTCGCTCTGTAGACCAGGATAGCCTAGAACCCACAAAGATCTGCCTGCTTATATCTAGGAGTAAAGACATGTGCTGTCACATCTGGTGTGAATGTCAGCTTCTGTTGAAATTTTGGGGACCTAATGGCCAGAAGGGTGACTGGAGCGTGTTAATGACTCCCGGTTTCAAAGGTTGCCTGTAGCTAAGAGCCTTGTTGCCAGTATGAGTATCCTAGAGCTTTGCAAATGAGCATCTTTCTAAATGGAAAGGCCTGTGGGTTTGAGGATGAGCCACCCAATGGGTCCCACAGGGAAGATCTTTGCCTCTTCACTTAGCAGACACTGGCCAAGAGGAACCTAGGGACTGACCACAGACGTTATCTTCCCTGCAAAGCAAAGATCATTATGGAAACTTGCCATGGTGAGCAGAATGAATTTGCTTGTGCTGGCTGCAGACAGATGGATGTATGGAACCTTCTAACATCTCCTACACAGTCAGTATAGAACAATGGCTACTGCTGACTAACGTACGCCATCATTAACACAGGTAGATTTGGGGGGAGCTCCTAAAAGGGGGCTTAGGACCAGCTTCTTCCCAGAACCCTGACTACTGGGTCTTAGAGAAAGTGTGTTTGTTGCAGGGCTGGCGAGATGGCTCAATGAGTAAAATCGCTTGCTGAGAAAACAAGAGAACCTAAGCTCCACCCCCCAGAACCCACGTTAAAACAGCTGGACACAGCGGTGCACAGCTGTAGTCCTAGCAATGGGGAGATGTAGCCAAACAGTCCACCTAGCCTAATTGGTGAGTCCTGAGCTAGTAAGAGACCTGTCTCAAAAAACACTGGAATCTGACCTTTGGCTTACACATACATACACACACACACACACACACACACACACACACACGGGGGGGGGGGTTAGGGGAGAAATATGCCTCACACAGATGTCTGATCTTCAGTAAGTCAGATGGAATCTCAGCATTCCACCCTCTCAGGTACTCTGACTAAAACCTGCAAGAGAGAGACTCAAGAGTGTTCAGTCATACACCTCGATCCTGAGCAGCAATGGTACACATGCACAAGCATGAGGCTCACCCACAGTCAGGTTCACTGAGCCATGGCTGGACTCAGGACCATTTGGAGATCAGGTTTTGCATGCCACTGCTAAGAACCCAAGATGCAGGTGTCTATCCTAAGTGAAGATGATCATTAAGTTCCCTCAGCTTATCCATCCACCCATCCATCATCCATCCATCCATCCATCCATCCATCTCAAGTGACACTGAGGCGTGTCCATATCTAGCCTCCACTCTGCCAATGTCAGTCCTAAGTTCCCAGCAAAACCTCCTGATTTTTCAAATTAGCAGAGTAGCCGATGTTCTTGGGAAAGAAACATGCCTGTGGAGTTTGGCCAGTCATTTGTCTTACTCATAAGGAACCAGATGTTTGTGCCTCACCCTCAGTGTGGCGGTGTCTGGAAGTGGAGAGTCTGAAAAGTAGATCATGAGGGTGGACCCCCATAAATGAAATGTGTGTAGGGGTCATTCTATTTTGTTTCCTTGGTTGGGGGGGGGGTTTACTGTTGCATTAGGTTTTTGTTTTTTCAGAATGAACTTAAAAGTTGGGTAAATAGGGAGGGAGAGAGGGTCTGGAAAGACTTGGGGACAAGGAAATGTCAAAATATGTTTACACTTAAAATTGTTGCCGGGCAGTGGTGGCGCACGCCTTTAATCCCAGCACTTGGGAGGCAGAGACAGGAGGATTTCTGAGTTCGAGGCCAACCTGGTCTACAGAATGAGTTCCAGGACAGCTAGGGCTACACAGAGAAACCCTGTCTCAAAAAACCAAAAGTAAATAAATAAATAAATAAAAATTTTAAATTGTTTTAAATAATAAAAAGTATAACAAAAAAAAAAAAGAAAATTTTTTTCTGGACCTTGGAATACTTTGGATTTAGGACTCGCCCATCTGGGAATGCTCACTTGATAAAATCTACATAAACATTCCAAAGTCCAGAAACATCCAAAATCTAGATCCCTTCTGTCCCCAGGCACACTGGAAAAGGCAGATTCAACCTGTGTGTGTACAGAGTATGAGGTGTATCATAACCCAGGAGTTTTCTGCTGTGATGAGAAGCCGGACCCTGGCATTGTTCAGCATATTCCTTCTCCAATCCCTGAGGGCCGGCCCTGATCATAAACAAAACGTAGTTGGCCTTCCCTCCCCCGATTCCCACCCAGATTATGCTGTGCTATGGGCTGTGGTTATTCCTGCTTCTCTAGTGATCCACATCCAACAAGCAATGAGTAGCCCAGAAACAGCAACCCCTGGCCCAGAGGGGACCAGGATGTGTTGTTTTATCAGACAGTGTCACGTGGTCCTGAATTAATTTCCCATTGGTTGGCAACCTCATCCTACCTCCTTGGAAGAGAGAGCCTGGTTGTCCAGCACCTCATGGTATTGTTGGTGTGAGGTGAATCAGACATGGTGGAGCTTTGGGTCCTGCTTTACTCATGATGGGGGCTGAGCACCTTTTCCTGAGTCATGTAGGCTCCCACTCTGCCAGCTGTTGTTGTTCAGAACCTTTTCTTAGCAGACATTTGATCAGTCTCTCCTTGTTTGGACTGGGTGGTGTTAGAAAGGGTATTAGATTGGTCAGACTGACAGACGCCTCAGCGGTCAGCCTAGTGTAGGTGGGAAAGGGTTCAGGTCTCTAAAGCAGCTAATTGTCTCACCTGCACCTGCCGTAACCCTCTAGGACTGGAGCTACCCCACAGTTAACCACTAAGAGAACTGCCTGGGTTTTGTGGCCCTCTCATGAGCTTGGTCATAGGGATTTACCTATGGGAAGTGCAAAGCTGGGGCTGGGGCCTCAAGGTGCCAACCTGCCCCCTGGAGAGTAATATACAGACCCTGTGCTAGCTTCCACATTACTGACCTGGATTACTTTTGACTTGTTCATTTGTTTGTTATCAAGACACACATGCAGTGATTCCGTTCTTTTCTATCTGGAGAAACGATGGTGTTCAGAACAGGTGAATGTCTACCCATGATGCTTACAGTCTTGGGGGAAAGACACAGAGCCGGAGCTGGGAACAGAATGTGTGAAAGTGGACTTCCCAGATCAGACACGCCTTTCTGTCAGGGCGGTCAGCATGTGTCTGTGGGATCTGGGGACTCTGGTGAGGTGCAGCTCCTGACTGGAGACACACTCTGTGTGTGTGTGTGTGTGTCCCTGAGAAGTGTACATGTTGACTACCAAGGCCCTGAACGCTATTCCTCATGGGAGAAGAGAGCAGAGTGAGGAGACCCACTGCACTGGCATCTCACTAGGCTCCTCAGCAAAGGCCTCACTGAGAATGTGACATTTGTACCAAAGAGGGAATAAAATGGGGTGGGGGTGTTTGAGGGGATAGCCATTCTGTGAGGCCTGAAGGTGGGTGGCTGGGGACTAGCAGGTGAGGGGAGGTAGAGTCAACTGAGAAAGGATCAAGGGATGAGCTCTGGAGATGGGAAGGGGGCAGAGTGTCCTCGTGTCAGTCATCCACAGCAACAAGAACTGAGGCTGCACACACATGCTGACAGCAGCAGCCCCTGAAGGTCCAGCTCTCGGGTAGGAAGATGGATGGCACGCCTGGGTGACTCACCCAGAGGCTTCTTTCCTGGCAGCTCAGCCTTCTATCCCTAGCATCTGTGCTTGAAGATGAAGGAGTGAGGAGCATTTGCCATTCATACAGATCCTGGCCTGTTGTTTCAACATAGACTGAGCATCTCTGGAACCAGGAATGTTTTGGATGCTTTTCGGTTTGGGATATTTGCATATGCATAATGAGATGTCTTGGGTATGAGCCCCAAGTCTAAACAAGAAATCCACTTATATTTTATATACTTTACACTTGTAGCCTGGGAGTATTTTTATTTAATATGGTAATGTTTTTGTATTGTATTGTATTTAGTGTACTTCTACTTTGGTCTATCACGTGAGATTGGGTGTAGAATTCCATCGTGTTGTTAAAAATGGTTTAGACTTTGAAGCACTTTAGATTGGGGATTTGGGGATTGCATGGCACTCAAATACAATAAGCCAGAATCATCCTGGGGGAGAGCAAAATAGAGGGTGAAGCTCAGATGGGGTTGCCGTGAGCAGTCAATACATGGAAATCCCCAGCAGCGTGGACCACTCCTCCTTGACACAGCACTGGTAAATCCTTGTGGATGGAGGGCGAAGTTGAGAAAGCCACAGGCTTGTCTAGTTCCTATGGAACCAGGCTCTGGTCTCTCTTCTTGCTCCTTTCCAGCCTGATAGTCCAGGTATACTGGGTGCTCTCTCACACTCACGATGGCCTTGAGAGTCTCATACTCTCCCAGAGCCTTTCTGGGAGGGTAAACACTGAGGAACGCTGATCACCACAGTATGGCAGGTTGCTAGGTCAACGGAGACAGGCAGTGGCTGGGCCTGGGGCTGAGTGCTCATGCTTCCTTCCGATCTCCACTGTAGTACCAGCTTTGGTGGGTATCAGCTAGAGCTTCGGTTCTCAACCTGTGAGTCACGTGAGTCTCAACACATGAGTCCTGGGGGGAGGTCACATATCCGATATGCTGCATATCAGATATTTACTTTACAATTCACAGCAGTAGCAAAATTACAGTTATAAAGTAGCAACAAAATACTTTTATGGTTAGGGGTCACCACAACATTAGGAACTGTACTGAAGGGTCACAGCATCAGGGAGGGTGAGAACCACTGAGCTAGACCATTCCATTCTTCCCCAGGATTGGAGTCGTGTTCTTAGTTTCTTGAGACATGAGGCATTTTGTCACTGAAGGCTGCCTGGATTTCATAAGCTTCCTTAGAGGGATAGGTTTGGGGTCAGCTGTGGCAAGACTTGGCCCAGCTGAGACCCAGAGAGAACAACTTCTTTAGCTATCAGTAAACACTGGTTGTCTGAAGAATCAGATATCCTGATGCCAAAGCAGAAACTGGCATCTTTATTGAGTATCATGAAGATGCCCTAACTGCAAAGAAGAGAGCTTTGTGGATTAGTTTTAATTTGGGGTGGGATTTTGTTTATTTGTTGGTTTAGTAGCAAGCAAAGAAAGAGAATTTGTTAAGAAAGATGAGCTTCCAAAGAAGTCAGGCTGAAGCAGAGGTAAGGTTTTTGTTGTTGTTGTTGTTGTTGTTGTTGTTGTTGTTGTTTTAAACAGAGATGGGGGTTGATTTTGATTATGTACATGGGCAGGTATGCAATCCTGTTTGTGTGAGTGTGCACGAGTGTGTGGGGGTATTGAAGGCACAGGACACCCTGGCATGTCATCTCTCAGGCCCCTTCCTTCTGTCTTTTTGTCTGAGACAGGGTCTCTCGCTGACCTGGAACTTTACCAAATAGGCTAGGCCAGCAGCCGGTGAGTTTGCAGGGATCTGCCTGCCTCCCTCTCCCATCTCACCACCACAGGGATTAGAGGTACACACCACTGTGGCTTTTTACATGGGTTACAGGGACCTGAACTCAAGGCTGCATGCTTTTGAGGCAAGTACTATGCTGACTGATGATTGAGCCATCTCCCCAGTCTCTGTTTGTTTGTTTGTTTGTTTTTTTACTTTGAGTTGTGTTTTTTAGGCAGGGTCTTGCTATGTAGCTGAGGCTGGCCTTGAACATACAACCTTCCTGTCTCCACCTCCCTAGTGCTGGGAATACAATCATGCAGCACCATAGCCAGCTTTAGAAGAGACATTTGTACATCTGTGCTCAAATCAGCCATATTCATAACAGTCAGAGGGTAAACAATGAGAATGCTGTTAACAGTTGAAGGGATTAGCAAACATGGTTTGTACAAATAGTGGGCTATCATTCAGCTTTTAAAAGGAAGGAGATTCTCACACAGGCAACAGCACAGATGGATCTGAGGACATCACACTAAGAACAACGATCTTGTCCCAAGCCCACATGTTTCTGGGACTCTGAGTGGAGTAGTCAGATTCATAAAGATGGAAAGTGGACTGGAGCTCGCAAAGGCTGAGGAGGTTACCAATGAATGGGTCTCATTTCTGTTCGGGGAGATTCACAGTCCTGGAGACTAGTAGTGGGGACTGTACAGCAGTACATGGAGTCAAAGCCACTAAACCATGCACTTGAACATGGATGGGAATGGATTTGTGTCATGTGTATGTTAATATGATTTCCAAAAATTAAAGTAAATGATTTGGATTTCAAAATCATAACACACCAGGGAGATTTGTTTCACCCTGTCTCAACCAGTCCTCTTGAAGGGCCCTCTGCACATCAAGCCTTGTTCTGGGACTGTGTTATTAGCTGTCCCAGCCTAGCTGGTGGTCTAGCCTGGTGCAAGGCCCTCTTATTATGCCTCTTGCCTTCCTTCTCTCCCTATCTCAGTCAGGAGGCAGCTGAAGCTCTCCCAAATGCCATTAAACATTACCACACAGAGACAAGTATGTAAATGTATGTAAAACAGAATTGTAGGCATAATATATCATATGGAGTGAGCCTGAGACCGACACACTGGTTCCAGAGGCAGCTTTTCCAAGACTCCAAAAGCCATCTCTTGTCTGCTGCTCAGCATATAATGCACCTTCCCCAGAAACATGGGCTAATCCAGATATAACCAGCCCCTTCCTCGTGTTTCCTAAACTGAGTTCAGCTTGCTTGATCTTGCTTTTAAAACCCCTTTCCTAGTGAATGGAGTCATTCTTGCGGTGCCTGTTTAGTGAGTGAAACACTGCCCAGCTCATCCCTGTGCACTGTAGATGTGTAAGCTGTTGTTTCCTGTGTACACCAGGTGCCCCTGTCACCTGACGCATATTTCTTACATGTCTGTTGAGTAAGACATAGAAATAGAGGGACCACCGCTTTTCCCAAGCATCTGTACCACACTACCTGTGTTCCCTCTAGTGGTGTTTGTAAGTTTCAGTAATTCTAGAATTCCACCAAAAGCTAGTTATGGTGGCCTTTAAATGACAACTTCCTGCAATAGTAGTTCAGTATTGTTATACCCCAGTAGAGCTGAGCTGCTAGCTGGCTCTGACTCACTGTTGATCCATAAGTGTAAGGCAGAATTTTGTGAACAAGAAATCCTATTGGAAAATGGCATATTGTCTTTAAAGGCTTTTTGTGGGGCCAGGTAGGTGGCTCAGCTGGGAAAGTGCTAAGCAGACAGGCATAGCGTGTGTACCTGAGTTCAGTCCCTAGTACCCATATAAAGAGCCAGACGTGGTGGCATGCATGTTAAATCCTAGTGCTGGGACAGCAAAGAATGGGAGGATCCTTGGAGCTCACTGGTGGCCAAATTAGCTGAATCAGGAGCCCCAGGCCCCAGTGAGAGACCTTGTCTCAAAACAAGCAACCAACCACCATGGTCAACAGCTTCTTAGAAATAACATTCAAGGTTGACATATGGCACACACATGCACGCACGCATGCACGCGCACACACACCATTGACCAGGCATTGTTGTTTCATTAATTCTTTTCCAAAATAGGGAACTCGGTAATAAAAAAGTTTGTAGTCAAAATTAGTGCCATTGTGCCCATTTTTCAGATAAGAAAAGTAAAGAATGACATTAAATACTCAAGTTCACCTAGCTGGGGCATAGAAAGACTGGGCTGCATGTTCAGGCAGGAAAGAGGTACATCTGAGAATGTGGCACAAAGAAGGAGAAGGGGACCATTGTCTTTCCAAGATTTTCAAGCCCCCAGTCCCAAGCACTGGGGTCTACTGTGGCATCTTCCAGGACCTCTGTCAACTTGACCTGTGGTGTCTGGGAAATGCTTACCTATATAACTCAAAGAGGGATGACACAGTGCAGACTGCTGTGTACTTCAGCACCCCCAGCACTCCCAGCACTCCCAGCACTCCCAGCACTCCCAGCACTCCCAGCATCTCCCAGCATCTCCCAGCATCTCCCAGCACTCCCAGCATCTCCCAGCACTCCCAGCACTCCCAGCATCTCCCAGCATCTCCCAGCATCTCCCAGGATCTCCCAGCAATCCCCAACACTCCCAGCACTCCCAGCATCCCCAGCACCCCCAGCATCTCCCAGCATCTCCCAGCATTTCCCAGCATCTCCCAGCATCTCCCAGCATCTCCCAGGATCTCCCAGCATCTCCCAGGATCTCCCAGCAATCCCCAACACTCCCAGCACTCCCAGCACCCCCAGCACCCCCAGCATCTTCCAGCCTATCCACTTTTGGCATTACTAGTAACCATTGACCTTACTTGGAACAGATCTTTAGAAATAAGTTTATTGTAACTTGAAATACATCTGTATTTAGTAAATAAAAGGGAAATACATGTAAACACGAGTAAGACTAAGAGTTTGAGCACAATTCTTTCCAACGCTTCTTTAATAAGTGAAGTTGGAGTTTTTTGTTTTGTTTGGTTTTTTGGTTTTTTTATTTTGTGTTTGTTTTGTTTTGCTTTGTTTTACATAGAGACGGGTATATTGATTAGCCTTCCAGCCTGATTTTCCTTCTCCTTTACAAGTTGGTTCATAAATCAATTTCAACATTTAGAGTATTTCTAGCCTAGGCTCTTTCCCGGAAGTGGAATTATTTGGGCAGAGCACGAATGATTTAAGACCTTGATTTGTCAAGCCACCTTCTAAAGGAAATCATACTGGTTCACTATCTGTGAGATAGAAAATTCTCTTGTTTTTTGGGGTTTTTTTTGTTTTTTTTCTTTTTTTTAACCAAGCCCATTTTTAATTAGAAAATTCTGGGGTAACTGATGACCTGAGTTTGATTCTCAGAAGCCATGAACAGCTACTGTTGGTGGGTTTTGTCCACCAGGGGAGTGTACAGCCATCTGAGCAGGAGAGTTGCTGGTCTAACTGACTAAAAAAGGGCTGGTCAGAGATGAGCTTCATCGTGGCTGTTGGGACTGGAGGTTTAGCTCAGAGCAAGAACATGTCAGCACTGGGTCCTGGCTGTGGAAACTCATCACCTCCTGGCCTGAGCCTAGCCACATATGAAATCTGCTATGGATCTCGACTCAGTTTCTCCTGTTCACACCTGGAGCAGGAGTTAATGTCTCCACCAATCTCCCTCTCCTGTATTTTAGTAGCATCCTGAAGAATCTAAATGTTTGAAGGCCAGAGGGGAGATCCTTATGGGAAGGGATTTGGGCTGTTCTCATTGGTTGCTGGAGAGGACTCCACATAAAGTTTTATATTCTTGTACTGCATACAGTTTTTGGACATGCTGACTCTTCCCCATGTGATCCTTGCAGAAGCTGGTGAGGCAGGAAGAGACTGTCTCAGTCTATAAGCATCCATTGATGGGTGAGGGAGCTTCTACACTGAGAAGCCAAGAAATCACTGGGCTGTCCATCACCTCTTCTGAGTGTGGAAGCCTGTCTCCCCAAAGAAATTGTCTTCTCATCTGAGCTGTGGTATCTAACAAACACATTTCATGTCACCTGTCTGGCTTGAGTCAAACCCTCGGGTGACCCAACTAATAAGCTTCTCTCTTGTCACCTGGATCTGCTATCTCTCCTTTTTCTGACACACACACACACACACACACACACACACACACAGAGGTGACCACAGAGCCTCCTCTTGGAATTTCTACCACAAAAATCCTGTTATGTCCAGCTCAGCTGCACTTTTCATAGGACAAGACAGTTTGTGTGCTGATCAAATAGAATAAAGCACTTGAAGCTTCTCGAGACACCTTTGAAACAAGGGGAATACTTTCCACAAAGGTCATGGTACTGCTATGTCCCAGCATGCACTGGAGCGTGGCTTCCATGTCAGAGGTGACAGGATGTGCAGTCATAGGTGTCCACAGCCAAGTGTGCACCCATGGCTGTAACTCTCTCCCCACACATGTCTCTGCTAAAGGATGTTGACCAATTATGTAATAGAAGGCTTTTTAGTTCTCAAGATATCATCTGGAAGTGCAAAAATGTTCCCTGCGCTAGCTATATAAAAAAGAGAGCGTTTTAAAAACAATCTTCGGCTACATGTATTCTCCTTAGACTGTGTCACTTGGGGGAGGAGAAGGCAGGCTGGAGAGTTTGGAGAACTTAGAAGGGGGGGCAGGTGAAGTTATTCTTTTTTAATTATAAGATCACTGCTACACAAATTTTTGCTTGTTGTCTGTATTTGTGATGACTAAAGGCTCTCAAGGTCAGGATCAAAAGGAAAGGTATAAAGGGAGAGACCTTCCCAAGCCAGCTGCAGGAGTGTATTCGTTCCATGAGAAGCTCAGGTGTGGGACAGAGTAAGACAGAATGAAGTGCTTACCTCGTGGCACCACACTCCGGGGCAGAGCAGGAGGGTGGTCAACAAGTGGGCTGTGAGTGGGAGAGTGAACAGCACTGGTTATCATTACATATTGAATGAGGGCATCTGGGTAAGCAAGGTGGCTTTGTGGAGTGGGCACGAACAGCTCTGCTTTGGTTGCTTTGATGATGAGGTCCCCATGGCTCTTCCAGGCAGGAGGGAGTGTCCCGTTAGAGGTTGGAAATGGAGCTTGGACATCAGATAGGTCAAAGGCTGGCTGTGGGATCTTGAGGTGAACTAAAGATTGTTCCTTGGGAAATACCCAGTCTTGAGCCACTGCCCCTCCCTTCACCCCTTTTGCCCAGGGGTTAGTTGTTAGAACAACGTCTGGGCTCCTGTTGCTTAAGAGAGATTGTTGAAGTGATGTGTAGGACTGCTAGCCTGAGCCAGGGAGACATAGCAGGCCTGGTTCCTGGGCCTTGTGTTTGTATCATAAGGCCCGGAGTTTTCTGTCCTTCCTTGCTTGGATCAGAACATAAACCTCAGGGCATGGATTCCTTATAAACTCCAATTTGGTTGGCCCTGGTGGATGCCCACAGGGGGCCCAGCTTTCCAGGGCTTGGAGGAGCCCCAGTGCTCCATTTCCAGGGTGCCTGACTCTGGTCTAACCTCAGCCATAGCATCCCCATGTGTCCAGCTCCTTCTAGTCTGTGCATCTTCTACCCATATATGCTCCCTTCTCTATGGGGGATTCTCTGCCCCCCCCCCGCCACTCTGGGGTAGACTGGAAGATGTGGCAGATGAGCCAGACAGGCCAAACCCCCTGTAATTTACATCACCTAGCCCTGACTCAAATGGATACCTACAGGAAGGATCTGAGGTCATGGCAGGGCTGCTGATGTCCCAGGAGCTTCTGGGGAAATGGAAACTTTGAAGAAAAGTGAAGGAAGTATTCTCAGAGGCCTGTAGCCCTGCTATGGTGATGGCCTCTGGCTTTGCTGTCTTGTCTTGCCATGAGACCTTGTGTCTACATAGTCTTTCCTGCTGGGTCTACAGAGCGTTCTGCTCCTGGCTCTGTGCCGGGTCACTCAACTTTGCTCATGTGGCTTTGTAAAAGGAATGACTCCACCTCCTGAGGACTGTGCCAGCCCATGCTATGTGCTGCACCTAGTTGGCTATCAGCACTTTGCTGACACTGGTTAGTCATTCTTTCTCCTCGGACATTTGAGGCTTTACTCTTACTGGAGAAACAGCCTGGTAGGGGCCAAACATTTCATTTGCCTGAAACCCTGACTTGTGAAAGCACTTCCTAGCCACCTCTGACCTTTGGTTGAAATCTCCAGACTCTTCCATCAGTCTTAGGATGCAGTAAAACTTCCCAGCCTATAGTCTGTCTATCCACTATAACTTCTTTTGCATAGGACTCCAGCCACACAGTCGGTCGCCAGTGTTCCTTGCTGGCTGCACCTCAGGAACTCCCTCACCTCTGTGCACTTCCCTCCAGTTGCTTCTGGCTCCTTTCCCCAGCCTACACAGCCTCTCCCCACAGAAGAATTCCCCAGCTTGCTCAGGCAGTGTTATTCTGTTTTTTCCACTGCTGCTTTTATGACATAATTAGATTATAATTATTAGTGTGTCACATAATTAGCTTATCATAATCAGCTGTCTTTCTAGACAGGCTATGAGTGCTGGGGCTCACACCAGCTGGTGGTGGGTACATGATGGTCCCTAACCTCTGTGGAGTAGACTAATGGAGGGTGTTAGTTATGAACAGGGTATCCTGCTAGCCCCCACCTGGGGCACCAGGGAAGTAGGAAAACCAAGAAGCCAAGTAGGAGAGCCCTGCATGGGAAGAAGGAGGCAGGAAGACTGCTCTTGAGGACAATAGACAGGAAGGGACTAAGAGGCCCAAAAAGTTATCCATAAACACACAGGGCAAAGATGGTATACACACAGCAGCAGCTGTGTGCAGCAGATGTTGGAGTTGGGAACAATGGCCTCAGGCAAGAAAAAATGACTTTGGACACAGAGAAAACAATCCATTCCCTTTGCTGTCAGTGTGATCACAGGAGGGAGAAGGTTGGAGAAGGGAGGGAAAGAAAGAAAGGAAAGAGGAAAGAAAGGGGGAGTTAGGGAGGAGGGAGAGAAAGAAGAGAGCAGGGAGGGGGTCTCCTCTGCCCAGAACTTTCTTCCCTGTCTTCACATGGTCAGCTGCCTGCCTTTCTTAAGGTTTCCTTCCCGTGATCCCCATAAGAATTCAGAGCCACCCAATGTCACTGCTGGGTGGCAAACTGCACCAGTGACCAGAACAGGCAATTCCCACGTAAGCAATTGTTCCCAAAATGCAATCTTAATATCATGAATCAGTGTCAGGTACTGGCTCAGGCTTACTATAGACTAAAGGAAGCTCCTCCCTTGCCCTGTTTCCCCCTACTAGTGACCTGCTCGCATCTCCCATGTGCCCTGGAATCACTCTGCCCCTGCTTTCCCCTCTCTCACCTGACCTCGTCCTGGGCCATTTCTCTACTCCTGTGGTACCCCCATGGCCTTTGGGATACCTCGGTATGAATGGGGCTGTCCTCAGTCATCACAACCAAGCCATTTGGTGTTGACATCACCCTACTCTGCCCAGACCCTACCATCCCACGACACTGTCCTGTTTTGAGAGCTGCCCAAGTATCAGGCCCACTTACCTAATATTCTGGGGATTGAAAATTTGAGTTCTGCTAAAATCCTCCTGGCTGAGCAGTTGGGGTGTTGGGGAGTCTGCCAGGCAGCCATCTGGGCTGTTAAGAGAACTTTGAGCACTCAATGCTTTCCTGTCACCCTTGGGATCCTCACTCAGAGCAGGGCTTTCTATAGGACTCTCAGCTTATGGTCAGGGCCTTTTTGTCTGGACAGCCAGCCTGTGAAGGCTTATCCTGACTCCCTACTGTCTTTAATAGTCTCCAGGTATCAGGAGCTCGTGAGTTCTGAAGACAGTTGAGTTCTGGGTACTCATTCCTGATTCTCTCTCTTCCTAAGCCCTCCCCTGAGCTGGATACCCATTGGGGCTTGTCTTATGCTGTGGCATATTGGGGACAACTGACCAGGCTTCCTTCCTAGCTTGTTAAAATCACTTGATTCCCAACCAGACCAAAGATGGCTACAATGTCAGTTCCTGGTCAGCAATTACTTACTATGCATTGAACACTATTCTTAGAGTTTAATGTATAATAAGCATTTCTTACAAAACTTAGGGAAACTGAGGCAGAAAGTAAGGAAAATGAACTTGCACAATGTCCCATGGTATGAGTGTCAGGGGTAGTATTGGTTAGGTCTGGGATACCCACATTCTCAGACCTGTCCTCAACCCCATGGGGCTGCAGCGGGGATGGGATAGAATTTTGTTTCCAGGAGGATGGCTCCCAGCCTGGTTTAGAAGAGGAGACATCCCTCTGAGCTGGAATGTTCCACCCAGAGCGCAATTGAGAGTCAAGGGGCAGCAAGGAAAGAGGCCAGCTGTCTAGAGCAACAGCAGGTGGATAGAGTCGATAGCACCTCCAGGAGAGAGGTGGCCCGTCCTGCTGTTGGGGTCAGTTTGGCCAGGTGTCTGATGTATGCTGGGCTGCAGAGGGGTGGTTAAGGCATACGCCAACCCCTCTAGTTTCTACTACATGGAGAACATCCGAGGTTGGAGTCTTTCAGGAAATTGATAGCCACAGGAGGTAATGCTGCAGCCTAGGGCCAAGTGGAGAAAGGAAGGAAACATGGCTGCCTGTGGTTACTGGGCCTGTCAGATGAAACCCAGTGGGACTTAAGGGGACAGTGTATACCCATGTACATCATATTGGCTTTTCATATAATTTATTTCCTAGAAGTGATGAGTCTGGGACAGGTGCCTCTGAATTCCTCCAGTAAATGGGTTTGGGATTCAGTTGCTATTTCAGTATTAAAGGCCACCAACTTACTGTCAAGCGCCACAAACTGAAATACATTCTGACCTCCACTGCTCCTCCGAGGCCTATCACAGAAACAAGACATCGATTAAAGATTTAAATCCAGGAAGTAAAAAAGCAAAAAGATCAAGGATTCTGAGAGCTAGAAAGCAGAGGTCTGAGAACGAAGTCAGTTGTCTAGAGAAGGCTGTGAGTGGGGAGTGGGGAATGTCAGGGGCAGAGTGGACAGGGGTGGGCTGGGGTATGTCAGGGGTAGGCAGGAATAGCCAGGGCTTTGTCAGGGTGTGTCAGGATATGATGGGGGTGGGCAGGAGTGTGTCAGGGTTGTGTCAGGGGTGGACATCAGTCAGAGCAACAGAGGGCTAGTGCAACAATCAGAGATTTTTGTCACTGTGACAAATACCCAAGAGAAACAATTTTAAGTAGAATATATGTGTTTTGGCTCATAGTTGCAGAGGCATCAGCTTAGTCTTGACCTTGGCCAAGGGCCTAAAGTGTGGCTGACATCACTCAGGGAATGCATGATGGGACGGGGAAGCTCACCTCATGGTGGCTGTGCTAGTTAGCTGTCTCTTTCTTTTCTCTCTCATCCCATTTGAACTCAGGTTCAAGGTTGGTCTCTTCCCCTTGGCTGTTTTTGGAAACATCCCCATAGATGCCAAGAGGTGTGCTTCGCCAGTCTCCTACGTATCTCTTAGTCCTGTCAAGTTGACAGTCGGTATTAACCAGCACAGCTGGGAAAAGCCCAGGACCCCTTGACCTTCTAGCACTCATAGAATTCCCGTTGTGTTTGGAAGCAAATGAGGGTTCGCTGTAGAGAGAAGGAAGCTAGGAGCATATGGAAGAATGTAGCTAAGAGGGAGTATACCTTAGAAAGCCAATACCTGTCGTCCCTTTCCCCATCTCAGCCAGCCAGTGGCCAGGTCTGGGTCCAGCAAGGAGGCTAGAAAATTCTTCTCTGGGAAGACTGCTCAGCCTGAGTTAATCCTCTAAAGATCCTTTCTCCAGAGGTATCTACTGAAGTCTCTTCATCACCCTATTACAAGGTCTGAAGCTGCCAACCTCACCCACACACCCCTCGAACTGGCTAGAAGTACCTCATGAAGTACCAAGAAAGGCATGACCTCAGGAACCCAAAACAGACAGCTTTTATTCATCAAGATATGCGGAATAAGACTCAGAACACACATATCCTTCTCTGGCTTTTGCATGCACACAAGTCTGTGTTTCCACATGGGTGCACGTACAACACTCACACACACACTACATGTGCACACACACCACATATGCACACTCACACACCACATATGCACACTCACACACACCACATATGCACACTCACATATACTACATATGTCATGGATAGCAAACATGAAGCTCCAGGACACCTTTCAAACCCCGGATAACCCCCCCCCCACACACACACACACACACACACACGCCGTTATCACTGCCAAGATAAAACAACTTGAAGGCAACCAGTCATGAAGGGCAGGAGATGAAAGCAGAGAACCACATGCTGCTGGAAGGAAAGCAGGCTTTGTCTTCTCCATGGCAAGCCCATATGTGGGATGCTCTGTATTAGGCTTGTCTGGAGACCTCGAAGGTGTCAATAAGAAGAATAAGAAGATCTCCAGAACAGAAGAGCCAGTAGAGCCAGCCCCACCAAACACAGTGGGAACTTCGTGACCAGGAAACATGCCCTGGTGAATCTATTGAACAGCTCAGCAGAGCCAATGTGTGGTACAAAGAAGATACTGGCAAACACGCACTGACCCACCCAGTAAAGGGCTCAGGACTATTGGCTCTGTATGCTTCGGGGGAAAATTAGAGAATTCTGGATGTGAACTATGTGAGATAATTAAAATTAAACTCCTTGGCAGTCCACAGTGTGGGTAGATGGTGGAGATGTCAGTTTTAATGTCATCGGTACATTGGGTGTACCTTCTCTGTTGGGGGCCTGTCCTGGGCTTTGCAGGGTGTCCTGCTGCCTCCTGGTCTCTGTCCACAAGTTGCCTGCAGTATAGTCACCTTCATAGCTTAATGAATAAAAGAAAGACATCTCTAAACCTTTCAAAGGTTTCCCTTGGAGGGTCATAGCCTGCAGATTTGCTCTTGGTTGAGGCCCATTGACAATGGAGAGAAGAATTTTGTTCTGAGGAAGAAGAAAAAGCAAAATGTTTAGGGTAAGATTGCATGAGTTAGCAGTCTCCTTTCAAATGACCTAGCCAAACAAGTGTGCAGGAGCTCAGGGAGATGAAGAAGTGACCTGAGTCAGAATCCCCAGCACCCACATAAAAAGCTGGCAGTGGCCTCATACACCTGCATCCCAGTGCTGAGGGAGGTGAGCAGAGACAGGAGGATCACTGCGGCTTTGTGAAGGCCTGTCTAGCTCAATGTTCAGTAAGACACAGACCCCGACTCAAGGGAATAAGACTCAGGACACACATATCCTTCACTGGCTTTTGCATGCACACCAGTCTGTGTTCCCACATGAATGCACGTACAACACTCTCACACACACTACATGTGCACACACACACCACATATGCATACGCTTACACACACCACATATGCACACTCACACACATACCAC
>JADRCH010000018.1:976641-1056978 GCA_019843965.1 Rhynchomys soricoides | reverse complement strand
CACATGTGCATACGCTTACACACACCACATATGCACACTCACACACACACCACAACAACAGACAAATGAGTTTGTGGTATAGGCGGGTACTGTGTGGCAGTTTTCATTGTCTGGTCTGAGTAAAAGACCCATGGATGTTTATTGAGTCTTTAACTTTTATTTAGGTCTGGGAACACTCAAAATAAGTTGATGCAAAAATGTCAGAAGAGAGCCCACAGAAAGAAGTACAGCTGAAGTAAAAAACTCCAGAGTGTCCCAGATGGTGGAGCACAAGGACCACAGCTGCCTAAATCTGCCCTGTGTTAGCTGTGTGAGTCAGGACATCTGAGTCTGTGCATCCTTGTCACAGGGTGGAGGAGAGCTTGTCACTTCTATTGCCTCCCACACCAATAGCAACCAATGGTGAGCAAACCAATGGTGGTTTGGTATGGAGTGAAGGTCTCTGATACTTAGGAGAGCTTCTTTCCAACTTTCTGCCTACTTTGTGCTCTGATTGCAGTGGTTGACCCATTTTATTTACTTATTTGAGAACCATTATTTGAAAAATGTATATATATGTATATATGGAGAAAGCATTCTTTCATCAAAACAAATGTGAAAGAATTAAATGAGAGAATCCCACCAAAATGTCCAGTGTCTCAGGTCCAATAACAAGAATATTCTAGAAAAGGGAAACAGGGAGACAAAACAGAGAGTAGGAATCGTAAAAAGTAATCTGAGAACACTTGGAATTGAATTTCCAAACAATAAGACTGTTAAGTCCTCAGTGTGGGCTAGGGACATGGTTTAGTTGATAGTGTGATTCGTACCCACAAGGCTGTGAGTGTGATCCCCAGCACCACAGAAACTGAGTGTGGTGGCATATGCCCATGATCCCAGCACTCAGGAGGATCAGGAGTTCAAGGTCAGCCTCAGCTAGATTTAAAGCTAGCCAGAGCCACATGGGATCCTGCATCAAACCAAGCAAGTCCTTAGCAAAAGGCCATAGATAGGCTTCACTAATTTGACAGGCCTTTGCCGCTGTGAGATTATGTTCAGTATTGAGAAAGGTGTCTGGAAACTTCCAAAGGGAGAGAAAGGGGTCACAAACAGAGGATTCAAAAGACTGGCATATGATGCTGACCCTGGAGGCCACCGGGTGGGTCTCAGAAAAGCCATGAGCCTCTCTACTCATGGCGCAAAGCAGAAAGAATCAGGCAGGCATGTGAACCCTCACAGGACATCTCAGAATCACAGTGGCCTTGCAGTCTTCACTCTGGTCCCTGGTGGCCTTCCATAGTCTACTATGTATTCTTGACAGAAAGGGCTCAGCTGAGAGCCTGAGCTTTTCCTCCCCTCTGCTCTCCCTGTCTTCTGTTAGTCGGATATTTGCTGACTACCCCTGATCTCAGTAGAAGACACCCCACAGTCCCTGGGCTCAACATGTGTCTCGAGGTACCCCATTAAGGTGCTGTGGCCTCCTCCCTCACTGTGCAAACTGCCACAGTCAGGGAAGAGAGCTATGAGAGGTATGAAGGACAGAGCAGAGAGGAATGCTGGTGGTGGCATGGCTCTGACTTGTGAGGTCCATAAACTACTCAGGGTCTGAGTGGGATACAGGGTGTAGGGGAGAGCCAACACATAGAAAAGTAGATAAGTATCAACCAATACTGGAGGATCAACAGGTTAAGGGTTACCAGAGTGTGTCAGCTTCTTGTGTGAAGAGCCTCAGAGGTAGTGAGCTGCCACTTAACCAAGAGGATAAAGCCCCAGCTCTATCCTGAGGCTTTTCAGTGACCAAGCCAAGATGGAATTCAAGATTACCTTGCAGTACCCACCTGTCTGGCCATCAGCCTATGAGCAGTCAGTTCCTAGAAAGTTGGCAGAAACAGGAGAGGTGAACTGTAACTATGGAAGCTTCTCTCTGTGCCTGAAGCCCCCTGTGGGTGCCAGCAGAATGGGCTAACCACCTTGCCCACTCAGTGTAGATGTTCTCAGGAAGTTAAACAAGATCTTTGGAGGGAGCAACTTGTCTTCCCCAGTAGTTCCTCTGTGTGCCTTCCCTATTCCCAGATTCTCTCCATCCATTTTTGACATTTTCTCACTAGGGTCAGCCATTATGATCTGAACTTGAATTTGAAATTGTGTTCTTAGTATATCGAACCTTAAAAAACCAGGATGTTTTAGCACGCTGTTACACAATCAGAGTTAGGGGACCTTTAAACAGTGGGCGTGATGCTTTGCGATTTGCTTACTTGACCTATTTTTGTTAATAGGTCTTTAATTCTCTTTAAATTTGCCCCATCCTTGGGTTTTATTAAATTCCGGAATGCACATGTATCGTTGAGTCCTCCAGGGTAACAAAATGTCAACAGATTAAAGAGTACTTTTTTTTTTCATTGCCTGCAACCTTCTGGAGTACAACACCAACCTAAATCTCATTAGAAAGGAGGCTTGCCCCCCTGCTGGTCCTACCCCAGAACTTCTGATTGTAAGACTGGGAAAACCCAAGAAATTAAACCAAAGATTAAGTTCCCCTCCAACAATTTCAGCGTTTACCACATATACAAATTCTTCTCTAGGGATTGGGCTTAACAGAATGAGGTGATTTTAACCCTGTCTTCCTCCAAGTGAGCTGTACCATCTAGAATTATGTTCACTGGGTGCTTGATCGGGAGATAGTTTGGAGGAGATGCCAATTTAGAACCACTAGAATGTTCCCAGTTTAAAACAAAAGCATCAGGAAGGATCTGGAGAAACGATCAGCCCTGCGTGTTGTTTGTGGGAATGTAACATGGTGCTGTCATTGTGGAGAGCAGCTTGATGGGTGGTCCCTGAGTGGGTTAAACAAAGAGTGACCTCATGATCCAGAATTCCTCTCCTAGACTTCCCCTTGGAATAATCACACGCCGATACCCAAACTGAGAAAATGTCTGACAAATATTTATAGCAGTAGTATTCAAAATAGACGAAAAGTAGAAACAATACAGGTGTGCCTCAGCTAAGAAATGAATGAATAAAATGTGGTAGATCCATAAAATGAAATATTACTTATTCATTACAAGGAACAGGGCACTGATTATTTCAATAATATGAATGGAGATGGAAGACCTTGTGCTAGGAAAAGAAGCCAGATATTTTTTAAAAAGAGGGAATGATTTTATTTATAGGAAATGATTTGAATAGCCAGATTCATAGGCTTGTGGTTGTCAGGGGCTGTGCTTGTGTTGGGCTGGGTGGAAGGAATAACTAATGGATACAGACTATTAGGATGGAGAAAATGGTTTACTACTAGATGATGTGTCTGCATTCCATCATGACTATTAAACAGATGGCTCATGAATATGATTGCATGAATTAGGTATCACTAATTGGGCTTGATGACTTTTTAAAAAGAAGGAGTATGTGAAGTTGGTAGAAAAAAATGGTGGTGGAGGATGAGGGAGGGAGGGATCGGGGAAGAGGGAATAGGTAGTGGATCAAAACACATGATCAAAAAGCATTGTATACATGAATGAGAGTCCCCCGAAAATCATCAGAAAATACAAAAGGGCTGGGGGATGTAGCTCAGTGCCATGGCATCTGCTTAGCATGTACAAGACCCTGCGTTCAGTCCCCAAAACACACATGCACATGCTGGATACCCACCATGCAGGTATGCACACCTGCAGGCAGGCAGAAAAAGAGCAGCAATCTGGGTTCTCATACCCAATATGCATCTATGATCCTTTCTGTTATTGCAAACAAAAGAATCAGGTCTTCTTTGGCAAGCCAGCAGCTTGCACGGCACAACACAATGGCAGAGTGGACACTTGGGAGAGGGAGGCATGGGTTAGTCCTGGCTCCTTTATTCGGTGTGTTGTTAGATACGTTACCAATTTCTCTCATATGAAGCACGTAGTGGCCCACGGGACCCACCTCACAGGGTTGCTGGCGACATGGCACTGTCTATGAAGAGTGGCTTTGTGCTCCACATCCCAGTTACTTCTTCTCTATGAGTGGGAACCACTCCAGTGAGTCCCTGACTCTTGCATGAAGGATCTCATGAGTGAAAGTGCACTCTGCAGCCCCAGCCAGTGGCTCTAGTTTCAGGGCAGTGTGGAGAATTTATTTAGCGTGTGGAGTACACATGTATAAGTATGTATAAGGTGCTTGTGTGTGCCTTACATAAGCTCATGTGATTGTGTGGAGGCTATCACTCTTCACTCTGCTTTTGAGACATGGTTTCTCACTGAACCTGTAGCTTGCTATTTTGGCTAAACTAGCTGGCCAATTAGCCCCCAGGACCCTCTTGATTCCTCCTCCATGCTGTCCCTAGCACTGGGATTGCAGGCCCTCATCGCCATGCCTGACTTTTGATATGAATGCAGGGCATCAAAACTCAGGTCTCCACCTTGTGCACCAAGCACTTTACCAAGTAAGGCAGCTCCCCAACTCCATGCAGGCAGCATTCAAAATATGGCTGGCTTGCCTCTCTTCTGGGACTAGCTGCTATACGCTACCTAGAGGAGCCTGCGCAAGCTGACCAAAGCCCCCTGAACCCTCTGCCGGTGCTAGGTCAGTTCCTACCTGTCTAGCTCCTTCTGGGAGGCAACACAGGTCACCTGGCCCCAGCTGGGCCACAGATTTTTCCACTGGGGATTAGATCCCAGCCCCAGGGCCAACTGTTAAAGCTTTGTCACAAGTGCCCAGAGATTTTAAGGTTCCTGGAATCAGACTCTTAAGTCAGTGGCTCCAAGTGTTCATTCCACAGTGTTTTGAGACACTTAAGGTTTTCATGCAGGGAGGCTTCAGAACAGCCTGCAAGGCACAGGATCGCTCAGACGAAGCTGTATGACTTAGGGTATCCGAGTGCTAAGGCTGAGAGGCCCCTGGTCTTGGTGAATCTGTTGTCTAGGAACCTCTCTGTGAGGATCTTACCCTGCGCACCACCGCCATAGCCTAGAAGCTGGGAAGGTGTCACAGTACTCTGTGGATGAGGACAGTAAAGATCCGCAAGGGATGATGACTTGGTAGAGCTAGGATTTCGACTTAGATCTGTTCAGGCCCTGATGATTTAATCACCTTAGTAAAATGAGGAAAGGACTCAGAACTTTGGCCACACCAGACCAAACAGGGGGAAAAGATCTTTACTTAGATAAACCTGGCTTCATAAGTGCCCTTTCTTGCCCAAGGGCTGTGTAGTGCAGTCCTTGTTTGTGATATTCCTTTGGAGCATCACGGGGAGGCAGGCAGACTTTCTAACTGACAAATTAAACATGTCATGCTAGGAATGAAGAACCCAAGGCAAGGGAGACCTGCTTCCTCACACTGCAGAGAAGCCGCCTGACTGTTCTGAAGGCCAGCATCACGGGGAAGGGAAGAAGAAAGAACATGGAACAGCATCAGAGAGGGGGTGACTGAGTGGACACCATGGAGTGCCAGGAGAGAAGCATGGCTCTAGAGGGGAGGGGGACTTTCCCACAGAGCCTACTGTTCTGCCTAAGAAATGGGAGGAAGAGGCCATGTTCTACTTAGTCATCTTTCCCTATGGTACAGAGGAAGAAGAACCATAGGGCCTTTTCAGCCTGCTACAGAGGTGGCATGTGGGTTCAGGTGCCAAAAAGGTCAGAGCCCCTGAGCTAGAGTAACAGGTGGTTATGAGCTGCTGGTGTGGGTGCTGGGGACAGAAGTTGGGTTCTCTGAAAGAGCAGCGAACGTTATTAACTGCTGAGCCTTCTCTGGAGCCACTGAGTGCCTTTAAGAAAAAAAAAAGTGTGTGTGTGTGTGTGTGTGTGTGTGTGTGTGTGTAGAGGACAGAGGGTAACCTTAGCTGTCATTCCTCAGGACACTGTCCACCTCACATTTTAAATATATGTTGTCTCTCTGACCTGGCACTAGGCTAGTCTGGCCAATGGGCTCCAGGGATCTGTCTGTCCCTGCCACAGTGCTGGGGTTACAAGCATATAGTTCAGCCATTCTCTGCATTTAATAGGTTCTGGAGCTCAAACTCCTCAGGCTTATAAGGCGACCTCTCTTCTGACTGAGCTTCCTAGTGCCACTTTGTGAACTTCCTGGACCGTTAGATATATTTGTCTAGGATTCTGTCAGTACTCTTTCTCTTCAGCAGTTTCTGCCTACCATACTGCTTGTTGTTTGTGGTGGTTCTGCCAGCTCTTCACCTGACCCCTGGCATTGGTTTCCTGACAAATCTCTTTCTGCCTCAGGACCTTAACACCTGCTATTACTTCTTGCTGAAACATTCATCCTGGATTTTGATGATCATTTGGTGCCTAACTTAGCTGTCATCTCTTCAGAGAAGCCTTCCCAGACTTCCCAGTCTTGAGCACACCTTCAGCACACAGATACAATACAGTCATGCCAGGCCATGCTGCCCTCCACAGCGCCGGGGTCGTTTTGATTTGACCCATGGATTTATGTTAAAACAGAAGTGCTGAGAGCCAATCCTGCCAGTCATGCTCACTAGTCCCTGTTGCAGGGTGGACTGTTTCATGCTGACTGTGCAGTCTTAAGTGTTTGCTGATGCTTAATGGATTGAGTCCACAGCAGTTCCTGGCCCTGGGATGGTGATGCTGACGGGTGCTGGTGCATGAATATATTCACCAGCTCAGTATACAGTCAGCATCTGCATAAAAGAGCGGTCTGTGTGGCATTGGGGTGCTATGAGGCTGGGCATGAGATTGGTGCCAAAATCATTGTGCACAATTTCAGTTTGGAATCATAAATGCAGTCAGCCCTCTGTATCTGCGGACTCTGTACCTGCAGAGTCAATCAACACTGGGTTGGAAATATTTTTTAAAAACTGCATGGGTACAGAACATGCCATGATCTTATCATCCCCTAACCTGCTTAGACGGCATTTAGGGTGTATCAGGAGATGTAGAATTTAAAGCTCATGAAAGATGAGTGTTGGTGATACGCACACACTGCAGTGCTCTCAACGTGGCTATGTGCCGTTTGGTGTTCGTGGAGGGGTGATTATATACAGTTAAAAAATGATCTGTAAAAATTCCATCTGCAAGCTGAGGGTTGGTATCTGAGTGGACTTCAGTTTCTTCTTTAATATTTTGAGATTTTTTTTCTATAGAAAGCACAGATTTTTCAACGACCAGGAAGATTAAAATTTAAGGGAAGATTCATGTTTTTTCAAGATTTGAGCGTTGGTGTGGGGGAAAAAAAATCTGCCTTCAATAAAAAGGAAAAATGTGTAAAAGAAAATGGGACACATACACACAAGTGCATGTACACACAAGTGTTTGAATACACAGATGTGCTTGCACACATGCATTCACAAACAAGGGCATGTGTACACATAAGCACATGCATACACACAAGTGGCAACATGCAAGTGTGAACACACACAGATGTGCTTGCACACACATGCATGAATACACACAAGTGCATCCATAGGCACACGTGCATGCATACACACACACCTACAAGTGAATGCACGTATATACACACACACATACATATGCACACAATGAAAAATGGAAAAGATTCTCCAGCTTAAAGACGAATCCACCTCACTCTGCAACCAAAAGCTGTACTTCACACAAATTATCTAAGCTCTTTGAGCCTTGATGGCCCCGTCTGCTAAATGGAGACAGTAATCAATACCCATAGATATCATAATGGTTATACATTTCACATATAAAACTGTGGCTAGCACATAACAAACATGCCATTTGTGTCAGCTGGCCTTTGGGGTATGCCAAAGAACTATGTTAGGCTCTGCAAAATAGTATCATAACTGTTTAATTCCCCCTCCCCAGTGAATTTCTCTGTGAGGGAGGGACAATCCATTGATAGAGTGGAAACTGGACATCAATTCAAGCCACCTACTCAATAGGCCATTTGATTATTAACTCCAGGGCCCAGCCCTGTGACTCCATCCTGGAGAAGCTGCTGAGGAGATTGATGGGCCAAGCCTCCAGGCTATTCCTCCAGGCTAAGACTCTGATCAATGCCTGCTTTGGACATTCTGCCCTCTGGTGACAGATTCTGGAAGTGCAACTTTCCTATGGTGTGCAGCCTCCCAGTGGGCTCTAGAGTTCTGTTGCAGGTCAGAAACCCACATCTCTGTCTGTCTTAGTCAGGGTTCCTATTCCTGCACAAATATCATGACCAACAAGCAAGTTGAGGATGAAAGGGTTTATTCAGCTTACATTTCCACATTGCTGTTCATCACCAGAGGAAGTCAGGACTGGAACTCAAGCAGGTCAAGAAGCAGGAGCTGATGTAGAGGCCATGGAAGGATGTTTCTTACTAGACTTCTTGGGGAAGTCTGGCTTGCTCAGCTTGCTTTCTTATAGAACCCAAGACTACCAGCCCAGGGATGGTACCACCCACAAGGGGTTTCCCCCCTTGATCACTAATTGAGAAAATTCCCCACAGCTGGATCTCATGGAGGCATTTTCTCAACTGAAGCTCCTCTCTCTGTGATAACTCCAGCTTGTGCCAAGTTGACAAAACCAGCCAGTACACTGTCCATCTCCAGTCAGGTGCAGTGAGGCTTTTGCTGCTGCCTCTCAGTTCTGGCTCCAGGCCCACCTTGCCTTTCATCTACCCCTGCTGGCCAAGGTGACCATGGCAGCCAGAGGCTAGCTGTCACTGGCCCCAGTGCTTATTCACACCAGCAGCCTGGTTCCTGTCACTTCCACAGGTAAAGAGCTCAGGGGAAATACTGTGGATAGAAGGCAGAACCCCAAGACGGAAATGTGCCACATATGGGGTCTCCAACCCTGCCCCCCTAGTCTTATCTGGGGACCTCCTCTCCTGGACACATTTATCCATGGACCCAGAGGTTGCTTAGAGAAATGAGTTTCCACGTGTGGTTGAAGCTGCGGGGGGTGGGGAGGAGCTTCACAGATTATATTAGATGGAAGAAACAACATTTTTGGGTATTACTGTCACTCCCCTCCCCCAACCTCCTACCCCACCCCACCTCTCATACACATGCCTACATTGCCTATAAGGTACAAATGTGTCTCTCCTCCTCTGAAACATCCCTTCCCAGCCCACACCACCCTGGCACAGAGTGAGCGTCTTGTTCCTCAGCTCATGCTGTATTTAGCTCTCTCCTCTCCCTCACACAGGAATCCCCTGTCCTGCCCATATTCTAGCACAGCTCCTGAAGGCCCTGAGAGGCATGAGCTCCTAACGTGAGATTGACAGCTGCAGCCTCAGGCTAAGGGCAGTGTATGACTTCCCACTTGGACTGTAAATTTACCAAGGGAGCCATGAGCATGTCAGGTACCTCTCTCAGTAGCTATTCCTATTCCAGCAAGGTACCCAACACAGGAAGGGACCAGTGTTTGTGAATGAATGAATGAATGAATGAATGTGCAAATTATGAGAGAAGCTGTTCACCCTTCAACATCATCGGCTTCCTCTTCACACCCCCATGCTTTCGAGGCCTCTGAATCCACTTGCCCCTTTGTCTGCCCCAGACTCCTCAGTGTGTCGAGTGTCTCCAGTACATAAGCCAGAATTACTTTGTAGCAAACATCCTAATGACTTCTGGCTTGACTCAAAAGAGACATGAGCCCATCAATATGAGCAAAATGAATTTCTGATTACCGCTCAGGCACTGTGAATATTTCTGTCTTGCCTGGTGTTTTTTCCCTTAACTGAAGCATGAAATATACTGGACAGCTCCTCAGAAGAGCTGGGAGGGGGGTGAATAGGGCTTGGGGGCTGATCTCTGAGGACAGAGCAATGCTGAGAATAATCCTCGGGAGAAAGGAGAGGACAGGCTTGATCCGGCAGCGGACTTGGCTCTAGCCTGTAATTATAATTTGCTTTCGATTTCACGGCTGCATTGGTCAAGGCCGGGGGATAAGAGCCGACAGTACAACATCAACGTCTGTGAGCCTGTGATTTTGGAGGGAGGTTAATGGGGAGGAGGGTTATAAAACTCATTCTCATGTCCAAAAACCCTCCCAGCGTGTACCGGAGGCTCCTCTGTGCCTGCGGTGTGTGGACAGAAAGGTGAGTTGGATAAGAGCCATGGAGCACAGGGCTGTGGGCTGGGGTAGACAGGGCCTGAGGTTCAAATAAGGGCAGTAAGTCCAGAGCCAAGCAGGCGGTCCTGGGTGACTTCGTGGACATGGTATTCTTAGCAAGTCATGGCATAGACAGTATCAGTATCAACTCCCTTAAACTAATGCCATCCCAGGGCTAGTTAGACAGGCTTGTTACTGAGTGACCCCATTGACTGGACAGGAAATCAGGAGAACTTTGCTTCTCACCATTCATTCCCTACTTCTCTTTCTGCAAGGCCCGGCTTGCATTGGCCACTCTCAGAGGACCTCGGCACCGAAGATGCTGAGCTCCATGGGGCTCACTGTTTGCATTCAAACCATGGCTTCTCGCTTTCACTTGCTGTGATTTTAGACTCTGGGCCTTCTTTTCCCTGCCTGGAGTGCATTGGGATACAGATCACACGCATGAAGCAAGGGGTTCTGAGTGGTCAGAGGGCAGATTGTGAGATTTAGAGCCCTGCCAAACAGACAATTCACTCATCCACAAGCCCACAAACAGCCTCTCCCTTGGGTGCTCGGGAAAAGCAGTAGCCCTGTCTGGTGAGGATGAGCTGGGATCCACCAGGACCATATCTTTTTGGACTCATGTACTTTTCAGCCTGACATTCCAATGCCTGGAACACAAGGGGAGAGGTGAAGAGACTATATGCTGTGCACTTCTTCAAGGGCCAAGCCAGCTGTTATTGAAGGGGGAAAGCCTCCAAGTGGCAGGTCTCTTGACCCACGTGACTTGCAGCCTACTTGCCCTCCACAGAGTGCTGGGCCCTTCCCCATTTAAGGGAGCATCCTAAGTGAGATCCCCTTGAAACATGATTTTCCTGCTCGGATACCCTGTCTTAGGCTTTATGGCTGTTTTCCAGTGTGGTTTAACACTTTCTCTTCCATAGATGTTTCTAGCTCAGTGGAGGAGATTTGAGAGGGCAGTGTGGCCTTCTGGGAGAACGGGTAGCATGGGATGTGGCAAGGAAGCCTAGAGTGGTGTTGGTAGGTCTAGTCTGTCTCCTGGAAAACCTCCCCTGTCTCTCACCTATAAAATGGGATGAGGATGGACCAATTCTAGTGACTGGGAGAGCTGACAGAACCAACTTCAGAGAGGGAAATCATGGTGTCAGAATGTTTCAGTCCACCATGGCAGGGTGGGTGGGTGGGCAGGGTGGGAAACCTTGGCTTGAGCTGCAGGAGTCGGGAGCATCGGTGGTTCATACCATGGCCAACCAGGAAGCAGAGAGGTGGCACACTTGTGCTCAGCTGGCTCTCTCCCTTTCCACCCTGCAGTCTATCCAGGCCCCCAGCCCATGGGAAGATGTCAGACACATCCAAGGTGGCTCTAGCCCTGCAATGGCCTTCTGCAGTAATGTACTCACAGACACACCTAGAGTGTGCCACAACCTTCTAGGTCGTTCTAAATTCAGTCAAGCTGACAGTGGGCATAGACCTCACACAATAAGTACCTCCTGAGGCTGCTGTGCAGGATCTAACAACTGCAGAGGGCTCTTGACATTCCTTCAGCAGCTCCCCTGGAACATAGCTGGGAGACCTCAGCAGCATGCTGTTTTGAGGCCCAGCTGGGAGCGAACAACTCACTCAAGCCTTTCTTCTGGGAGAAGGGTCAACGTTTAGCCCTGTGACCTGTAGGGTCAGTCCTAAAGAAGGAGCAAGCATGCAATGCACTAACCAAATAAGTCAAGTCCCTCTCCTACGGACCCAAAGGGAAGTTAAGCTAGTGCATGATAGCGCAGGCCACAGGTCGGGGCATGAGCCCATCCTTCTAATGATTCTGTGTGATGTGGCCAGTAATGTGTGTTTCTGACATAAGCAGATTGTCTGAGCAGAACTGGCCCCCATGAGGAGTGACAGGCCAGACTATGAACCCCTTGGGATGGCCTGAACAGTGGGCCTATTGTGTGAACCTCAAGGTTTGTTCATTCTCTGGGTGGAAATTCCAAGGGATTCACAGTAGTGACACTCTGGGTTAGGAAGGAGGCTCCTATGTCTATGAAAACATGTCCTCAAAGATGGCTGTCAACCCTGGCACCCCTGAGGTCCAGGGAGAGAGACCCTTTTCAAGAAGCCTCCACCCTTCCTGTGAAAGAAGGAAGCAACTGGGCATTAAATGGCGGGATGTTTTGATGTCGTTTTTATTGCTGACATGATTTAAAACTATCGGGCCAGATGTGGTGAGAAGCCATGCAGAGTTGGCTCCTGATTTGATGTAGTAAGATAGATGTAATCTACAATTCCTTTACCATCTCAGCGTGGGGTAGCCATGCCCCACCCACCTCCAGAACTCTTGCATCTTCCCAAACAGAACCCAGGTCAGCAGCTTCTTTCTCACTCCCCTGCCCCGTGTACCTGTCAACAACCATTTCCATTTGCTGGGCCTGTGATTTCGAACACCCTAAGCACTCTGTGGAGATAGAATCGGGAAGTCCCCTGCTCTGTTGTAACTAGCTTACTTCACGTAGCATAATGACTTCAGAGTTCATCCATGCTGAACCCACCATCATACCCCATTCCCTTTTTCAGGACCGAATAGTATTCTATTCTCTGCACACTGCACACTTTATCTTGTTATCTTGCTATCCGTTCATGGACGTTTGAGTTCCCTCTACCTTTGTTGTTGTTGCGAATAGTCCACTGAGTATATTCACATATGGATTTTGGCTCAAGCACCTGCTTTCAGTTCTTCAGGATCTATATACCTGGAAGTAGAATCACTGCTGGACTATGTGGTGATTCTATGTTTCGTTGTTTTTAGAAATTTTATCATGATCTTAAACTGTTGATATGCATCTAGGGTTCAAAATAAAGGAAGGGTGGGGTACAGGAGACTGCAGCAAAGGAACAGAGAGAGAGAGAGAGACAAAGAGAGATCACATCAGCCATGCGCTGATTATTGTCTGAGCCGCAATGGATACATGAGTGTTCACACAATATTCTGTAAACTTCTAGGCACTTTTAATAGTTTCTGGATGCAGTGATACCGCCCAGCACAGCGGCCACAGTACCTCAGCATCTCACACAATAAGGGTTTGTGTCCCTTATGCAGTACTCCAGGCTGAGCTCCTGGCTGGTAGACCAACTTCCATGTGCTCACTCAAGGACCCAGGCTCCTTCCTGCTTGTAGCTCAGACTGCTTTGGTAGAAAAAATGTATGTGCTTCGTGACTGGTGGATCTAGAGGGCACATGTCCCTACACTAGTGAGAACAGAACATCTGGCCCCATGTACCAGCAAAAGGGCCTGAGAAGCATGCAACCTTTTTCTCACTCTGCCCTTGGAAGGGTACCATTGTCTCTTGCCCGTCTCTCCCATGTGACCATCCCATCCACTCTGCCACTGGATGCTCACAACACACAGGCAATGGGTACCACTGCCTGAGTAACTGAGGCTTCCTGATACCTCTTCCAGCCGGTGGCTGAACTGGGATCTGAACCCAGACCTCTCATCCTCTGTAAAACTGCTCTCTGGATAAATGGTGCTCGGCCCTGAAGTTGTACAGCCCAAGCTAACACAGCCTTAGAATCCGGCCCCACCCGCTTCTCTGGCCTCCCGCGTGGCCTGGCCAATCCTCTTTTCCCGTCCCACAACTCCTGCCTTGGTACTAAGGCAGAGAGCATCCCACCAAAAGCTAAGTGGGGTGGTGACATGGCCTGGGACGCCGGGCTCCTCAGGGGCAAAGCTGCCTCCTCTGCCTCCTTCCCAGTCTCTGTCCCTGCTGCATCCTCCAAAGCATAACCTCGGCCCTCCCCCAAATCCCAGGGCTCCACTGCTCCTTAGCAGCTGTCACTTCCTGTGCCTTCTTCCCTGGGCTCCTGAACTTTGCTGCTCAAATCTTTGCTGGCCCTCGGGCTCCCTCATTCCCTGAGAGTCCAATTCCCAAGCACCCCCTTCTACTTGTTTTCTTCCGGTTGTTTGGTCTCATAGCTGGCGCCTCTCTGCTTGTTTGGTCTGATGCTAGGAAGTCCCTTCGGAGGAGCAGGGCATCTTTCTTCCTTCCCCCATGTTTCCAGGAACCCCATCATATAGGACCTCTCCCCACAGTTCTTCCCCTGCCCCAGGCTCCTCTGGATCTGTCTTCCCAGCCTACATGGTCCTTCCAGTGCCCAGTCCAATGTCTTCTCTCCTGGATTGTCCCCAGTTCTGTCTTCTTCCTCACAGCTCAGGATGACAGTTTCCCCGGGATCACAGTAAAAGGAGACCAGCCAAGCCACATCAGCACACTGGGCTGGACCACTCTGGTGTATATCCCAAACACAGAGGGATCAGCTGCTAACAGACGTACTTCTTCAGTGTCACATGGGAGAGACTGATAAACACTTCTTACTACCTTTGTCTCAGTTTCAGCCCCTCCTGATGGGGGACCTGCCTCTGACCACTTGGTCCCCCCACTTTAAAACCTAACATGGGTTTGATTAAAATGGTTTCTGGAGATTTGGACTTTACAGCCTGCGATTTGAGATGCGGACAGGGAGTTACTCTCTGTGGCTCGGCTCTGCTCCTTGTCGTCCGCAGCGCAGGGGCTCCTCTGTAGGTCCCTAGCCCCTCCAGGTGTTTCTTTCTGCCACTTTACTCTTCACCTCACTCACAGCCAACAGCTTTTTAACGCAAGTGGTCTGGGGACACTACAGATCTAACTTTAGGAACCACAGGTCCCATGGGGCCGGGGAGGCTGTGTGGCGCTGGGTGAGGTGACGCTACTCTGTGTGGCAAACCCTGATATTACATCATCTTAGTAGTGTTCAGGTTGGATTTCTGGCTGGTGGAACACCCTCCGTAAGGTTACTTAGGGACCCAGGCTCCTTCCCTGTTGTGGCTCAGCCTCCTCTTTGGTGGAATACACACATGCTGCCTGGCTGGTGGATCTGCATGGTATGTGTCCCTGCACTGGTGAGAATAGGGTATCTGGTCCTATGCACCAGCAAAGGCCTAAGAAATGTGCCTGGGTAGATGAAACTTGGCAGCATTGCCATGAGAAGAGAGGAGCACAGACAGCACTGGAGGGCAGCTGACTGTATCTGACCCACATGGGAATCAGTATGGCAGGGGTTTGTCATGGCCATCCCAGCATTGTGCCTAGCCTGCTATAGTGTGGCTCTGCCACTACATTGTCATGGTCCCTCCCTCTGAATCTGGGCATAGGACTTTCTGGATCAGTAATATGTGACAGAAAAGACCATGTGCTCATTGAAGACTCCATTAGCAGCTTCCATCTGTCCTCTAGGACTCACAGCAGTACAAGTGACAAAGACAGATTCCCAGATGACTGTTAGTGCTACTCATGTGTGCCCCACACTGAGTGAAGCCTTCGGATGACAGAGATATCAGCACCATCTACTGCCGTGCCTTTGACCCCCAGGTGCAGATGGGATTGGCCCAGCTCTGTGCTCTCATCCACCTGCTCCGGCCACAGGAGGACACTGTGGCTCCTTTCTCCATCTGCTCCTTCTCCCATCCCTGTCCCCTATTCGTCATCTTGTTCTTTCTTTTGATGGTATCAGAAACTCAAGCAGGAAGTCTTCCAGTGATAGGACAGGATTTCCAGACCCAAAAGTCCACATGAGGGAAAGGAATACATTGAACTGGCAAGCATATCTGGTAACTGATGACTCCTGGGTCACTTAGAATGATTGAAAGATGATAGCTCTGAGCTGTCAGCCTGGCGCCACTCCCGCCTGGTGTAGCCTCACAAGGCTCAGGGATTAGAGCTCTGCTTGCTGGAACACTAGGGCTGCTCATGTCTGGGTTGTGTGGCAGATTTGGCTCTTAGCTACAACCGTCCATCATTAGGACTCCTAGCTGCAGTGTACATCCTGCTCATAGCCAGTATTTCCTTCCAGATCATTCCATAGCCTTCAGTAGTCATGTAGACGATACCTTGGTTGAGTTTGAATACAGGTGTCCTCCTCACCAGAATTCTCATGTTGAAATTTAATCTACTTGTAGAATTAAGACACAGGGCCTTTGGGGAAGCGAGGCACCAGTGTCCAGGCCTGAGAGGATTCTGGTTGTCTGTCATGTAAGGACACATAAAAGGGTTGTCACAGACAAGGATGCTAGCACCTTGATCTTGAGCCTCCAGAACAGTGAATTCCCATTGCTTATGAGCTGTGTGGTGTGAACCTCTGAGGTTCCATCTCAGCAAAGCCTTCTGAGGTGTGCAGAGGAGGTGTCAAAGCACAGAGGGGATACAGCCATTGCTTGCTTGCTTTTCCCATCATTTGAGGGATCCAAAGTAGCATAGCAGCACCTCTTCTCGGTTTTCTAAAGGACAGTTGCTAACTGAAGGTTCTGGAAGTTTCCATCATTGTCCAGCTAGTAACCAACTTTCAGCATGGACTGCACAGTGAGCATGATCACTGGGTACTGCTGTCCCACCTGGAAAGAAACAGCCATGGTATCCAGGTCCATCCAGGAGGCCAAGCTCTGCACAGAGCTCATGCTGCAATAACCCCTGGACTTCTCTTCTCAGCCTGTGTATGCCATGTTCTTTATAAATAGGAAGGTTTTGCTTGGCTTATGGAAAAAAAATCACATCCATTTGTAATGTTTTTAAAAATGTGTGTGTGTGTAAGACAGAGCAGGGGAGGGAGGAAGGGAGGGAGGGAAGGAGGGAGAGACCACCTATGGAAGTTAGAAGACAAATCTTTGAGGATTTACTACAGTCCTTTAACTGTGTGGGTCCTGGGGATTGAACGCAGATCATCGACCATGGTCTTTACTCACCGAGACATCTCCTTGACCCCAAGGCATCCGTCTTATAAAATAGAATTAATGCATTTCTAGAGCAGGAAGACCATAGTGCAAGGTTCCATAGGAAGTCTGGATCCCCTGCTCTCGGCACCCTCAAGGCCTGTCTGTCTATGTGGACATGCCGCTTGGACTTCCTGGACTGGGAGCAGTGTGTTTTGCTCTGTGAGAGTCTGGCCATTGGTTGTCTTGAGATGGGTCTCCTCTTTCATGGCTTCCCTCCTGCTCTCTACTTTTAAGTGAAACCCTCTTAGTTTCATCTCTGGCTGTCTTTGGTGACCGTGTTTGTGTTCCTCATGGGGTGAAGTTAACTGCATATGCTATCTTGGCTATCATTTGCTAAGAATTAGACTGAGGGGCTGAGATGGCTCAATGAGCAGAGTGCTTGTGCTAGCACAAGGACCTGAGTTCAAATCTCCAGCACCTACATAAAAAGCTTGGCATGGCCATGCTTGTGCCTACGACCCTAGTGTTGTAAAGGCAGTAACAATAGGACTGCTGGAGCTTCCTGGCTGTCAGCCTAGCTCTAGGTTCAATGAGAGACAGTCTCGAAGGAATAAGGAGGAAAGTGGATAGGACAGGACACCTGACACCATCCTGTGGCCTTTGTGTGCAGCTGCACACCCATGTGCACATATACTCCAACACACGTGCGCACATACGCACACATGCATGCAGGCAGGCATGCACAGTTTTGTTGCCTTTATGGCCCTTTTGCTGCAGTACTTCACAGTTAATTCTCAGCTGCTTGTCGTTGAGCCTACTGTGAAATCCACCAGAGTGGCTGGCTGAGGTTGTATTTGGGAATGCAGAGGTGTCTATTCTAAGACTCCCACAGCACAGGAGCCACCTTCTGTGCCTACCACCTGCTGTTCCCGCCTGGCTCCAGCCTGAGTCACTTTTGCTTGTGGCCATCTGTGACTAAGTGAACGATCACGGCCTGGAGTTATTTGGGTGTGTGTCATTGGCTTGAAAAATGGATCTGTAATGAGCAAGAGTAGCTTCCTTCACTCTCTTGCCAACTGGCAATGAGGGAAGAGCTTTGCATGTGTGAGAAGATGGGCCAAAGCTGGGGAGCCTGGGCTCCTTCAGGTTAGCATCAGTTCAATTTTCTTTACATTTTAGAGTGTGAAGGATCAAACCCAAGGCCTTACACATGTTAAGGCAATGCTCTGTCACAGGGCTCTCCTACAGCTCCCGGGGCAGGGGAGGGTATATGTAGTTAGTTAGTTGCTTTTGAGACCAGCCTTTGCTATGTGGTCTAGGCTCGCCTTGAATATCTGGGTTCAAGCCCTGGGCTCAGGTGATTCTCCTGGCTCTGCCTGTGGAGTAGCCATGATTATAGGTGTGTGCTGTGCCATCATCCCAAGGATGGTTAGATTAGCAAACTCAGAAAGGGCAAGTGAGCAAGTATAAAGGTCAGAGAAGAGAAAGTAGGGTGTGGAAGAGGGTGATAGGCTAGAGCCATGGGCAGGGCCAGAGTTTGAAGCAGTGAAGATGATTGCTAAGAGTTCTGCTTGGTGTGACCTGAAATCAGCATGCTGGGGTTCAATGAGTTCACCCGTAAAAAGGTCTTTCCTACCAAAACTTTTCTCACTTGAAACATTGGTGCACTAACACACTGGTATTTTGAACCTATAGAATGTATGGGATTTGTCTCCCAATAGGCCCGGACCCCTCCGCATCCTCACTGAGAACAAGCCATAAAATCAAACTGAGTGATGGATGGATACCAGACACCCATCATTTTGGCAGCCCCAGTTGTCCACATATCCGTTGATCCACTGAGGTCAACATCAAAAATTGGGTGTCAGGGTTGCCAAATGTGTTGGAAGCCAACAGTCACAGGCTGTTTTGGTGCTGAACTAAGTGCTCTCATCTTCGGGTCAGTAGAAGCCAAGGAGGGCCTCTGAAGACCAGCCTGGCCCAACCACATTGGGCCCAAAAGAGGTGAGGCTGGCACCAGCTCATAGCTGGAGTGGGCATTACTGGGAAATGCCAGAGGTGTGATCACCTAAAAACAGTTATGGAGAGAAGACTGCTGGGAGACATGTTTCAGTGGCAGCTGCTCTATTGCTCACACAATCTGGAATCTTCCTCAGCTCCTTATACCAGACTCTGGGGCAGGAATTCAGCTGGCCACCAAGGCTGTGAACGAGGAGGAGAGAACCCTTCACTCCTTGGGTGGCTGGAGGCTCTGGAAGAAAGGGTTCTTGTAGATTGGAGAATTGCAACAGAGGGAGTAAAATTTGTTCACTGTGAAGATGGGCGGAGGAAAGTAGTGGAACCACCTGCAGGTGTGCAGGGAGGAGAACCTGCAGGTGTGCAGGGAGGAGAACCTGCAGGTGTGCAGGGAGGGGATCCTGCAGGTGGGCAGGGAGGGGAACCTGCAGGTGGGCAGGGAGGGGAACCTGCAGGTGGGCAGGGAGGAGATCCTGCAGGTGGGCAGGGAGGAGATCCTGCAGGTGGGCAGGGAGGGGAACCTGCAGGTGGGCAGGGAGGGGAACCTGCAGGTGGGCAGGGAGGGGAACCTGCAGGTGGGCAGGGAGGAGAACCTGCAGGTGGGCAGGGAGGAGATCCTGCAGGTGTGTGGGTGACATACAGGGAGATGTATGTGTCAAACACCCTGTGGTGTGTGAGTCCTGACGAGCTGTGTGACCCTGGATTCATATGTTGTAACCATCCATGGTCCCCAAATGCTACCATTATTTGTCTTTTTGAGACATGGTTTTACATAGCCATACTGACTTTAAATTTCCTGTAGCTAAGGATGTCCCTGAATTCCATCCTCCTGCCTCTTCTTTCTCAGTACTTGGATGACAGCCAGCACCATTATGCCTGAATCACATCATGCTGGAATTGAACCCAGAACTTCTTGTATACAAAGCAAGTACTCTGCCAACTGAGCTACATCCCTGGGCCCCAAAGTGTGCAGAATTGAGGTCCCACATACTCCCCTCTACCTTTTCTGGGTCTGCACATTTAGTGACCACTGGGAAGGAAGACCTGCTCTCTCAGAAATCACTCCAGTGTGTCTCTGATACCATTAGAACTGTGGTGGGCTGTGCAGGTGACCCACGAGCTGTTCCACACCCTTAGAAAATAGTGTGAGGTCACAGCCACAGTGGCCAAGAAACTCAGAAACCTCAGAGGTCACTGTGTGCCTTTCAGTCTGTATTCAAAACAGCAGCCTCCATGGGGATGCAGGAATCTGGACTCCTGTCCTGAGGGTCCACTATTTTCCAGAGGTGGCTTTTGAGGAGTAGGGTAGAGCCAAGAAGGGGCTGCTTCTGCATAGCTGCAGACAGTGACCATAGATTGCAGTCCAGGGTGTTTGCCTCCAGGAAGCACCTCTGCTGTGTGGGAACAGGGCCTTGGGGGGCACTCCCTCTCCTACCCTGCAACCTCATCCCATGCCAGGGCAGGCAGGATTCATCAATGCCTTGCTTCACACAGGTAGTTCTCAGTAAACCGACTCCAGACACCATTGGGTCACCTTTAACTAGACTGTGACGCGGCATCTGTTTGCTTTTCTCTTCTACATTTTTCTAATATACTTCTCTATAGATTCAGTGATGCATGTTCAGCTGATGGTGTTTACTCCCTGGAAAATAATTGCTGCATTTTATAAAGAAAACATTTGAACAAACCAGTCTAGTTCAATTACCATTAGAAAAGAGTGAATAGGTGCCCTTGGTTCTATGTGTATGCCTTGGTCCCGCCCTGAACTGGCAGGCCACACAGTCACACAGTAGTGATGGAGGGTTGATTGTCTGGGTATGAACCCCATCTTGACCACTTGCTCTGTGACTTCAGCCAAGCTACCTAACTTCTCTATGGCCCTTCACTCAGCTATTGTGGGCATCTATAAACCTCCCAGGGTGGTGTATGCAGGGCCAGGCAGACTACATTGATCATGGCCTCCACCCAGAGTCCACAGTCCCTCCTGAAACATGTCGGGCATGACCAAAAGCATAATCAAGTGCAGTTGGCATTTGTAACAGGGTGTTGAAGCTGAGCAGAGGGCAGAGCCTTTCTTTGGCCTGTGGCTGGAGGGACAAGGAGTCTCTGACATGGTCACTGTGGTGAGACCCAGTAGCAGTGGGATCTTAGAGTCTGGCATCCGATGGATGACAACTCTGTGTGTGTGTGTGTGTGTGTGTGTGTGTGTGTGTGTGTGTGTGTGTTCATACCCACAAGGGGGATAAGTCAGGATGGAAATAAAAAGCCGAGGTGACTAAATTGTGAAGGGAGTTGGACTGTTGTCCTTGAGGCTTAATGCAGTCTTCTTGGTCCAGGCTTAAGGAAGTGGCTTCCCCATGTGGACTTGGCCATCCCAGAATAGCAAGTGGCCTGCACCCCTGGGCTGGAAACTGTAGAGCAATGGAGCTGATTCTCTGGAACCTACAGAGGATGGAAGTTACTGTTTCAGGATGGTGGCCACAAGGAGGCCAAGATAGAGAAGCCACTGGCTGGGAGCCGTCCCCTCCATGTAGGATGGTCCCTCCATGTAGGATGATGCAGGCCAATCACAACCTTTCTCAGCTTCTCTTCTCATCCCCCCAACTAGAGCTAGTAGGCGCTTCCCTTGAGGACCTGGGATAAAAAGAGGCCGAGTTAGAAGTTGCTTCCTTCCTTTCTTCCCTGGTGTTGAATGTGTGTTACCTCATCCCTTGTCCCAAAGTGGGTCAGTCACTGCATTTCCCTGGGGAGACGGAGTCAGGAAGGTTTATTTCTGTGCCTTCCACCCTTTGCCTCCAGAGAATACATGGAGCTTTAAGCCCTGTGAGGTCTAAGCTGCTCTTGTTAACATACATCCAAGACTGGAGGATCTCTTGAGAACACAGAGAGCTGAAAGGGAGCTTGTCCTCAGGCATCATGTTTGAGTGATTCTTGATGTGCTCTGTGGGCAGCTGTGGGCCAGGCTTCCTGCCAGAGCCAAGGGAGCCTCATCTATATGTTTTCAGAGAACTTTCTAGAGGACTGATTATGGCTCAGTGGTGGAAGACTGAGCATGTACCAGGCCGTGGGTTCCATTCCCTGTACCACAGTCATAAATATAAGATTTCCCAACTTGATTAGAGACGTTTGCCTTCTAAGCTAAAGTTGACTAAGCAGAGAGTCATCTCTGCTCAGGGTGCTGAGAGCAAGAGACAGTTGAGTGCTTAATATTAAAGCACTTGTATCACCTCGTCCAAGGCCCAGGAACGTTAAAGAACAGAAGATTGTGAAGTGCTGTATTGTGTTTGACCTAACTGTGCCACTTACAAACTCAGAGCAGCTGTGGTTGCCCTTATAGGACCTTCTCAAGACTGGGCCATGAACAATCATTGCTGGGGGAGGGGCAAAAGAGAATGTCCTATTGAAGAATGACCCAGAAAAGTGCAGTCATCATTTTGTCACCTCAGTATACCAGTGTCACACACACAGGCCAAGTAACAAATACTGCCATTCACAGGACACCTTCCTCCCACTGTCCCTGCACCCACTTCCATATGACTCCTCTCTCTCTCTCTCTCTCTCTCTCTCTCCCTTGGAAATAGAGGCAGCTACTTTTCTAAGGACATCTCTTTAAGGTAAATATTCTCCTGGCACCAAGAGACTGTCATGCTTCCCCCCCACCCCCACTGTTGGTCATAGTCACAAAAGTGGGGAGCCTCACCCAGTACCAGGGCCCTTTCTTCACACCCCCATGTGCCTTAGCCCTCTCATCTCTCAGTCTAAAAGGTGGGTGCTAACATCACCTCTCTCATACCAAGATGCTGGCACAACATAACAAGAGACTAGGGCCATTCAGAGGAGTCAGAACAGTTGACTGGATGGGTTGAGATGGCAGTGACCTTGCACTGGTATCTCCACGGCTGGATTCCTAACGGAGAATGAGCTCTCCGTTCTTAGAGACAGCCTCCCCCTAAGCAGAGGAAGGATTGGGTTCTCTGCAGGAGAAGATGGCTCATTGTGTGACTGTGGGTCCAGCCTCAGTAGCCCTGCCTACTGCTCTGCCTCCTGTTGGCTGTCTAACTGACCAGCCCCATTCTGCTCCCATCCTGTGTAGCTCATGATTGAGTACTATGAGGAACGCTGGCCTAAGACCCTACTCTGCCTCTCCAGCCTCTCTCCCCACTCCCCACCAGCCTAGCGCCCCCCCAGAATCAGTCAGGAAGGGAGATAGGCGCTTTCTCTCCTCCTTTGCCCTTCTCCATAGCCCACCCTGCTGCAGGCATGTGCAATGCTCTCATCTTGCCCACCTCTGAGAGTAGAGCCTCTATCCTTTAGTTAGATATTTACTAGTGCCACATGCTGCCTCTTCCCAGCTGAGATAACCCTTGTGCCATGAGTCAGACTTAGGTCCCTGAGGCTCAAGTTGCCTGAGTCCATGTCTGCTGAGAACCCCACGCTGCCTCCTGAGGTGCCCCTGCAGAGTGTCCTCAGCTCATTGTGTCTCTCAGCACGTCCTTGGACCCAGCTTTTCTGTGAGCTGTCTGTCCCAAGTAGAGTTCATTGTTTACCTTTCAGCTTCCCACCGTGGCACCTTGTCTTGTTACAGTCACCACTGGCCACATCTGTCTCCCCCTTCCCAGCAGCTGCAAGGGGAGCTTGATGCACCCTTGCTTTATGACAGCCCTCAGTACAGATCTTCCTGAGAGTAGAGCATGCTCTGTTCCTGTGTCTAGGGAGAGTGGTCAGGATGTGGCTTATGAGCGTTTTCTGCTCCCAGGACCAGCATGCTGGCTATATGTTGTCAGAGAACCGTCGGTGACACAATTAAAAGATCAGGCAAGGATGAACAGGAGCCATTCTACACTGTTCAAGGAGAGCCGATTTACTCAAGCAAAACATGTGCCGATCTTGAAGGATGTGAGTTTAAGTTGACTTAATGAGATGCTAGGAAATGGAACAGAGAAGTCTCACAACATTTTTATGCAATCTCCGACTCCCAGTCTGGGTGGGCTCCTTCCAGGAAGGATAGCGTGTGTTCTGACAGCATATAGACTGGTCAGTAAATCATGATGGAGATGGGGACAGTGAAGGTATTACTAAGATGGAGTGAGGCCAGCATCCGTGTTCCGTGTGAGAAGAAAGCAGCCACCATTCCAGCTTGTTAGGGGTCAGGGTTTCACAGACAGACATTACCAGCATCTGGAACTAGCTAACTCCTCCTTATGTATTTTTATGGGATTTTTAGCAGTGTCCCTGGTCTACCTGCTACTTTGTTTGTGTGTGTCTGTGTGCATGCAGGCAGACTAGAGGTTATTATCAGATATCTTCCTCAAATGCTCTCCTCTTTGCTTTTTATTTTAAAAGATTTATGTTTTTATTTTATGTATTATGAGTGATCTATCTGTACATACACTTGTGTGCCAGAGGAGAGTATCAGAACTCATTATAGTCATAAGCCACCATGTGGTTGCTGGGAATTGAACTCAGGATCTCTAGGAAGAACAGCCAGTGCTCTTAACCATGACTCCATCTCTACAGCCCTCCACTTTGCTTTTTGAGGCAGGGTCTCTTGCTACACTTGAGTTTGGTGTTGGCTAGACTGGCAGGCTACCAGGCTCCAGGGCTCCCCCTATGTCTGCATCCCCAGTGCCAGGGCTCCCCTTGTGTCTGCCTCCCCAGTGCCAGGGCTCCCCCTGTGTCTACCTCCCCAGTGCTGGGCTCCAGGGTTCCCCCTGTGTCTGTCTGCCTCCCCAGCACCAGAGCTCTCCCTGTGTCTGCCTCCCCATTGCTGGGGTTACAATTGCACACCCTCACTGCCAGCTCTTATATGGCTGCTGCAGATCCTAACTCAGGTCTCATGCTTGTGCTGCAAGCACTTCACCCACAGACCTATCTCCACCTCACTGATGCTTTTGACTTCCTGTTTCTTCTTGTCATCTTTGTACACTGAGTTTTCCTTTCAGCATGTACATTCAGGTGGGAGGAAGGACCTGAAGAGAGAGGCTGACCTCTGGTAGGAAGGCAGATCATAGACTCTTCCCTGATGAGCCACTCTGAGGGCCCCCCAGATTGTCTGGAACCTTCTTGGGTGGGGTGAGGGCTGCAGCGGTATCTTCCCATCATCACCTATGCAAGGAGGGACTGGAGCAGTATCTATCTGTCATCTTCTTCTGTGTTGTTTCACCTTCTGGTCATTTCCCCAAGTTGGTAGCTTTGGAACTGAGGGTCTTGATGGCAAGCCCTATGCCAGCTCCTCCGTGGAGACAGGTGGATCATATTCTGTGTTCTGGCCCTGAGTACAGGTTAACTCCTGTCTTTGTTGAAGAGTTGTTCTTGAGTGTTTGACGTCCTTGCCTTTTGTTCTATGGCCGGGGGTTGGGGGGCAGACAGCATGAAGAATACATAGACTCTAAATTCAAGGCTGGAAACTCTATCTAGGTAGAAATGCCTATAATATAATCTTCGCTGGGTCAGGAAAGCATCCTGTGCCTGTGTGAATGGCAAGCTGAAGGAAGTGCATAGCCAGTGACTTTCACGTTGTCACCTTCCCTGGCTGTTCAGAGGAGGCATGACATGCTGTCTGGCTCAGTGAGGAATTCATAGCATTCGGCAGGAAAGAGAATAGGAGACAGGGAAGTTAAAAGGAGACTTCCAGTCCAGATGAGCTTCTTGCTGCTGCCCCATGGGAGGGAAAAGATTGAACGTTAACTGGGCAGGCATGTACCAAAGCAGTTTTCAGATCACTGTGTGCTCCTTAGCTCTGGGTAACAGCATTAGCTGAGCTTTCCAGAACATTCTGGGGCACCATCAGGTTCCTCACTGCCTAGCTTCTGTGGTCTGTGTCTGAAGGGAGGTGATAATCCCAGAAGACATCTGGAGGAGTAGAAGGCCACAAAATGGGCCCGGTGACCCAGTATGGCTCATCATGTATTCTGTTCATTGGTGCCGTGAAACTTCAGTTCATAATGAGCTGAGAGCCTCCCCCAACCTTGCATGCCTGTAGGGAAGGCAACAAGCTCAACTGTTTTCTTTATGCTTACAAAGGAAAAGCCAGGAATAAAACTTAGACCCTAGTGACTCTCTTGGAAATGCTCTTTACAATTAGATCCAAAGAGGAAAATCAGCCCCAAGCCTAGAGAAGGAATTACACAGACATTTTTATTCTTCTGAGATTGTAGGGGCTGGATGCCCAAATCCTGACATCATTTGAATATCAGTGGCTTACTTACTGTATGTAACTCACCTGGAAATCACATGACCTGTCTTCCCTTCTATCTGGGACCCTGCTTCGTGCTACTTGGTGTACCCCAGTGGGTAAATGGCCTCCTTGTAAATATTCAGAAGGATCATATGTCTGCCTACCAGTGCCCACGCAGAAATGACCCGCTCAAGGTGAGCGGCTCTGAACAAGGACAGGTGTTCCGTCCTTTCCAGACAGATCTCAGCAGACCTCCCAAATATGCCAAGAGACTTCTTGCTTTGAGTCTACTTGTGGGAGGAGCAGGAAGGGAGGGATTTGGTGTAGGAGACAGGCTTATATCAAGGATGGTGATGCTATGCAATCAGATAAGGTGTTGGGACTGAGCATGTGAAGGCAGGCCAGCCTTGGCCCATAGCAGTGCAATACGGTCCCCATTGGCACTCTCCAATGTTTGTCCTTTACCAGCCTGCCTGCCTAGTTCTGTCTTATCTGAGGTCAGAGCAGCTCCTCATTCCTCACATCCCAGCCCAAGCATGGCAAGGTCCAGTAGGAGCTAAACACACACACACACACACACACACACACACACACACACACAATCTCCCCATGCAGCTATACAGCCATCCATCCTTGTAAAGATGGTTGTATTAGTCAGGGCTCTCTCTCTGTAGTAAAGGAATTTGTTGATGACTTACAGTCTGTAGTCCAGTTCCCCAACAATGGTCAGCAGCAGCTGTGAATGAAAGTCCAAGGGCCTAGTAGTCGCTCAGTCCCACAAGGCACGCAGGGGAAGAAGAGTCTTCCTTCTTCCAATGTCCTTATGTAGGTCTCCAGCAGAAGGTGTGGCCCAGATTAAAGGTGTGTACCACCATACCTGGATCTGGGGCTGGCTTTGTCCCAGGCTGACCTTGAACGCAGAGATCTCCTTGCCTCAGTCTCCTGGGATTAAGAGCCTGTACTACTTTGCCTAGGCCTAAGCTTTTCATGGCCAGTAGGCCTCAAGATCTCCATGCCAGGATCCAGGTCAGAAACTTGTATCTTCCAGCCTCACGATCTGGATCACAGGTGAGCCTTCTAATTCTGGATTGTAGTTCATTCCAGATACAGTCAAGTTGACATTCAGGAAAAGCCAGTACGGTATTTATATCTGTCAGTTTCCCATCATGTTAACAAACTACCCAAGGAAATTGGTTAATAGAGGAAAGGTCAGTTCTTGTCAGCACGTGGCTTTGGAGGTTCGGGTCCAAATCTATTGGTCCCCATTACTTTGAACCTCTGTTGAAGGTGACACATGGTAGCAAGGGCCTTTGTTAGTGAATAGCTCTACACGTAATACAAGAAGAGACAGAGGAAGAAAAAGAGATCTGGCTCCCACAATCCACCTTTGAAGGCATGCCCCAGTTATCCACAGGCTTCTGGGCCCTTTTTTTTTTTTTTTTTGGTTTTTCGAGACAGGGTTTCTCTGTGTAGCCCTGGCTGTCCTGGAACTCACTCTGTAGACCAGGCTGTCCTCGAACTCAGAAATCCTCCTGCCTCTGCCTCCCAAGTGCTGGGATTAAAGGCGTGCACCACCACTGCTTGGCCTGGGCACTTCTTTTTAAAGATCATGTCACCTCCCAATTACACAACCCAGGAGACCAATCCTTTAAAACATGAATCTGCAGGGGACTCTTATTCAAACAATTGTGTGTGTGTGTGTGTGTGTGCGCGCGCGCGTGTATGTGTGTTTAAATCATTGGCTTACAGGCTTACCAGTAGTGGCTGGCAATAGGGCATTCACAGGCAGGAACTGGGGTGCTGTCTGCAGGCAGAGTCTATTCTAGAAGCCTTAGCTTTGCAGTGAAGTGAGTAGAGCTGAATTCACAGCCGCAGTATTGGGAGTAATCTCAATTACTTAAACTCAGCAGATGGTAACTGTTAGCTGAATTCATACAACAGGCTCACAAGCAAAGCCTAGATTTGCATATGATTAAGGAGCTGGTTGTGACAGCCCGGTCAAGTTGGCACAATTTACATAGCAACTAGTTCTCAGCTTCCTACCCTGAGGACCAGAGCCTGTGAGAGACCAGGAGATCCAGCCTTCCTCAATGTTCCTCCCTGTCCCAGTGAGCCTGAACCACCACCCTGCAGACACAGATTGGGGAGCCTCTGGATGCCAGAACCCACCTTTCCCCAACCCATATCCCACAGACTGAGTGTGAGGCTGGTGAGGACAAGGAAGACCCAGTGTCCCTGGAAACCACAGAGATCTTTCCTGGCTCATGCATGTAATCCCAGCTCTGTCAGGAGGATTGCCTTGAGTTGGAAGCTGTCCTGGGTTATATAGAAAATCCCAAGACCTAGACTATAGAACTAAACAATGGCCAGTGGCTGTTCCCATAGCCTAGCACTTGCTTACACCGGTGCACCAGGTACCTGTGTTGTGTGAACAGAATTAAAGGAGTCAACAGACTTGAATGATGCAGGGTGAGATGTTTCTCAAGCATCATAGTCCTAACCCCTGGAATCTATGACTCTGCAGTTGCTTGGAAACAGGAACTTTTTAATTAGTCAAAATGAGGTCCTGCTGGGTAAAGGTGGGACCCAAAGCCAGTGCCTGTGGTCCTTTTGAGAAAGCCACATGGACACCTAGCAAGAGGAGAATTGTGGAATGATGGCAGAGGCTGAAAGAGGAATGACATGTCTACCAGCCGGGAAATATCAAGGACCTTGGCCACTACCGGTGCTAAGATCTCATGTGTTCCCTGAGGCTGTGATGGGAACTAGTCTATACCAGTCCGTATTGGTTGTTTTTCCTGCTGCCATGACAAAATACTTGGAAAAAGAAACTTAAGGGGATAGGGCTTATTTTTGCTCCCAGCTTGAAGGTACAGGCCATCGAGATAGGAGAGTCACAATGGTAAGCTGCCTGGTCATGTCGCATCCTGAGTTAGGAAGCAGAAGGTAAGTGTGGGTGCTCAGTTCATTCTCTCCTTTATATTCAGCCTAGGACCCTAACCTGTGGAATGGTACCACCCACATTTAGGGTGAGTGAGTCTTCCCGCCTCCGTTAGCCCAGGTTAGCAAGCCCATCACACATATACCCACGCTTGTCTCTGAGGTGATTGTAGAGCCTGTCAAGTGGCATCCATCACTCAGTCTTGCCAATGCCTGGATTCTGGGTGCCTAGAAGTGTGGTGGGATGGATCCCAGGGATTTAGGCGTGTGGTGCTTTGCTTCCTTTCATGGTCTTAGGAAATTCTGCTGGTGATACCCTACCCACGTGCCCAGATCATGCCCAGTTTGGCTATGAATGCCAAGAACACATCATGACCCGCAGCCGAAACAGCTCACTGTCAGGAGAGTCCAGCCAGGGGACTTTCCACAGTCTGCTGCCATCTGGCCCTCACCAGACAATGAATAATTGTTTCTGCTGGTGGAGAGACAGCTCCAGTTAACACTTGGCCTAGATTCACTCAGGCAGCCACCTCTGCCAGCCGAGAATGCGTAGGTTGCACGTGGGGTCTGGCCCCAGCACACTGAGTTCCATTGTTACCGTTGGTGACAGTGACAGCTCAGATGACATCTGCAATCCCATTCCCTGGAAGGCACAGCGCATATTGACAGGAACTTACCTGAGACTGGTCTCAGCATAAGAGCCTCCCTAGTAGCTTTCGAGGCTTCTGCAGCTGACTTCTGGCTGATGGAGGTACGTCCTTTATAAAGTGATGACAGTATCTATTAAGCTCACATCTATCCATGGATAATATGTGCCCTGTGCACATGTGGGAACTGAGAACCAGTTGCCTGCTTGTCTTTGTCATGAGCAGTAGCACACCTGGGGGCCCTTAAGCTGTCAGGGGTGACATGCTTCCACTTACTGGGCTATGATGCATTCAGCTCTGACTTTTTAAGGCTTTGTTTGTGGTGTGTATGTATGTATGTGTGTGTGTCTGTGTGTCAGTGTGTGTCTGTGTATAGCTGGGACTCGAACCCAGGGCCTTGTACACACGAGACAAGCACTTCACCCCTGAACCATATGCATAGCCCCTTATGAGGTATAATTCTTATTTACAAAATGCAGTTTTTCAAGCACACTGTTTATGTCTTGACAAATGTAATTAATGGTGTAACTACCACTCCAATTACGACCTGGAAAAAAAATCTCTATCATTCCAGAAAGTTCCTTGTGATCTTTTCTACACAGTTCTTCCCTCGCCTAAGCATTCTGATTTCTCTGTTTTGACAGTTCTTGGGCATTGTGGTGTGGGAAGGGCCACCCTGTGCTGTCTAATACTGGATTTGTTTGTATATTATGGATTTTTTAATGACCATGCAAGGTCTCCTTACGGCACTTTCAAATGTCCTGAGGTTTGATCTTTTCATCCCCTGACCTCCTACCCCCCTGATTTTGCTCTCTGATTGCTGTATCCTTCCCCCCCCCCCCACCCCACCCCAACTATCCCTTTTTTGGCTTTGCTATCAAACATATTTTGTACTTTCCTTACCGGTTTTCTCGAAGCCCTTTGCTCTCTTTTCAGGGCCTCATGCCTCACCTTTACCCTCGAGTCTTTTTATGAATCATAGTAAGTTGATTTAATATGTTTAAGATGTAAGCATTCCAGGTCATTTTGGGACACTTCCGGATTTCTGCATGGGCTTCTTCCTTCACAGCTATAAATAAACCACATGTGACTTATGTGTTGCTCTTTTAAACATATAGCAACAATCTTTCCACAAGCATCAGGAGGGCAGAGCTATAAACCCTCTCGTTCAAGGATGTAGACCCCCAAATCAGCAATAGTGAAAATACCCAAGGAAAGACTAGAGGGAGTATCACTATAATTTGACCAAGATTGTCTTCCTGGACAGCTGGTGGCTCCCACTGTCTTGTGATTAGTGGTAACAAGAGTCCTCATGTATGGCTTCCCTCTGCCCCATTTAAAATGTTATTGTTAGCACAAACACCAGATGAAGAACTGTTGGACCAAGAGGAAAAAAATGTTTCACGACTCTTGCTGTACAGACCAGTGCTGTTGAGAGTTTGCTGTTCAGTGAATGGAGCTGGTTATTTCACAGGCTTCTTAAGGATTGACTGTGACGTTGTGCATAAAAACCCATTTCTTAGCTTTCCACTGCTATAATGGAATACCCGAGGAAATCCATTTATAAAGAGGAAAGGTTTATTTTGTCTATGTACATTTGCCCTATTGCTTTGGGGCCTGTGAAGAGCAAGTACATAGTGGGAATGGGTGCCTGATTGGGGGAGCCTGTTCACCTCATGGACAGAGAGTAGAAAGATAAAGAGACATGTTTATAGCCCCCTTCAAGAGCACTCCTTCATTGTCTTAACAGCTCCCAGTATGCTCTACCCCCTCCAGGTAGCACCATGCATAGATACAATGTACTTTGAACAGAATCCTCCCTCCTGTTACTTTGTTTCTCTTTCTCATCACCCGTCTTCCACCCTTGTTTACCCTTTCCTCTTCTACAACCCAAATATTTCCCTCTTGAGTCATCTTCTTCCCCTAGTTTGCAAATATTAGAGAAAATGTGGCATTTGTCTTTTGAGTCTAGCTTATTTCACTTAACATTACAAAGCTCTGGTTCCTACCCGTTTTTCTGTAAACACATGCTTCTTTAGCACTGAGTAGAACTCCACTGTGTATGTGTTCAGCCCGTTTTCTTTATCTGTTCATCAGTTGTGAATCAAGGCTGTTTCCATTACCTGGCTGTTGTAAACTGTGTACAGCAAACTCGGTGCAAGTGTCTCTATAGGAAGCTGTGTCTATAGGAGGAAGTGACCTTGGTTCTTTGGGGTGTATACTCAAATATTGTTTGCCTGGATCACATACAAAGTTAAGAGTCAACCCACAGAATGGAAAAGAATCGTTGCCAATATTCATCTGGCAAGGAATTTATATCTAAAATATAGGAAGAAGTCAAAGAATTAAACAACAAAAGAGTAAATAATCCATTCACAATAAGTGCACAGTAGAATTTAGAAGAATGAAATTATATCATCTCATGGCCATCAAAAGAGAGGAGAGATGGGGTGGATCTGGCAGTCCTCTTTGAGGGTGTGTCCTTGATGACCAAAGGACTTATAACTCACCTTTAAAGCCTCCATGACCTCCTGGTAGTCACACCTGGAGGCTAAGCCTTTAACACATGAACCTTCAGAGGACACTCAAGACCCGAGCTTCAGCAGCTGGCCTGAGTTGGTAGTCACTGACACTGAGCCCTGGGCACTGGGGCTGTTGACTCCCAAGCCCATGTTCCAGAGACTTGAGGTCAGATCTATCGTCCTGTCTGGGCTCACTATGGTCTGCTTGTGAGTTCTGACACTAGCTGATTGGGATGCTGGATAAAGCAGCTGACCTCTATGCACACTCATATCACCTTCTAGACTTGGGGCTGATGAGATGAGGCCAGAAAGGGCATTCAATAGACTTGGGGCATGGCAGGGTGACTTGGAGATCACAGCCCTTGTGATACCTGTGAACCTTCGTCCCTTCCTGGGTGGAAATGAACAAAATGTAGTGCCTGGGCAGCATCAGGTATAAAATCTCATGCTTCTAGGAAGGAATAATGCCATAACTGAGGTTTTCAATATTTTATTTTTTTCTAGTGCACAATCTATTTTTAGAATGTACTGAAGATGCAATTTCAAACTCCTTTTCATGCTGGCTAAGGCAGCAATTTCATATAATTATGTTTACTCCTGTTTGGGACAGGAGGCAGTGGTATAAGACCTTAACATGTGAACAATTGCCCATGAAAGGCATGAGATTTTCAGCAAAGTTATTTTAAACCAATGCATTGAGGGTGGGGGAATCTTGATTTTTTTTTTTTTTTTTTTTTGGCTTTTGGCTTTTGGCTTTTGGCTTTTGGCTTTTGGCTCCCAGTGCCTGAGTGGTTTCTAAAACACATACCTTATGTAAGTTGAAATAATGGAAATTTGAAGCTATTTAAATGACTTCCCAGACTCCCAGTCTCCTTTTCATAGTTTCATAATAAACGTCATGGCTTAGAACATGGGGTTATTTTTACCCAGAAAGCAAAGAAAATGGCATGTTTAGAGGCAGTATCTTTAAAAAAAAAGAATTCACTTCACAGTTTACATTCCCTAAAGAGAATCTACTAATTGAAAGGTTTGAGGAAATTTTGCAGCTACCAGAAAGCCCAGCTCTGTGGACTTTCTGTCTGTGGAAGAGCACAGTGCAAAAGCTGAGATCCCAGTGCTAAGGATGCAGGGCCAGGCAAGCCATACCTGGAAGTCTTCTGGGCAGTGCTCTTCGATTGCTCTTCAGTTAGGTAGAAAACCAAATGCTTGACCCCCCAAAGGCATCCCAAATACTGGCCTGGTAGCAGGTTGTACCAGGACCTGGCAGTGTAAGCCTGGCCAGCATGACTGGAGTAGAGCACGCACCTTGGGATGATCCAAGCCAAACAGATAGAGAGGGCCAGACAGTGCTGAGCTTGGAAGGTCTGGACCAGCTTCAGTGTTTGTCTCCTATGGATGTTGAGAAGCTGTCTTGATTTTAGACTTCACACCCTCTAAAACTGAGAGAAGTAAGCTTTCTGCATTAAGTAAGCACCTCAGGTTAGCATGTTTTGTTACACCAGAACAGGACAAATAGAATAAATCAAACCCCCAAACACCCTGCTCAAAATTCAGGTTGTAGGGCTGTTGCCAACAGAGCCTGTCAGTGTCTATAGCTGTGGTTGCCCATGGAAACAGCAATGAGAAGACAGTCTGACCTCTTTTCTGCTCTGAAAGTCCCCATGGTCAACAGGACCTATTTTACAGTCAGAACCATAGCTGTGAGTGAGCCAAAGCTCATCAGAACATGGTATATGCTGGTATGTGTGACATGGGAAGGTTCATGAAAGAGAACAAAATGGAAGCTGAGTGTGTCATGGTCTATCCTGCATCATAAGCTCTGGAGGAACAAGAGATATCAAGGCTGCCAGAATTACCTTCCTGTAGCCCGTGTAGATGGTGACCCATTCACTGAGGACACATTTAGGACGCATACAGGAGGAGCTGTATTACAACTTCTCCTTGGAAAGGTTAAAACTTGGAAGGCATCTTCAGAGATTAGAAAAACAAAACCACAGAGAATGAGGAGAAAGAGAAGGTGGCTCAGGAGGAAGCCTTAAGAACACAGAGTTCAGGGTCCTGCCATGGACGGGGATCCTCTACAGCAAGATGAGAGAGGAGCAAAGAAGCTAAACAGTGATGGCTGAAGAGGTGGGAACATAAAAGATGGATGTCTCTCCGTGATGTTAAGTGAAAGTCGCTGACTGAGAAAGCTCCCTGTAATAGAACTCCATTGGGAGGACCTTCTGGAAAAGGCACGTATCAATCCCTGGTGGTCAAGACATTTGAGAGATCATGGAACTGTTTTGCCTTGTAGTAAGATGGTAGATGCATGGCCTCGTGCATTTCTCAAAACTCGGAGAACTCCACACCACAAAAAATATGACTTTATCATATAGAGAATGAATAAATGGGTGGATGGGTGAGTGGGTGGTGGGTGGATGGATGGATGAGTGGATAGATGGATGGATGAGCAGGTGGGTGGGTGGATGGATGGATGAGTGGGTGGGTGGATGGATGAGTGGATGGGTGGGTGGATGGATGGATGAGTGGATAGATGGATGGATGAGTGGGTAGGTGGGTGGATGGTGAGTGGGTGGGTGGGTAGATGGATGGATGAAGAGATTTATGACAGGTGGGATGGACAGGTAGATGGATGGGTGCATGGATGGGTGGATGGACAGATGGATGGATGGACAGGTAGGTGGATGGGTGGATGGACAGGTAGATGGATGGCAGGTGGATGGCACACACATATCTTCCTCTGTTGCTTTCTGCCTTACTTTATTTTATTTTTTTGAGATTTATATCTTCTACATGGGTAGATGTGTGTTTTACCTGCATGTATGTCTGTGTACCAGGAGTACATCTGGCACCCATGGGGGTCAAAAGAAGGTGTCATATCCCGATGAAACTTTACTTACAGATGGTTAGCTGCAATGTGGAGGCCAGAATCAAACCCGGGTCTTCTGGAAAAGCAGTTCGTGCTCTTAACCACTAAGCTATCTCTATAGCCATTCACATTACTTTTCTGTAATACAGTATCTTACTGAACCTGAAGATCTTCATTATAGCTGGCCTGCCAGCCCCAGGCATCTACCTATCTCCACGCTGGGATTTCAGTCATGTGCTGTCATACATGGAGTGCTGGGAATTTGAACTCAGATCCTCACACTGGTACAATACGTACTTACCCACCGAGCCATCTCCCCAGCCTGAGAAGTGATCTCTCCTAACAAATGTTCTAAAAAAGGTTGAGGAATACACAGGCTGGATTACCCCTGGATCCACGGAATTTGTAGCAGATTGTGGCCTATAGTGAAATGCCAGGCACATTCCTCTTTCCAAAAGCACCATCTCTTGTCATGGTCCTTTGAGATCCCAAGAAAACAGCCTGCCCCTCAGATAAAAGAGACCTTGGCCCTGAGAAAGATGTCTGTTCTAGATAAGATACCCAACTGAGGAAAGCCAGGTATTGGTTGAGCTCCATCTCAGCTCTTCACCCTGCTGCCTGTGGTGGTTGTATGACTGTAGATGACTCCTTTAGCCTTGAGTGCCAGCTTGCTCGTCAGTAAGTGGGAATGAGCTCCTTGGGATTGTCTGGGAGATTAGGGCTTTGATAAGTTGTCTATGCAAGCTTCAGGCCTTGACGTGAGGACCCTTCCTTCTAGGGAGCCATTTCAGTTTTCCATTTCCCCCAAGTCAGCAGTGGCTGGCTCAGTCACCAGCCCAGAGACCTTTTCTTTGCTTAATCAGTTGTTTGCTTGTCCCAGTGCACTAGACCAGTTGTGGCACGAGCCTCAGCACCCTGCTTGACACCCGGTGTTAGATAAACACTCAAGGTACGGGTGTTAACTCCTACACTTTCAAGGTAGAAGCATTCTCACAGTGATAAGTGTGGTTAATATTGTTTTGGGGGTTTGCTACACCCCCTTGTTGCCTTTAAATATCTATTAGGGGTCTCTACCCCACTTCAAATCATTTAGTTCCCAAATAAAAGACATAGAGGCCTTTAGATTTATAATAAGCTTTATAGGACTAGAGCTGGGCAGATATCAACCCTCTATGCTATTTTGTCTGCTTCCTCCAAGAAACTCGCCATGTTTCATTTGGGCTGCTCCTGCTCCATCAGGCCAGACCTCATGGCCATGTGTATACAATCCATGGTGACCTCTTCCTTCCTCTCTCTCATTCCTCATGATCCTCACCTGAGACCCCAAGCCCAGGAACCTTCACTCTGCCCCTCTCTTCTGCCCAGCCCAGGCTGTAGGCATCTTCATTAACCAATCAAGCTAACTTGGGGGACAAGGTTTATATAGCATCATATGGTATACATGAAGATCTCCTCATGGAGGGGGCAACCAGATCTTGGGGGGTCAGTAGTTAGCATTTGAATACAAAGCAGCACCAGACCAACCCCCTACAGTTAGGCTTCTACTTTCTCAGTAGAGTTGGTGGTCTCCGAAAGTCAGGATACCCTTCAGGATGCATTGAATATTATTTGGCAGTTCCCAGAATCTAGGTCCACTGAGTGTGTGCTCTGAAAATATCCGCTGAATAAATTTGTACCTTTTGTTGAGTGATACCATGTAGCTTAAAAGGAACAGTGTTGGAAGAAAATCACAATGTAGCTTTCTGTGTATACAACAATGCTAAAGTATCTCAGAGACTTCAAATGTCAGTTTATAGATGCTGAAGGAACTGTGGGTACTTATAGACCCAGGACCCAATCAATCCCTTCAGTGCCTAGGAAGGTGGCTAGCAAGAGAGATCTCCCCAGATGTCCTAGGCTTTGCATACACTCCGAAGCAGAATGAGAAACAGGTAGATACTGCAATGTGAGGGTGCCTGAGTATGTCCCGGATCAGAGGTGACAGACAAGTCCTTATGGGGCCAAGGTTCAAACGGAAGGTTGCCTTCCATCATGTTGCTACCCTGGCTCCTTCCTCCTGAACTCTAGAAAGTGCTGGCAATATCCTACTTCCCCAGACTCTACAGGGCCTGCTGACAAATCTCTCCTCACCCCACACCTGCCACCAGGGATTTTTGCGGCTTAACGGCTTAGATGTGACCTCAAAAGCCATGTGTGTGCCCTGCTGATTCATCCTCCCTGAGGCAAAGCTGACCAGTTGGGAGTGTGATGAGCTCTTTCAGACGCGCAGGTCTCACATTCTTGACCATGGTCTGGGTGCTTCTTATCCTGGTAAGCCATAGAAAGAAAGGCTTCCTCAGGAACCTAGGATGACACTACTCTTGCAGGCAGGTTCTCCTGTGGCCTGTGCAGTCCATGGGCTTGCTGTCCTCATCTATGGTCTTGCTTTCTTTCCCCCACAAAACCAGTTTGTTGTCTCTCCTATGGTCACAAACCAAGGACGCACACCACCTGCAGCCGTGAGGGACAGAATGTGCTGGTATATGAATAGTCGTTGGTTGGGGTTGCTATGTCTCTTATACAAAGTCTGCTGGGATCATACTTACAGGCAAGGTTCACACAACCCCCTGAGATGTCATCAGCTTACTAAGGTCACACAGGACCTAAGAGACAGAAGTGTGTCCCACCCGTCTGCTCTAAAGACAATGTGTGCTAGAACACATGGCATGTCTGTAAGTCAGAGTCGTTCTTCATGACAGTATGAGGAGGACAAGGATTGACATCAGCACTGTGCCAGCTTCTGGAACGTTCAGTCCTGCAGCAGGAAGTGGACTAGACTCAGCCAGTTGCTAACTGGGACCTGTGGTATAGCCTCTGCCCACTGAAGCCTTAGGTGCCCAAGCTGAGGAACGCCATACACATTCAGCAAGCCTGTGTTTTCACAGTTGGTTGTCACTGAATAGGCAGAGGGCCCTACAGGTTAGATGAGTCATCCATGCAGCCCATGGGTGGGTGGATTAGTTTCTTTTCTGTTGCTGTGATAAAACATCATGACTAAAAGCAACTTACAGCATGATAAGAAGGCTCTAAGACTCAGCATGGTTAGGGAGATGTGGTGGCAGGCAAGCATGGTGGCGGGAGCAGGAACCTGAGCGATCACATCCTACCAACAGTCATGAAGCAGGGAGAGTGAGCTAGGGGTGAGGCAGAGCTTTAAACACTCAAGCCCACCCATCTTGACATACTTTCTCTAGCAAGGCTGCATCTCCCAAACCTTCCTGAACAGACCACAAGACTTTTCTTCTTCAACACACCAAAGTAGATGCAACCTGAGGTCCTGAAGGTGATATCCAGAGACTTGGGTTCTCTTACCCAATCACTCGTCCCTCAGCGCCCATATCCCAGCATGTGAAATGCTTTGAGTGGGCACTGAGAATAGGAGGCCCATAGCTCCTGGGATCTCTACAGGTCACCTACTGATTTGCTGCCAAAATTAAGAGCACGGATGACATTCACTGTACCCTGAAGCCTTCCAGCATGCACTTAGGGGTGCAGACAGGGTACGGGGCTGTGTGAAAAGTCTGGTCCTGCCAGGGGCAAAGCCATATATAGCCCTCAGCCCCATCCTGGCTAGACAACAGAGGTCATGTCCTCCATCCTAGGAAAGCAGAGATGCACTCTCCTTCCCAGAGATGCCTCCAAGATTGTGTAGATCACCAGCTTTCCTCATACTGGCTCGAGAATCAGGAAGTATCTTGAAACCGTGCAGCAGAACCACCATCTAGGGAACTGTGCTGAAAAGTTCCAGACATTTCTACTTCTGAAAACAGAATCCTGGCCACAGGAATGTGGAAGTTCTTCCTCCTAAATCTCCCATCTCCAAGTAGCAGATCCAGACCCGGAACGGTAGCTGAAATTCTATTAGAGAAGTTTGTCTAGATAATAAAAATATAAAGGGAACAAAGGTATTCTTCACTAAGTACTTCTTGCTTCAAAGTACAAAAGCTGTCTGGTTCCTGGACAGCTGCCAGTTTCACTGTCTTGTCAGGTGAATCTGATGTTGAAAAGTGAGGTTTTATTACTTTTGTTTTCAGAGCTTAGGGATTTCTGTCTGGGTCACCTATTGAGTTCCCACTGTGGACCATGTAGCTTCCCAGATACTTGAGGGCTGGCAATTGTGCTAGCATCCCAGTACCAGGAGATGATGCTGATTGCTCCAGTAATACTGTACCGTCATTTATTCATTATATTGTTGAAGTCTATTAAGAGTCTACCACACCCAGCCCAGCTTGGACTCTTGAAGATGCAGTAGGGACCTGGGTCATGAGAATCTTAACTTTTTGGAAGCTTCCAGTTTAGCTGGTAGGATGGGGGGCCATTAGGGATTTGGGAGGGTCTTGCTAGCATTTATCCATGAAAGTGCATATCCATCAGCCATCCTAGGAGGCAAGAAAGTAAGAAGGGACCATTCTTCCTTTGGCTGTGGCATTCTGGGGGAGGGGAGTTGCTCAGAGCTGACTGGGCATGCCGACAGGTACTCGGATCTAAGCTTTGAATGGGCTTGTTCTCATGTCTGGACCATTAAATAACACAGCTATGAGGTTGTGTATGCATGTTTCTGTGGGGGATATATATGTTTTCAGACTTACTAGGCATAGTGTATCACTGGCTAAAGAGCTCCTAAAGCCACCCTATTTCCCATCCCACCAACAGTGTGTCTATCTTTTAGATGACAACTGTCCCAGAATGTGAAGTGTGTTATACCATTGTTCAAGACACAAGACAAATCTAAATCCCAAGTAGCTGTCAAATACTGAGATATCTGTGGCTAATCCCACAGCTTCCTCTAATAGTACCAATCTGCCCAGCACTGAGATCCAGCTGGCTTTCCCTCTGGTTAGTCAGTCAGTCTGAAGCTAGTGGCCCCTGAGCTCCCTGGTGGATGGTGCGTCTCAGGCGGGTTTGCTGAAGATGCACCGCCACCTAACACCTTCTGTCTCCTCTTCTCTTCCAGCGATTCACGAGTTCCCCACAGACCTGTTCTCCAACAAAGAACGACAGCATGGCGCTGTCCTACTACACATCCTTGGTGTAAGTGTCCTCAAGGGCCAGAAGCCACTAACCTTCTGGCACAGGAATACATCCGTATAGTATATAATGACCATAGAGCAGTGGTTCTCAAGCTTCCGAATTGTGAGGCTCTTTCATACAAGTCCTCATGTGGTGGTGATCCCTAACCATAAAATTATTCCATTGCTACTTCATAGCTGTAATTTTGCTACAGTTATGAATTGTAATGTAAATATCTGATATGCAGGATGTCTAATATGAGGCCCCTGCAAAGGGATCATTGGACACCCCCCCCCAAAAGAGGTTGAGACCCACAGGTTACAAGCCACTGCCATACAGTGTTTGAGCTTGTAACAGCCTGGGAAGAGAATAGACATTAGGCCATATTGCCCAACAAGAGGCTTTTCTTAAATGTCAAGTGGCTTGCCCAACATTGCATAGTGTCCCCAGTCCCAGCACAGGCACATGGCTTTTTCTTGTGCCTCGTTTTCTACTGTCATAATATCGGGGCAGTGGCCCCTGTGTACTCTTCAGGACTAGATGTCAGCAGCAGCGGATGCAATGTGGTACACAGGTTTTCGGTAATACTTGCTGCCATGGTACCTGTGACTGCTTTCCAACTCTCTTTTCCACACTCCTCTCCCCCCCCCCCCCATGTTCAGATGAGACACAGCATGTTCAGGGTGGTTGGCCACAGACAACTCCCTCTCTGTGTTCAGACAGACCCTGATGGCAGACGGTTCAATAGCAATTTAGACGGGAATGAGGAATTCAAGACTGAAGTATAGATTGCTGGTCTTGGACAGACAAACCCTAGCCCCAGCCAGGTTTTACCTCCCTGCCTATTTTTGCGAAGGTTTGTACGTTTGTTTGAGGCAGCATCTTCTGTATCCAGACTGGCCTCAAACCTGCTGCATAGCTCAGGATGACAAGAACGAACTCTCTCTCTCTCTCTCTCTCTCTCTCTCTCTCTCTCTCTCTCTCTCTCTCTGTGTCTGTCTGTCTGTCTGTCTACACACACACACACACACACACACACACACACACACACACACACCACTCCCAAGTGCTGGGATTAGAAGTGTATGCCACCTTGTCCAGTTTATGTGGTACTGAGAACTAAACCCCTGGCCTCGTGTATGCTATGCAAGCAGTCTACTAAATAAGCTATAACCCCACCCCTCCAGTAAGTAAAGTCCTTTTTTAGAACACAGCCTCTCCATTCATGGCTATGCTCTCTCTGGCTGCTTCTGAGCTTCATGAGTGGCAGGACAGAAGAGTCGCACTGGAGTACATAGTCTACCGAGCCCAAGTTTTTTTCTGGCCCTTGTGGGAACAGTACAAGACTGTTGAATGGTTTCCAGGAAGCAAGGCTGGTCTGGGTTGGCTTTTCTGTTTCAGATCAGCCCCAGCAAATTTCCTCCTGCTCAGCAATCTGGCTACCCAACACTGTCTGCTTATACATTTAAATTCAGCCAACCACGAGTCTTTTTCTAGAGGTAATTTAATGGAGGAGGAATCTGGAATTCTCTGGTGGAGAACAAGGACCAAAAGATAACAAAGGAGTAGTGTTTTGGTTGGAAGTGGAGGCTAGATTGAGAATTGTAGTAAACGTTTGAACGGTGGGCCTGCATATTATTCCGAGTGGAGTTATTATCTTTCAGACACCCTGGCACTTTCATTCCATCCCCTTGTAGTAAGAGATGTAAATTTGGCAGATTTCCCCCATAGTTCTGCAGCCCAGCCCCATAAGCAAAACCTTATGATTGACCCTGAGAGTGAGTACCTCAGGAATTTTGCAAGACCCCTTCAGAGTGGTAATTACTAAGCTAAAAATGGAGGGCTGAACCCAGCTCATAACTCGATTTTGCAAATAAAGTTTTAGTAGAACACACACACACACACAGTGAGAGACAGACAACAGATGGACAGACAGACATTCCAGGGCTGCTTTGGTTTTATAAGAGCAGAGTTGGTATATAGCAGAGACCATTTTGACCTACAGGACCTAAAATATAACTTCTGTAGAGGAAGTTTACTGATGCCTTCCTTCGAGCAGGAAAGACTCACACATAGGAGTCAGTGAAGTTTTTCAACCTTCTCTGACCCAAAGGATAGAAACTGTAATGCTCTTCGGGCTCCATTTTCTTCTCTGGTGTTCTGAAGTGCCATGAGAGAGACCCTTTGACCTCATGGGTCACTTTGCCCGGATCATGATATTGGGAGGCATTGGTGGTGGTGTGAAGTATATTTAGAATCCTGGGGTGCATAATGAGGGGTCCCCCAGTTGGCCTCTCCTTTACCTACATGCCCACAGTTTCTTTTAGCCTATGGACAAAGACAGTGAGTCACACCAGGACAGTCACAGTACAGCCTCACTTCACTTCATCTTGGTTCATGTGGTGCCATGAGTTTGTGCTGACACAGCCTGGCCTTCTTTTTCGTTTTTGCATACAGGGCATCATGTCACACCTTAGAATGTTCTCATCTCCTTTCAGCGGTTCTGGTCCCTGTCTCTCCCTCCAGTTTCACATTCTGCCCTTCCCACTCCTCCCTCCCTTTTCCATGTTGAGCTTACAGATGCCTCAGAGCTTTTGCATTTTTCTGATTCCTATAAAGGCTTCATTCACCTGTTTTCTTTTTCCCACACTGGGATTAAGTCTCAAGATGCAGACTCTTTTCCACATCCATCCCTGCCATCTTCCACATCCATCCCTGCTGGCCACAGTAACATCTGGCACATAGGATGAGCTCAGCGAAACCATGGTAGGTGGTTGTGTAGACAGACAGGACCAGGAAAGGTTCCTACTAGAGAACCACCTAGAAACAACTGCCTGCCCCTGCTTCATCGTTAAGTAGAAACAGAAACGGAGGCCTGGAGACATGGTCCATCGAGAGTCATGGGCCAGATGAGTCCTAGAGTCTGCACCTTGTACTATAATCTTCCCTGCATACATGTGCAGATGCCCTGTGGACCCTTAAAAACGAGCCTCAGGGATGAGCGGAGGTTTGACAGCAAACAAACTATTTATAATGCAGAAATGATTCTTTCTCTAAAGTTAAAGATGGGGAATGGGAGATTATTGTTTTAAAATTGTAGATTATTGCTCCAAGGGACATCTCTCTTGGCCTTTACACTAGAACCAGCTTGGTTGGTTGGTTGTTTGGTTGGTTGGTTGAAGTCTCAGTACCTTGGAGGTAGAAACAAGAAGATCAGGAGGCCAAGGTCGGGCAGTGGTGGTGCACGCCTTTAATCCCAGCACTTGGGAGGCAGAAACAGGTGGATTTCTGAGTTCGAGGCCAGCCTGGTCTACAGAGTGAGTTCCAGGACAGCCAGGGCTACACAGAGAAACCCTGTCTCGAAAAAACCAAAAAAAAAAAAAAAAAGTAGAAAGGTAATTAGGAGGCCAAGGTCAGCCTTGACCACCTTGTGGATTCAAGGCTATCTGTGCTACATGAGCTCCTGTCTCAAAATTTAAACAAACACAAACAAATAAAAAAGGGAAAGTGGCTGAGGTCACATTTAGAACTCCACAATGCATCTAGCCAACAAAGCCAGAGAGGTCAGGGCACACACTCCAGAGAGTTCTCCAGCAGATGTCCTGATTCAGCTCTTTTAGGAAAGATACTCCTTCCCTGCTTCCATGGATACAGTGAGGCTCCAGGCTCAGTCCCAAGACTGCCCCTGCTATCTGAGGAGCAGCTCCAGGCAGTGTCCCCGTGCTTTGGGTTACCTGCTGAAACAGTGCACAGAGCACGGGAAACACATGTAGCTGTGTGTGATAAGGAGTGTGACCCAGACATAGGTGACTGAGTGGGTGGAGGAGATGCCCAGAGGAGGAGTCAGGGAGGAGTGGGATTCCCCATCCTCTCTGGGCACTGTACCCCAGAAACCTACCCATGTTCAGCCAACTGCAGCTCTTTCGAGTCTGTTTTTTGAGGCTCATGGAGGCTACCTCGCATAAGGTACTACTCAGCAGACCAGCCCTCAGTGTCTCCGGACTCCTCAGGCTCCTCAGATGTTTGCCTCACTCTTCTAATCCTGCCTGGGACTTTCCAGTGACCAGTGCCACCCTGTCTAGGGCCACCAACTCCCAACCATCTCATTGGATACCTGAGACACTATAGCTCTATAGAGATCCTAAAGGTTCTAGGATGTGTGTGCCAGGGACCAGGGACAGAGACCACATCTCTCTCCCCATGCCCCCCCTCCCTCCTCTCATGTGTGCTCGCTTGCGCGTGTGCGCACGCACACTCTCTCTCTCTCTCCCACATGTATGTATTTATGTGTGCATGTATTCATGTGCACATGAATGCTTATGGAGGCCAGAGATTTATATCCAGTGCTTTCCTCAATTGTATTTTCTCCTTATTTTTGAGACAGCATCTCTTACTGAACCTGGGCTTATCAATTCAGCCAGACTGGTTGTTCAGCAAGGTCCTAGGGTCCCCCTGTCTCCGCCTCCCCAGAGCTGGGTTTACAGGAATGTGCCCTTGCACCCCCTTTTTACACAGGTGCTGGGGATCTGAACCCAGGTCTTCATGTTTGTGCAGCAAGTACTTTGCCCACTAAGCCATTTCCTAGCTCTTCTCTCTTAGTATTTGGAATACAGTTTCACTATGTAGCCCAGGCTTACCTGGAACTTGTGACTTTCCTATGTTAGCTTCCTGAGGGCTGAGATTGCAGGTATGTGCCACCCTGCCCAGCTCCGAATCTGTATTTCTTACTCTGCAACAGTGCTGAGAGAAAGCACAGACCCAGTTCAGCATTTGATTTCCCGTCTCCAGCCTCAGTTTCCTTATCTGTCAGGGAGGATCTGGAGAGAACAAGTCCGTTGCTGAAGCTTTCCAATGTGCTCATCCACTGTGCTTCTGCCCGAAGCCTGGTGTGGGCATAAGGGATCTCACTGAAACCTGCTTTCCATCCACAGGCTCTCTATATGTTCTACGCCCTGGCCATCGTGTGTGATGACTTCTTTGTCCCATCCCTAGAGAAGATCTGTGAGGTATGTGACAAGGACCTGGAACCCTCCACAAAGCCCAGGGTGCTTAGGGGAGTGTGCTATGTAAATGACAAGGGCAGGAAGGCTGGATAGGACAGAAAGCACTCTGGTAGAGAAGGCCATCACACAGCCACCTCGAGTCTTCTCCACAGCCACACCTCATCCTGACTTCACCAAATGCAAGACCCCGGGCTCAGCCTCTAATCAAGTAGGGGGCGGAGCTTGTTTGCAGCGCTTACTGAGTGCAGCCCCTTGGAGATTTACCACCCCTCACCCTATGAAGTCACCTAGCTCATGAGGCCATATTGTCATGTTAAGGACAAGTGACTCTTAGGGATAGGTGCCTACCTTCCATTCAACTTGTTTCTGGACACAACATATTAAGAAGGAGCTGTTTTAGAACTTGGGTCCCCCAAACTGTGAGCTGGCAGAAAGATTCCAGCCTTCCTATCCCCTGACTCTCCCTCTGTTTACCCTTGCATCCCCTCAGATAGAGCATGAGAGGTTAGTACAGAGGAGTCTATCTCAGGATTCCTAATGTGGAGGCTGGGGGACAGTGGTTCCTACAAGGGTGCTGTGGCTGCCTCTGCTTCCTGGAAGCTGCCCCCACCTAGGAAAAACTCAGCCATGGGTCCTAGCTTGTGTGAGTTAGATCTTTGTCTCTCTGACAAGATGCCTGGCATAATATTTTAAGGAAGAAGATACTTATTTAGGCTCATGATTTCAGGGGTTTAAGTCCATGATCAGCTAGCTCCATTGTTTCTAGGTTGTGTGGGGCAGACAACACTGTGGGTGGATATGGTGGAACAAAGCTACCCCATTATGGTGGCCAGAAGCAGAGACTGAACGAGACAGATATTGAAGATAAATTACCACCCCAAGGACACAGTCCCAGGGACCCACTTTTTTCTTTAGGTCCCACCTCCAAATTCCTTTAGATAACAGCATCAAAACTATGACTCCATCAGTGACTTAATTCGCTGATTCGGTCAGAGTCCACTCGATCCAGTCACTTCCTGAAGCCCATCTCTGAACACTGTGGCACTGAGAATCAAGCGTTTAACCCAGGAGCCTTTGGGAGATACCTTGTATCAGACTAATGTGTACTGAGCACACATCCAGGCCCCTCCTAAGCTGGGAAAACCATAAAAATAGGGTTGGGGCCTCTTTGCCCTCGGGGTTGAAAGATACCATGGGTTGGGGTGGCAAGCATTGAGGATGCAGGTGATATCAGAGTTGCCTGTGGCTGTAAGGACAGAGTGAAAGGTAAATAAAGGCGGGCGCTGGTCTTAGTTTTTCTTCAAGGGCCTTAGAGTCAAGGAAGCTAAAGGGACTGGAATATCACTGTTAGGGAGAGGTATAGGAAGGCTTTCTGGAGGAGATGATGTTTGTACAGGCTGGAGAAGTGGGAAGCACTTTCAGCAAGCAGAGGGGAAAGGGTTCTAGGAAGAACTTCTCAGGTGGCTCCCGAGAGGGTGTGGCCGGTCCTGGGGATGTAGGAAAGGCTTCCTCCAGGGTTGCAGACAGGGCTCTAGGAGCACAGAGTAAACAAAGAGAAAGCAAATGGGTCAGGAGGGAAAGGGGGAGTTGAAGCCTGGAAGAGGGTTTGGGGTGTGTGCTTTGGAGGAGACACTCTGGCTACGGAGCTGGGCTCAGATCCGCACTCTGCGATTGAGAGCTTTCTGCTGCCCAGGGGCTGTGTGTACGCCACCCTTCTCGTAGCCCAGTTACCTTGTTCTCTTTGTTTCAGAAACTTCATCTGAGCGAAGATGTGGCAGGTGCCACCTTCATGGCTGCAGGAAGCTCGACACCAGAGCTGTTTGCTTCTGTCATTGGTAAGAACATCGGGCAGCTAGGACGCTGTGCAGAGAGAGCTAGGGCTGGCTGTCCAGTGCAGTGGGGCATTTACCAGCTCTGAGCCTCACTTTCTTCACTTGTAAACCCAAGGGACCAGAGGGGCAGGAAGTAGATTGAAGATTTCTTAGCATGTGGGGTCCTACTGAGTGTTGGGCTTCTTATGAGGTGAAAATGTCCTAAAATTAAAGGAGGCTTTGATTGTATAATTTTGTGGCTCTGCCGAACTGCCGCATCATTAGACATATGAATTATGTCTCAATAAAGTCATTCAAGAACATGGGCTCTGGCCACTGAGATGGCTAAACCCAGTGTAAGTGCTTGCTGGGCCAGCCTGAAGACTTGAGTTCAATCCCTCAAACACAGGGACAGAACCCAGTACTGAAAGCTGTCCTCTGACAGATGCTATCACACACACACACACACACACACACACACACACACACGCACACGCACACGCACGCACGAATGAGCACACACACCACACTGATGATGATAAAAAAGAAGACAAAGGAGAAGGAGAAGAAGAATAAACAATTAAATTGATAAGTGCATGAAAAGAACTGGTTCCCAGGGCTCCACTCTGTCTGGCTCCACCACCATCTCTTTCTTATTTCAGGTGTGTTCATTACCCATGGAGATGTCGGTGTAGGGACGATTGTGGGTTCTGCTGTGTTCAACATCCTATGTATCATTGGAGTGTGTGGACTCTTTGCTGGACAAGTCAGTGGATTTTTTTTCTCTGCCTGCCTTACCAGTATCCTGTAGGATGGGATTGAGCTTCTCCAGAGATGGTTGGGATGACCATGGCAACACCCCAGTGAGGCTGGTCATGTCACTCTCTGTGGCTTTGAGAATGCCTATGTTCTCCTCTGGACCTGGGTCCTCCCTATGAAGTAGCCATGACACTCCTTCCTGTCCATCAGTGTGAGAGCCTGAGAGGTTGGAGCCGTGTTGGTGAGCCTGGCCAGATTATGGGTGGGCATGCATTCATCAGCAACAGCTATTTGAGAAGGGCCTCCTGGGACCCTGGTTGGAGTGAGGGCTTGCAGCTACCTGGGCTGCTCACCTCCTCTGCAGGCACAAGGATAGCTGTAGTCAGACTCCATTTGACATGAGACCAGAGTCTTAGGCTTGCCTCGCAGAGGAAGATGGCCAGGACCTACCTCTTGCTCAGGATGACAGAGGTAGGCAGCTGATGGGACGTGGTGATGCTTCTGGTCTCTACCTTAATGGCCAGCGCTTGACATGAAATGTGCCTGGCCACCACCACAAAGGAGTAGGCCAGTTTCTGGTTTCCCCACCCCTGAGAACTTTACTGGGTTCTGTTGTCTTCACCAACTGTAGCCAAGAGCTAGAGGTAGCCAGAGAAGCACCCTGAGGCCCATCCTTCTGCCCTCTGGGCAGTTGGCTCCATTCCCAGCCTCCAGGCAATAGCAGCTGATGACTTCTCTCTGACATGGCAGGTGGTGCGGTTGACATGGTGGGCTGTGTGCCGTGACTCTGTGTACTACACACTCTCTGTCATCGTACTCATTGTGGTGAGTCACCCCTCACACCCAAGTGTTGGGTAGTCAGGGCCCTGTGAGGGCATGGGTGCCTGCCTGTCTGTCCTTGACCCTATGACCAGACAGGTCACAGACCAACAGTGTAAATGTGTTTACCCATCTCTCTGTGTTCACATTGGACTCTCACACATCTGCCCACACTGTGCTCTTTCTAAAGATCTCATCCTTTGTCCCTCACAATGAAACTAAATCAGGACCATTTTAATGATTAAAAGCTTTGGATAAAACAAAGTATGTAGGGGAAGTTCAAGTATATACTCACATGAGGCCCTTCCAAGCCTTCATTGAGACCTACCCATTCATTGAGACAGATCCACACCAAGGAAGCAAGTTACAAGCTGGGATACAAACCTAGATGCTCAGGTGACTGGCTAGAGGATCAGGATCACAACCAACCTGGGTAACTTGGGGCGACCATATCTCAAAATGAAAAATCTAAAAATGTGCAGGTGCAGCTCAGTGGTCAGGTGCTAGCCTAGCAGGTGCAGCTCAGTGGTCAGGTGCTAGCCTAGCAGGTGCAGCTCCACAGTCAGGTGCTAGCCCCTAGCAGGTGCAGCTCCATAGTCAGGTGCTAGCCCCTAGCAGGTGCAGCTCCATAGTCAGGTGCTAGCTTAACAGGTGCAGCTCCATAGTCAGGTGCTAGCCTAGAAGGTGCAGCCCCATGGTAAGGTGTTAGCCTAGCAGATGCAGCTCAGTGGTCAGGTGTTAGCCTAGCAGGTGCAGCTCAGTGGTCAGGTGCTAGCCTAGCAGGTGCAGCTCCATGGTCAGGTGTTAGCCTAGCAGATGCAGCTCAGTGGTCAGGTGCTAACCTAGCAGATGTAAAAGAGGGCTTGTGTTCAATACCACAAAGTAAGTACAAGCAGCAAGTTTCTGGGTTCTCTGTCCTGCACAGCAGGAGGGGGCCAGGTCAAAGTTATCAGGCCCCAAGGGCTAGGGTGGTATCATGGCCCATACAGTGAAACATTGTCTGGTGAGTGCCAACCCCAGGGTAGCAGTTTTGATCCTTACACTGGTGCATAAGGGCCTGTGGCATGCATTCAAGGTTTTCTATCTTTCCAGATCCAGAGGTATGACTACTCTTATATGAGTTATCTACTGCTTCATAACAAAGTTCCCCCAAAGCTGGGCATGGTGGGGCACACCCACAGTCAAAGGCCAGAGGTATCACAAAAGGAACATTATTCCCAGGCCAGTCTTGGCTATTATAGTGAGATTCTGTCTTGAAAAAAAAAAAAAAATTCTCAAACCTAACAGGCTAAGACAGCAAATGTTGAACCTTGGAGTGATACATATGAGGTTGCTAAGCTAGGAAGAGAAAGGTCTCAGGAAACACAGTCAGGTGAGTGTCCTTTCCAGGAACAATCATGTGACTGTCAGCTGACCTCCAGGCCTAGCAGGCCACCAAGCCACAGTTGTAGCTTGCAATGCTCCAGCCCTCAGAACAAAGGTGAGGAGGTGAGAAGGTCAGGTTACTTAAAGCTGTGACCTCCACCTTGGAAATGGCCAGGGGCAAATTAGCAGGTCCCTACAATGTTCAGAAGGCGCATAGTTATCAATGGAATTTCCAAGGGCAGCTCAGAAACTTCCCACCACACTCAGAAAATGACATCAATAGGAGAAACAAGATGCCTATGTGAAATTTCAAACGATAAATCCACAGTACCCCAAATATACCATAAATGGGCATTTAAAACAACTCATAAAAGACTGATGTTCTTTTGGTAATCATTTTGGCAGAAAGTCACTGGAATATCTAATGATGTCATCTGTTGCCTGCTCAGAAACTCTCCCAGCGCTCCACTGCAAATGCAGACTGGTGCCAATATTTGGGGCTTAACCACAGGAGTGGTGCTCCTCCCCCTCACTGTGATGTCATTTTCCAGAGAGTGAATGATTCAGTTTTCAAAAGGGTAAATTTCCCTGGTTGTGAATTAAATATTCACATTAAACACTTGGATTTGTACAATAGAGTTGAAGTCAAGGACATTGTTTTTTCTGTTACCTGCATATTTGTTATAACTTACTTATTACACATTCTATATTTCCATTATATACTTATATGCTTTCATCCCAAGTGTGAGAAAACTTCACAGTGTAGAGCTGTTTTCATATCTTCTCCTCACATCCCTGCTGTCATTGCCTATAAACGCCAGGAGCCCTCCTTTGAGCTATATAAGCTAAAACTGTCCCTAGAAAAGCCTCTCAGAGTCTCACTCTCCTTCTGTTGAGTGGCCTTCCTCAGAGCCTTGGGTCCAAAAAGTTCCCATTGATGCCTGGCTAGGGAGCATGAAGTGGTTTCCTAAAGCAGAGCCTGTGTGCAACCCCCTGTGACAGACAGTAGAACCAACAGACAATAGCTTCCTCCACCCCTGCCTCTTCTGGTACCATATATAGGGACCCTTTGTTTCCATGGTTGTTTCAGGTTGGTGGGAGCAGCCCTGCCACCTCCTCCTACACCTCCCCCTTCCCTCGACTACAGAGCATCCTTCATTTGTGTCTGGTCCCAAAGATGCTGGATGTGAGATGTGTTAGAGTTGTGTAGAAAAAGAAAGAATCAATAAGAGATCTATCAAAAAGATAGATCAAGTGATAGGTAGATGGAAAGATGGATGGATGGATGGATGGATGGATGGATGGATGGATGGATGGATGGAGAGAGAGGTGGATGGATGGGTGGGTGGGTGGATGGATGGGTGGATGGGTGGATGGATGGGTGGGTGGGTGGATAGATGGATGGATGGATGGGTGGATAGGTGGATGGATGGGTGGATGGGTGGGTGGATAGGTGGATAGGTGGGTGGATGGGAAGAGATGGATGGATGGATTGGTGGGTGGGTGGGTGGGTGGGTGGGTGGGTAGATGGATGGGTGGATGGGTGGGTGGAGATTGCTAAACGAATTGACAAAGGAAGAGCAGATGAATGGATAGATGAGGATGTATTGGGGGATGGCTCAATGATCTTCAATCATGCCACCTGCAAGCTGGAGGCCCAGGGAACTCAGTAACATATATTGCCCATTGTTAGGGCCAAAGTCTTGAAAAACCACAGCACCACCGGCAGAAGTTGTAGAGTTAAATGGCTGGAGAACCTGGAAGGAGGAGGAATGCAGTTGTATTTACCATTCAGAGATCTTTCTGTTGACTCTTCTGAGAGTTCAGTATTACCCACCTCATGAGTAAGGGTGGATCTTCCTTTCTCAGTCCTCAGGTTCAAATGTCAGTCCCTTCCATGAACACCCAGACACACCAGCAATACTATTCTACAAACTATCTGGGTACCCCTTAATCTGGGCAAGTTGACACTCAACCTATGTGATGAATTCTGTCACTATCTCTGGGTCCCTTACCCCATCTACACACTCTGTCTTCATTTATACAGCTGGACCCTCCACCTTGGAATCCCCAAGGGGGGTTCTCTTTGTTTTTAAGAAAACTAGCCCCATTTCACACACGCATGTGACATACATATAGGGACAGATGTATAGCTGCATCTTTGCTGTCTGCATTCTCTTGAATTTTAGCAACTCTGTTCTAGTAATGGGGGAAGCTCCTACCAGGTCTGCCCCAGCAACTACCTGAACGATATTAAAACACAGGCCACCTCTCTTGGGATGACCACACTGAGCCAGCTGGCAGGAAGCACGTGTTACAGCTCAGTTGCCCTAGGTTCCCACTAAGGAAAGGTGAGCTTCCATGGTTGAGAAACTGAGAAATGCAGAGATCACGAGGCCAGTGCGTGTTAGATCCAGGTGCCCTGGAATCTGTACTTTTCTTCCCTTGTAATAAAGCGTATCCCTCTGTTTCTTTTGCTTTCCAGTTCATCTACGATGAGGAAATTGTGTGGTGAGTCTATAATGTTTTTGTTGTTGCTAATTGCCAGTATCTGTGTATGTTGGGTTGCTGAATCATTTTAAGATTTATTTTTGCAAACATAGATTTGCTGGCTTATGGAAGTGACAGACAGGGCTATCATTCTAAGCAACTTGCCTTTGTCCTATCAGAGTGACAGTTGTGTCCCCCAAGGTTTCTGCCCTGCCTGCTATCCAGATACACATCCAAGATACAAGAACCCATGAGGGCAATCAGACTTTACACAAAGATAAGCAAGAGTGAGAATGTGCCTGGTCTCGGGCATGTGTCTGGAAAGGAGAGGTAGCAGAGGTGTCCTGCGGAGGTAGTAAGTGAGGGATAGGGTCTCAGATGCCACTGAGACAAAGATATGCCGTGAAGAACACAGCAGAACCCTTCCTTGTGACTTGTAGAGGAATCAAGCTCCAGGGTCTTAAAGATCTGACTATAAAAATCAAGGAGCTGACAAATGCCTGCCTCACAAGCAATGAGGACCTGAGTTCAGATCCCCAGCACCCACATAAAAAGCCAGGTTTGGTGGTACACATCTTAATCCCAGCACCAGGGTGGCAGAGACAGAAGGATCCCTAGGGGCTCTCTGCCATCAGTGAACTCCAGTTTCAGTAAAAGATCTGTCTTTAAAAATAAGGTGACTGATTGAGGAAACCACCCAGGACCAACCTCTGGCCTCATATCATATACATGTGGGTGTGCATTTGTATGCACATGCACAGATACATAGACCACATACAAACACATCAAAACCAGGAAAAAATTTAAAGTAATTTCATAAGAAAACACAAGGACTCATCTCTGTGACACTGAACAGGAACCGAGTTTCTTAATCGAGATTCATAAAGTCTGAACTTCTGAGGAACAGGTTGTAGGTTCTTCCATCCTTCCCTGTGGGTGTGTTAGCATCTCAGTTTGTTGCCTGGTAATTGGCATGGTCCAGAGTCTGCATCCTGAAGGTGACAAATGCTGAGAATACACTAAATGACTGCTGAGAGCAGCAATTGCTTGACAAGAGAAGCTTAATGCCTGGTGCCCAGAGAATCCTGGTTAAAGTCCACTCCTGGCCTCATTTTCTTCAGCTATGGATGGGTTGGGGTGCTGGACCTGAGATGACCTGTAGGTCCAATTCTGGCCCATGAATTGCATGTTAGCAAAGGAAGGGCTCCCAAAATGATTGGCCACACCCAGTATGCAGAGGTTTGTCAGAGAAGCAACAAAAACTGTGGCTTCTCAAGTTTGCCATCACAGGTACAAACCCACTCTCCACACACATAGCTCGTAGGCTTGGGCTATGCATAGTGGATGGTCCCAGAGGTTTCTGTGCCATCATCATGTCCCTTGCCCAAGGATTGGGCCTCTTCCCATAGGCTCTCCAGTCCCTGACCAGACTCTTGAATGGGTCTAGGTTCTCCTGGGGCAAAAGCCATGGGATTTTCCATCTGGGGGTAATAGCTGGGGGCGGAGCTCTCCTGATTCCTGTAGACCTCTGTAATTGAGAAGATCCAGACCCAGCCTTCTCTCAGTTACCAAGAGGACTCTCAGTGATAGAACATATGCTGGGGTGTCCCACCTGAATCCCAGGGACAGGAAAGTGAGGATATCCCACCTTACCATTAACCTTAACCACGCAGCCCCAGTCTGTGGGCACCATGGCCTCCTGTGCTCTAACCACATATTCATTCTCTCTCTCTCTCTTTCTCTCTCTCTCTCTCTCTCTCTCTCTCTCTCTCTCTCTCTCTCTTTCTCCAAGGTGGGAAGGCCTGGTGCTCATCATATTGTACGTGTTTTATATTCTTATCATGAAGTAAGTGTCCTCTCCCTTTCTTTGAGACCTGGAGGTCCCTTCCCTCCATACTGTAATCATGTCATTGGTCAGAATAGGGACTATCCTTCATCTTGTCTTCTGGTTCCTTTGAGGCAGCCTTTATTCTCTATGAAGACCATTCAGGGGCATCCAGAGTGGGGACCCGGCTCAGGTACTGCTGTGGTCCATCCTCAGGTTAGGGGACAATGCTGGGTGGCTGGTGTAGGGCAGTTAGATACTGCTCTCCCAAAATGATTCTGCAGCAAGGACTTATATCCTTCCCTGTTCTGGGCAACTCCCCTGCCCCAGGGTAACGACTCTTCTGCTGTTTCAATAAGTCTAATAACTCAGTACCATTCTCAAAAGGCTCAGCAGAGCTTAACCCCTGCTCCAGGCTTTATTAAATGCCACTTGTCAGGACCACTGCCAATCCCAGCAACAGGACCCCGCTCATAACTCTGGGGATATAAGCACTGTATTCTGGGTTAGGAAATCTTGACTTGGGAAGCTACCACCTTAAAGATGCCCATGAGGAAGACTAGGCAGCTGTAAAGATGAAGGTCTGACACATGCTTCAACATAGATGAACCTTTAAAGGCTCACCAAATAGAAGCAGTCATTCCCCAAAGACCAAATAACCTAGGTGTCAGTGTTCACATGGTATCTAGAAGAGTCAAGTTCATGGAGTCACATAGATTAGAGGTCAGAGAGAGGCCGAGGTGGTGAGGCATGAGTGGGCACAGCCTTGCTGTTGAGATGATGGAAAAGCCGGGAAATCCTAATGGTGGTTGTGTAATAGTAAATATCATTAACTTCATCAAATCATCTCTTCTCCTGTGTAATTAAAATGGAAGTCAGCCCCATGGGTGTTATGAGGGCCCTCACCTTCATATAAAACATAATATTACATAAATATTCCACAAAGTGGGAGATTAAAGCATCCAGCAGGAGAATTAACCAGTGACTGCCTTTCTTCTTAGTAAACAGCCAGCAGAGAGACTTAGAGATGGAGATGGCTCTTCTCTCAGGGGATGGCTGTGCTTGCCAGGAGTGACATGGGAAGTAGATGGTCACCAAGTGGCCCACTTGAGAAACATTGCTTCCTGGGGAGGGAAAAGTGTGGTGGTGATGTCTCCTTTGAGCCTGTCCTGAATTGCCTTTATTAGGATAAGCTTGTAAGGAGCATCAAGTACATTGGCTGTAAGGCCTCTGACACCCCCAGGAGGACACTCAAAGCTCAGTAGAAGCAAGTGGCCCAGACTGTACAGGATCCCAATATTCTTGCCAAGAAACCCCTTAAGCTCAGTTGGAGAGCCTCCCTGGCTACCCTTCATGTCCAGTGCCATGTTAACTGTATGCCTGATGCCCCACCTACCTGGTAGGTTGGGACTCGCCCCTCCACCGCTCTGACCTCCTGCCTTACCTTACAGGTACAATATGAAGATGCAGAAGTTCTTCACAACCAAACAAAAGAGCATTGCAAATGGTAACCCAGTCAGCAGCGAGCTGGAAGATGGTAATGACCTCTATGATGGTAGCTATGACGACCCTTCTGTGCCATTGCTGGGGCAAGGTAAGGCTGAGCAGACAGGAGCTGTGGACCCTCGTGGAACACACACACACGCACACACACACTGATGTCATACACACTCCCGGATGAGGAGAGAAGACCCACGTTTGAGATGTTGATCAGATTGACATTCACTTTGATGGGGAAGCATAAAAAGGGAGAAAGTCCCCCCAAAACAAAGAACATGAATTTCACCATAGAAAAAAATTGTCATGATTCCAGGGGCAGGTGGGAAGCTTGATTGACTTTAGAGATACAGTGTTGTCTCTGCCCAAGAGAAGAGTCCAGAACAGGAAGCTTTAAGTGGCAGAGCCTAGGCGGCTCTGTACTTCTCCAGTACCATCCCGGAAACCGTCCCCTCCTAGGCTGTGAACCCTTGCCTAGAGAGACAGCAAGGCTTGGGAAAACCAGCCTCAGAGCTTCACAGCAGCCCAGTGCAGCCTAGAGGCCTGCTTGGAGGCCCAGCCCAATGAATCATTTCCCTAGCTCCTCTGGGAACCGGGGACCTCTAGAGCCAGTCCCTGTCTTCTTCCTCACAGGCTTGGAATTGTCTTGATCTGAGAGCTACTTCCCTGGAAATATCCTCAATTCTTAATAATCCTGCCAGTTGTCAAGTTGTCAAGTAGCACCCCCTGCCATGGGACAGCTGCCCCACCCAGAGCAGCATTAATGGCAGGTACTTGTGATAGGAAAGGGAAATCCAGGCCTACATGGCATCCTTGATCCACTCCAGGCATCTTCCAACCTTAGCCCTCAGTGCCCTCAGGCAAGTAGCAACGTTTTGAAGGGGTCTTTAACTTGCTTGTGGTATCAGGAGTGGGTAGCCTCAGGGTCCCCTTACCTGTGGTGGCAGCCAAGGAATCTCTCTGTTCTTCAGGCCTCTACACCTCTGTCCTGGGCAGAGCACTCCTCTCGAGTGCATTTTGCACAAATGCCTTCTGTTCTGTCTTGGGTATTCCCATGGGGCTGAAGGTGTTACATGTGGTGGTACATGAAGGTGTCACAGAGAGCAGGTTGTAGGACAACCTCCACTATGGGGAGGCTCTAGCACTGGCCATGGGTTGAGATTCCAACCTTCATAGTCACAGGGTTCTGAGGTACCCATTGCACCTCCCACAGTCTGACAGGATAGAGGCCAGCCTGCTCAGCATGTATATGGTACTGGAAGCTCCTCTGAACCTTGATGGCAAAGAAGAAAGAGCTGAGTGGAAAATCAGGATGTGCCAACTTCCCAAGAGTTGCCTCCTGTCCTGAGGCTGACAACGGATGCCCAACCCTGGTGCCCTCTGAGAGGCACTTCTCACATATAATAGAACCGTCAACTCTAACCTTCCCCAGAAGTGCAGACCCCCACACTTGCTGCCCACATCCGTGGCCCTTTTCTGGGGCTCTCATCACTTTTATACGCAGTGACAGTAGGGTTCTCTATGAGTTAACACCCCTTCCCCACCGTCGCCAAGTCCAGAGTAACTTCTAGAAAGTTGGAAGACTGCTCACAGAGCTGGCCCAGGCACTGGAACTGAGGGAGAAGTGAGTCTCCTACACTGCTTCTTAAACATTTACATTAGAGGCCGTGGGAGGAAAGGGTCCCAGAGAGTTGGATAAAAGAGGCACAGTCCTTCGTTTCTGGGTTGGGAGATATGAGATCTCAATGACTGCATCTGGCCTTTACTGTCCCCTGAGGCCATTTGCAATTTGCTCCAACATAATGTCCCCTGAACAGAGTGAGTGTATGGAAGGAAGAATTCACAGTAACACCCCAGGACTGAGATGACCAGAACTTTCCATTTTGCCTTTCTAACAGTGTTGTCATAGCAGGAGATAACGTCACTTTCTTTCCCCCATCTTCATTCCACTGGCAGGTTGCCTGCTGATGTTTCAAGGAGTCCCTTGGGCTGGGGGTGTAGCTCAGTGGTAAGGGGCTTGCCTGGCACACACAAACCTCTAGAAAGAATGAAGAGGGAATGACCTGCTTCCCCAACCTTGCATTTCTCATATAAAATCTAAGGCTGAAATTTCAGATTCTTCGTAGGGGAAGCAGGGAGAAGCCCCTTTGTACTTAAATGTTCTGAGACACCATGTAGCTCAGCCTGCTTCAGTCTCCTGACTGGTTCTCCAGTAGCCTTGTTCACAGCCTGACAGCCAGGTCTACCTGACCACCAGCCGCCATATTGGATGAAGCTGATCAAGCTTAGAGAGTTCCCAAGGAGCCCTTCCAAGGGGTCCTTCCAAGCTGCCCTAGTGTTGGACACAACCTAAGTTTGGAAAGAGAAGAGGGGCGTGACACTGGGACTTAGATGGATTTGCCAGGGAAACATCTTACAGTTGAGTACCTTCTGGCCTACCACTCTCAGCTTGGGCATGACGGGGACAAGGGAGCCAGGTGTCATGGCTCCTGCCTCACAGACCCTGCAGCTTTCTCCACTCCGTGCCTGTAATGAGTCTGGTATGGCACACCTGCTGCAGGGGTTTGCGGGTGTCCCTCCCTCTGGCAGCCCAGAGCATTGAGGCTCCCTGTGGAAGGAGCCTGCTACTAACACCCTCCTTCATGTAACCCCCCCGGCATCCCTGGCATCAGCAAGAGCTCTGCCCCCAGACTCTGCCACCGCACTCTAACCCACCTGTGGCCACCTGTGCCGGCCTCTGTGTCCTTAACTCTTCTTCTAAATTGTAAGTAATCTGCTCACATCCTGGCCATAACATGTGCTTTTAAGCAGTAAACACAATCCATGAGCCCAAGCCCCACACTGTCCACCTTTGTGGAGGTTAGTGTCCATCTCGGACAGGTGCACGGGCCCCCAGCTGTTTCTAACCCACTTGCCTCCTGTCTGCTGAGCCTTGCTGCCTGTGTGGGGTGTTGTGTATGTGTGTGTGCTTGCAGGGACAGGGAGGGCTGTTTGCTGTGCATTTTGCAAGTTTTTATACCACTAACTTCTGCATGAGTTGGCCCTTTGGATCTGCTCCTTGCTCACTCAGTTCTTGATGCAGAATGCCATAGGATCTGGTGTTGGGTGCAGGGGAACAGTCATAGCTGTCTTCTTAGGAGACATGCTGCCTGTTTCAGGGTGCTGTGTTCATGAGTGGTTTGGTTACTAGACTTTCCCTACCACCTGGAGGGCTATGCCAAGTCCTGCAGACACTGGCCCAGGACTGGGCCTCATACTCTCTCTCCCAAGGAAAAAGAAATAGCACCCAAGCACCCTGGAGGGTATCAGGGTTCATCAAAAACACTGAGCCCTGCAGCAGCATGTCCTCAGACAAACAGGCTAGATCCTTGATGTCTAGTCTAGGTCCTGGGGCCAAATCTTTGACCACCTCGCTTACCAGAAGCAGCCACCCCACAGCAGTGAGGATGGCTCACTTCAAGACAGAGCAAAGAGCCCTGGAAAAGGTTACAATGATACTGGCCTGTTTCCCAGCATTTTCTACCCCTAAAGACCCTTATTGACTTGGAAAATTTTATCTGAGTCTAAAAATCAGGGTGGTGGTGGTCCTGTTTCCACCTGTCAGGTGGACCTGTCCAGTCATGAGTGGCGGGTGCAAGTGCCTGTCTATTGCATAGGTAGGCTGTCCCAGGGTCCTAGAAAAGACACTGAAAGACTCTTGCAGCCAGCCAAAGCTGAACTCTGGAAGAGAGAGACCTGAGAGAACCAGGCAGCAACCATGAAGAGGCCAGGTGTAGCGCATGGCAACAGGGTATCTGCTAGCTCTGTCTAACTTGCAGAATCATGGGTATTCCAGAAGTAAGCCTCACTTTAAAGGGAGAAGCTGAAGCCAGGTCTCTGACCTCAGGGAAACTGTCACCTGCCAAGCACATAGCCCTAAGATGTTGGCCATGATAGGAAGTTAGTCACTATTGCTAGGGCAGTGTCCTCCAAGGGGCCAACACTGATCATGGGTATGTATGCTCTACAGTGAAGGAGAAGCCTCCCTATGGTAAGACTCCTGTGGTGATGGTGGATGAGATTCTCAGCTCCACCCCTCCCAAGTTCACCTTCCCTGAGGCTGGCCTACGCATCATGATCACCAACAAGTTTGGGCCTAGGACCCGGCTACGGATGGCCAGCAGGATCATAATTAATGAAGTAAGTTAACCCAGCACATGGGTACAACCTGTAACCTACAGATTGCATGTGGTAGAGAGCAGCTATGGGTGCAACCCAACACAAAATGTTAACCTTGCTTAAAATAAGATATTTTTTTTGCAATTTTTTTCTTGTAACTCAATCGCATGGTTCTCAGGCATGAACTTTATAGATGACAACACCCACCATATTGCAGTGTCAAAAGGTTGGGCACACTGGCTGTACTGGCTGGTTTTGTATGTCAACTTGACTCAAGCTAGAGTTATCACAGAGAAAGGAGCCTCCCTTGAGGAAATGCCTCCGTGAGATCCAGCTGTAAGGCATTTTCTCAATTAGTGATCAAGAGGGGAGGGCCCCTTGTGGGTGGTACCATCCCTGGGCTGGTAGTCTTGGACTCTATAAGAAAGCAAGCTGAAGCCGGGCAGTGGTGGTGCATGCCTTTAATCCCAGCACTTGGGAGGCAGAGACAGGCGGATTTCTGAGTTTGAGGCCAGCCTGGTCTACAGAGTGAGTTCCAGGACAGCCAGGGCTACACAGAGAAACCCTGTCTTGAAAAACAAAAAAAAAAGAAAGAAAAGAAAGAAAGCTGAGCAAGCCAGGAGAAGCAAGCCTGTAAACAGCATTCCTCCATGGTCTCTGCATCCACTCCTGCCTCCAAGTTCCTACCCTGTGTGAGTTCCAGTCCTGACTTCCTTTGGTGATAAACAGCAATGTGGAAGTGTAAGCTGAATAAACCCTTTCCTCCCCAACTTGCTTCTTGGTCATGATGTTTGTGCAGGAATAGAAACTGTGACTAAGACACTAGCCAAACAGAAAGTGAGTGGCCTTGGATGGGTCTGGCTCTTCCATGAGCCCTAGCCCCTTAGGACTCTTTCTGGAATTGCTGTTATGGGAGGAAGGAAGGCAAGGGGCCTGCAGAGGCCTGTCATGGAAGTTTAAGCAGAAAGCAGAGGAACCCCACCCTTGAAGTATTTCAGTACTTGTCAGTTGCCATGCTCCTGATGCTAACCCAGTGTCTTCCACAGGAATGGTCACCTGTTGCATGCATACCTACACGTTTGTGCTGCATACTCACACATCTGCATGTACACATGAACGTGCACATGTAAACACACAAGCTCATCCTTATATGCATAAGATGCAGTGCTGTAGTCTCATTTCTTTAGTCATTTTGACCGTTTATTTTTACTTATCCACACGTGTGGGATAAGGTGTAATCTTCTGTTAAATCCCTGAAGCCAGAGCTGCAACCCTCCCCAGTTATCACGTTCGACCTGCTGTCGAGTGATGGCCCTTGCCTTCATAATTCTGTCTCTGCACAGATAAGTCTTTTTATGTTTGTTTGTTTGTTTGAGACTTCATGGATAGCTTTTTGTTTAATCCCTGCTAACTAACCAAATTCTCCATGTTTAGGCCCAAATATCAAACATTAGCCCCTTTGCTCTTTCTGGTGGACTAAGTAAATATTGAAGACTGTGGGGAAATAGTTGAGAAGTACCGTTCATGCTAACACAGAGAGAGAGAGAGAGAGAGAGAGAGAGAGAGAGAGAGAGAGCGCGAGCATGTTTTTCCAGGTTTATGAGTCTTTGTCTCAAACCTATGTGAAGACAATTCTTCAGAGAGAGGGTGGGCTTCCATTATAGATGGTAACGGCTCCCCTATGAGACCACCAGGATAGGTGCTGGGCACCGCATATGGAAGGTTGCTGAGGGCCACAGCTGAGTCTCTTGAAGTGGTAGGAAAATTTGAATGTTTCTTCGGAATGCCTGTGAAAACGGGGCTGATGCATAAACCACGAGTAGGAGCAAGGTGAAGAGAGCTGAGCTGAGCTGGTTGTAGAGAACATGAAGCCTGTTTATTTAGTCATTTCTTTCCTGTTCTTTCTTTTCTTTTCTTTTTTCTTTTCTTTTTTCTTTTCTTTTTTCTTTTTCTTTTTTTTTTTTTTCTTTTGAGATGATGTTTCTTATAGCCCAGATTGGCCTCAAAGTTACTATGTAGCCAAGCATAATCTTTGAACTTAAGATTCTACTGCCCTCCTCCCTCCAAGTGCTGGGGCCATAGGCATTTGCCACCAAATCTGGTTGATTCGGTGTAGGGATCAACCCAGGACTTCATGCATGTTAACTGGTACTCCACCAACACAGCTACATCCCCATTCCTGTTGATAACATACAATATGTCTTCTGTCTGGGCCTGTGTTCAGCGAAGCCCACAGACTGAGCAAGTGAGACCAGCCAGGCTGGGGTGGCACCAAAGCTGCTTTTTGTCATTAGTTGTGGCAAAGGGGGGGAGGGGGAGGCTTGGGTGGAAGGTGCTAGCTTTGGATAATGCATTCATATGCCATAGAATGAGACACAGAGAGACAATCCATTGATGAACAACCTAGTAGGAAGATGTTTGGCAGCAGTGTTTGTTGGAGAAACACTGACTGAAACTAGATTCCATCCTAGCACACACCCCGAGTGGTTAAAATGGAAAGGACCGGCTACAGCAAGTGTCGGCAAGGGTAGGAGGCAACTGATGTGTGTTCTTAAGAGCTGGGAGATGGTAAGAGAGAAGGCATCGCATGGTTCTGTGCCACTCAGCTTGGTGTCTGTCTTGCTTCCTGTCCCCACAGCGACAGAGGTTGATCAACTCAGCCAATGGTGTTAACAGCAAGCCACTGCAAAATGGGAAACACGAGAACATGGAGAATGGAAATGTTCCTGTGGAGAACCCTGAAGACCCACAGCAGGGCCAGGAGCAGCAGCCACCACCACAGCCTCCACCCCCAGAGCCAGAGTCAGTAGAGACAGTCTTCCTGTCGCCCTTCTCAATGCCTGGTGAGTCTGGAGGTGCTGGTCCTCTAGCCAGGCTTCTAGGGGTGCCTAGGTCATCAAGATGGAGACCCTGACCCTGGAGTGGTGGAGGACTGATACAGAGGGCTGCCATTGGGTCACCACAGTGCCCTAAGGCACTGGATAAACATACAGCCAGTATTGCAGGTAAGAGTTGGGTAGATGCAGACACCACTGAATATGGTTGGAGACTGAGGGACAGAGAGAGGCAAGTTGGCCCTCAGGAAACACCAGTAACTTCTTGTGACTGCACATGAATGCTATGGGCCCCTGGTTAGTCTTACAATAAAAAAACCAGCAACCAGTCATATGGTTTTTATAGACACCAGTGGCAGGGGTACAAACCCTTGATCAGGGAGGTGTTCCATTGCACTGATGCAATGGTCAAAGGTAGATGGAATCAGGTGTCCTGTGTTGTCACCCTCTATCTTATTCCTTTGAGACAGGGTCTGCCACTGAACCTGGAACTAAGCTGGTGGCCAGCAAGCCCCAATGATCTTCCTGTCCCTGCAACCTCATACATCTGCATCTGGCTTTTTATGTAGATACTGGAGATTTGAACTTAGGTCTTCCTGCTTGCATGGCAAGCACGTTTACCTGCTGAGCCATCTCTGCAGTTCTCCGTGGACACTCTTACTCGCTCAGTTTCATGTGCTGGACGTTTTGGCACACTTGTGACCTTACTTTCAGACGGGATATTCTAAGGTGGTAACTGCTCCTTCTACACTAGGTGTACTCTCTCCCGTAAATAAGCCAGATGAGACTACAGGCTGCCATCCTCCAGTCTCATTTGGAGTCTTTCCTACAGGCCTACGGTCACCTAACTGCTGGGTCCATACGAAACGTATCGCTCTTCTCTCTCCCATAACCTCTGCTCCAGCCACACTGGCCTCCTCAATGCCATCCCCCAGCACTTCCCAACCCCCCCCCAACCCCCCCAACCCCTACCTTGGTACCTTCACACTGCCCTTCACCAGAATGTACTTGTCTCAGCCTCAGCTATCTATGTGACTCCCCCCACCCCACCGTCACCTCTGTCCCAGTGTCACCGCATCAGTGTGGGCTTCCATGTCACCTTATTATAAATTCTTTATACATATTTCTCTTGAGTGTTTCCCCCACTAAACTATCAGTTCCTTGGGGGAGGGCATCTTTGTCTATTGACTTCCATCTGTATCTTAGCACTGTATTTGCATACTTGGAAAGCTGCAGAGTGAGCTCAAGAGCTTGTCTGTGAGAGGCTCCAGAACCCACTCTGTGTGCATGCTCCATCCTCAGCCTTCCATAAACTCTCTGGTGTCCTTGATGTGACCCAGAGTCTTAACCACTGGACTCCATTCCTGGGCATCCTATCCTACTGCCCACCCTCCTAAGAGGTAGCAGAATTCTAGAACTTTCCAATCCAGAGCTTCATATTTTTCTAATAAAAATCCTGTGCTTAGCATCTCACTAAACACCCACCCTGCTTTGTCCCCATCTGTGTAGCTGGCCTGGACTTGCTAGTATGGGCCCCTGGGCAGCTGCATCTGGAGATGCAGAGTCTCATGGGACCATAGACTTCTCTGGAGTTTCTGGATTAGGAAACGTCCATGGTATGTGCCTTAATGCAACTCCAGGGCTGGTCCACAAACTCAGGGACTAGCTCCAAGACCCAAGCAGGGCCTGGGGGAGACATGTGTTTATGCTTCTCTGGAACCCAGCCTCTGTGGCTCCCAGTCTGCCTTACAGAGGCAACCCAAGCAGCTGAAAACATCTGTGGTACCAACAGCCTAGGGATTTGTCTGGATTAGGAATTGCTAGCCCTGATCAAGCACCTTTTCTTTTTCTACCAAAGATCGACCCCCAAAATGATATCTGCTCACTTACTGGGATCTCTGGGGAGATTAGCCCTGGGGTTCAAGTCTTTCCAGCCCCCCTCTGCCATCCAGATGGCTCAAAGGAAGTGGTATCTGTACTACCAGTGAGCTTCCCTGCATGACCACACACTGTATATGCTCAGCCCAGCTGGCTGGTCAGGGTGAAAGCCAAACTAATTTGGTAGGGGTTGTTCCTAAATTATCTGGGACTCTGAAAGCCAAGAAATGTGTGGTCTTCTCCAGATCCAAGGTCCCCATACTGAGGTTCTTAGGACACACTAGTGAGGATGACTTCCATAGAGCAGGGTCCTAGGAAAGCAGCACATCCTCCCAGAGCCAGCTCCAGGGCAGGTAGACTGGGATGAGTCCTAGGTTTATAAGAGACAGGGACACAGCCTTGGGTTCCATCCTGGGTGCCACCTTTACAGCCCTATGTCATCCCACCACTAATCCTGTTCCTCTCCTGTGTCTATGGAGTTAACTCAGGGGACACACGGCTATGGTAATCAAAGAACCAATGTGGGGGCAGTTCACATTGGAGCAGGGCCACAGCAAGAGAGGTAGTCTGGAACCTGTGATGACTGTCCCTTGGTGATCTGTGCTCTGACAGGTGGGTGTGGGCAGCTCTGTATATCCATCCTCCACTCCCTCTGGCCTCTCCATTGTCATCCTGGTCCTGAAACATCCGGGAGCCTGTGGGAGAGATACATGAGGGTCAGTTCTTGCTCTGTAAAGTGAGATGGCCCCTTAGAAGGATGACTTGTTTCCATTTCCTCCAGGCCTTGAATGTGGCAGAAGTGGACCACCCCTAAGACCTGCCCCTCTTCCCTAAATCCAAATCTGGGTCACTTCATAAGATAGAGCTAGTTCAAGGGGGCCCCAGCTGCCTGCTGGGTGACTGCTTTGTGAACTCTCCATGAGCCCTTCGGGGAGCTCTTGACCTTCCTCTGTAGTTGGCCCACTTTCTTTCTTGGCTCCAGGATGTTCTTGGGTGTGTGTCCTTGACCTAGCCAAGAACAACAGCTTCCTGAGGTTCCCCTCTGTTCCATGCTCAGAAACTAGCCTGCTTCCCATATTCAGGGAAAGCATCCTTTGTGTATCGGAGGTGTTTACAGGGTTGCCCATGGAAACCATAGTCTCTTTCTCCTCTCTAGGAGCACAGTGGCCATAGAAACAGAACAAGGTGATGGCTGTCCCTTTAGGTGTGGACAGTAACCTGGGCTAGGGGAGGTGGAGGTTGAGGTTCACAGACAGTTAGAGGAAGCTAGTAAATCCCACACCCATGACCTCAGTTCTGGGTTTCTTGGTCTCCTTTCAGCTCGGCTCTGCTGGTTTCACTGGCCTAGGGCCTGTGGTAGCTCTGAGCTGCCCCTAGGGGTACATGAGGCTGGTGCTTTCTCCACCAACACCCCTTAGGAAATACCAGGGACAGGCACCTTCGGAAAGAGAAAATGCTGCCCCTGGGGTCAGCTGGCGAGCAATGTGGCCATGTCAAGGACTCAAGAGATCAGTGTCAGCCATATCCGTGTCACTGCTTCAGTGTTGTTTCAGGCAGGCTAAGGTGAACTCTGGAGTCCTTGATCGTAGATTTGAAATTCAGCCCTGCCTCGCCCCAGAACTGTGACCCACCACAGCGCCTCACTTTTCTTATCCACTTTCCTACTGGATCCCCACCCACACTGTATGGTGCTGGTACTTATGTGAGACGGTAATATCATCGGGCTTTGTACCATCTAATGCACAGTAGGCACTCAGAAGAACTCATGTGTCCTGTAACATGTTTCATCAACATAGTGTGTGCTGTACCCATCTACCCTGATTGGACCTCATACAGTGTTCTAGAAAAGCCACAGGCTCCAGAATTCCCATGGGCCTGGTTCTGCTGCCATTTTGAAAGTCAAAGGAAGGAAAGAGCCTGAGTGCCTACTATGTGCCAGGCACTGGGCTACAGGCAGTCGCAGGCAGTTGTTCTCCTAGTCACTCAACATCTGGGCATCAGGCTCTATTCTGGCCTTAGGGACGGAGCAGGCAATGATCACTGTTCCCTAGGAGCTTCTAGGCTTGCAAGGCAAATATGGGTAGATGACTACATGGTGTTTTTTATTATGCGTGTTCAATCTGTATGTAGCTCAGGCTAGCTAAGACCGCAGCTATCCCAAAATCTACCTACCTAAAACACTGAAACTTTCTTCTTAAACTGGGCAGTTCTCAGTCATGAATTTTATAGATAATAGTGTAGTGTTGCAGTATAATCAAAAAGGAAAATAAAGTGAAATGTGTGTATGTGTATGATGTGTATGATGTCTCTGTGATTGTGTGTCTGTGTGTGTGTGTATGTGTTCTCATAACCCATGGGCTCTAGGTTAGACAGACCTGAAATTTAATGTATAGCCCAATAGAATTCTACTTTGTTCACTATGGCTTAAGGGAGCCAAAGAGCTGGCCACCCCTGTTATAAATTCTGCCCCCATCCCTCACTATATCTGTCCAGCACAAGGAGCAGAGCCCCTATCCGGACCATCTAAAAGCTGAGACGGTAATACCATAGGTTGGGCCCACCTTGCCTGGTGCTGGTTTTCTCTTCCCTCCCTGACCCCCAGAGGCTAGGGTGTGGCCTCTCAGGGAGGAGGAGAATCACTGTCTCATGGAAACCAGAGTTTATAGTCCTGGCTCTACCCTAAACAGTGGGCCAGTGACCCTGAGCCCTAGCCAGGGAAGACCCCAGATATGAGTTGTTTGTACCTGGGTTATGATCTGGGATGCCCTACTTGTCTATGGGAGCCTCCCTGACCCTGTAAATAAAACCTTTCTCTCTCCCACTCCATAGGATGAGACATTCCTGTCCTACAATCAGGTCAGCCAACATCTGCTGGGACACATGCCAGGTGCCACATGAAACAACTCCTCTAGCTCTCTGTATTAGAGTGCTGTGATCAGATACCCTGGACTGAGCCCTGGAAGCACTAGACATCTCCCCTCCCACAGTTCTGGAGGCCTAGAGTCGGCCATCAGAATGGTAGCACAGTGAGGCTCTGCTGAGGGATGTCCTCCTGGCTACTCATGGCATGGCATGGCATGCTCAGCTGCCTCTATTCGGTGTGTGCACCTGGAAAGAGAAACATTCAGAATCTCTCTTCCAATTCTGTGTGTGTGTGTGTGTGTGAGAGAGAGAGAGAGAAAGATCTGGGACTTGTCAGCTGGGCTGGCTGCCAATGAGCCCCAAGATTCTATGTCTTTAGTACTACAATTAAAAACAGCACCACACCTGGCTATCCATTCATTCATTCATTCATTCATTCATTTTAATGTGTTCTGTGGAGATTGAACTCAAGCCCTCATACTTAGAAGGCAAGTGCTTTACCAACTAAATCAGGTGCCTGGCCCTGTGCTCTCATGAGCTCATTGAACCTGAATGGCCTCCTAAATGCTGTCTCCAAATGCAGTCACTTTGGGGTTAGGGCTTCAGCTCTCAATTGAAGAAGCAAAGGACACGGTTCACTTCATGACAGGATCTCTCATGGCTTCCACCCTTACTTCTCATCTTCCTCTGTTCAGGGGGCCTCTGATAGTGTGCTGGTTGGAAAGAGAGAGGTCTTTGGGTCCTTCTATCGCCAGTAATCTGGTACTGAGGAAATCACCTCTGCAGATCTCCTGGGACTGCATCCTCTTGGGTGGGATAACTTACCTGCAGTTCCTGAGATGATGCTCACAGGCTCTGCCCTCTTGCTCACTCTGCCCAGACCCCAGAGACTCACAAAACTTTTTGTTACAAATGACCTTGCTCTTGCCTTGGTCACGCAGGAGCTGCCAGAGACATGTCACACTCAGTGTGCCACCTGAGGTGAGGGTTAGTGCAGTGGTCAGGGTCAGGATTTCAAAGACTCATCCCTGACAGTTACTCTCCTGTCAGTCATTCTGTACACTCCCCTGTCAGTCACTCCTGAGGCTCAGCTCATAGACCAATAAGAACAGATCCTGGCTGAGCCCTTTTATGCTTGAATACAAGGGCTTTATTGGGTAGAATTCACACCTTTTCATGGGCTCACCAAGTGGTACAACTAGCACCACAGTCATTATTAGCATTCCCCCAAAGAAACTGTGTAAGTAACCATTCCACCCCATCCCCTCCCAAGCTGCTAGCAACAACTAACCCACCTTCTGTCCCTTTAGAGAGATCTAGCCTGCATGTTTTATACATATGAAATCATGTGGTGTGCTGTCTCTTGTTAGAATTTCCCAGGTTTATCTTCACTGTAGCAGGTACTGTACTTTCTCCTTTTAGTGAACATAGCACACGTGTATAGATATTTGGGTTGTTGTTACTTTTTAGCTATAAGTAGTTGTAATACAATTAATTTACCAGCTATTTATTATTATTATTATTAGTTTACAGTGCTGGGGATCAAACTCTGGCCCTTATGCATGCTAGGCAAGTGTTCTACCACTGAGCCACATCCCCAGCCCTATAAGTAGCTGTTCAAAGAACTAGAGGAGCCTCATGCTCTAGGAGAGGAGGCTCAGTAGATTTCCCTCATTGAAAGCAGTCGTTCTCTGGTTCTATGTAATGAGCCACAAATAGTCTCTGAATAGTAAGTATTACTGGGAAGTTTTAGACTAGATCCCTTATATTCCAGATGGGAAGCTGGGGCTTACTCAAGGAGAAATCTCCACCAGGCACACCCAGGCATCATGTTGGATTTCTAGGAAATCCCAAGATCCATCCCAACCTGCAAAATCAGAGTAGCACTGGGTCAGGGCTCTGACCCAGGACAAAGTGTCCCAGAGCCCTGGCCTTTTCTGTGATGCCTGTGGCTGGCAACAGAAGCCACACAACTGCCTTTGCCCAGTTCGTGTTGTTAAAAACAAGCTTGTCAGGTTGTGCTCAGTGCTATGGCAAATTCAACACCCCTGTGGCCTACTCCTTTACTCGCAAACCCAAAGCCACAGAAAGGGGGCCCCACCTCTTCTCACTTCTGCTTTTCAGATTGAGGAACCTGCTAGGAAGCCAGACCGAGGAGGAGGAGGAGGAGGAGGAGGAGGAGGAGGAGGAGGAGGAGGAGGAGGAAGAGGAGGAGGAGGGGGAGGAGGAAGAGGAGGAGGAAGAAGAGGAGGAGGAGGAAGAGAATGATGATGATGATGCCTTTTGCTTTCTTTGCAACCTCTGCAGACATGGGATAGGGGTGGGGGAGGTTGCCATGGGAAATGCTAAGGGCCACTTCAGTACCCCAGTGTCTGAAGGTTCTGTCACAGTGAAATTGGAGAAGCAATGAAATACTTTCACTCTTAACCTAGACCTGAGGCAGGAGGAGCCTGGGTAGCCAACAGAGCATAGTGAGGTGGGGTGGGGGGGTGGGGGGACTCTAGCTGCAGAGCAGGGCCTTTCCTCAGCCCCAGTGGTCTCTAGTATCCACTGAGCACCTCAAGTTTGTACTTGGACTCTGCAGTGCCCCTGCTAGGAGGGCTGGTGGATTCGTTTCCCTAATGGGGATTCTGGGATTGAGGAAGCCCTATATAGGTGAAGAGGAACCACAGTTGGGACTGGCACCCAGGTCTTGCTCCTCTGTTGACTGCAGTGAAAATGGTAGCAGCAATGGTAAGGGAGAACTGTTGCTAGGTCTGTGGCTGATCAGTTCCAGGCTCTCTCTCTGCTGAAAGGGCATCCACCACTTAACCCATCCTGGGTCCTCAAGGGCAGGGCCTGCATTTGAATGCTTAGCTTTCCTTAGTCAGCCTGGGGAATCCTTGAGGGGGTGGATGGAGCTTGGGCAAGACTGTCCCACCAGGTGAAGATGAGGCTCGCTCAGAGAGTCTAGTCCAGGGGTCTCTGAGACCAACCCCAATTAGGGGACCCTGGTCTCTTCATTGACAGAGAGGTGCAAGTGTCTCTGTCCTTCCACATGAGGACCCTGGTTTCTGAGAGGCAGCACAGTGAGGCTCTCAAGAAAGCTAATCCTTGCTCATCAGCATGAGGAACATCAGGCCTCCAGGGTCTACTGCCACAGAGCCACTCTTCCTGGGCCCTTGGTTTCCCTGTCCACCACCAGGCCAGTCTACCTGTGTGTTGACCATGAGCAGGGCCTGCCCCCAACCTTACCAATGCTTAATGTTTCCTCACACATCATCTCTCCCATCCTCAACCCACGTCTGCAAACTTCAGTCACAGATCTCTACCTACCGGTCTCCTTTTTGACCCTCTAGAGCCCCCAGGATCAAACCCCATCCGTTTATAAGCCCATGCAGTGCTTGTAAAGGAAGTACCCTGTAGGTGGAAGATAATGGGGTGAGTGACTGAGCTCAAATCAGTGCTTGCTCTGTGCCAGCCCCTGTTCAGTGCATCATCCCATATGCATCATGGGAAAATCTTCTTGCTCTCCCAATTTTCAGCTAAGGAAGGAAGGAAGGAAGGAAGGAAGGAAGGAAGGAAGGAAGGAAGGAAGAAAAAGAAAGAAAGAAAGAAAGAAAGAAAGAAAGAAAGAAGAGGATGACTATGCTTCCAAGGTCACATAGCTGTGCGCACATCAGAGCTGTGATTCACACCGTGTACTACAGTTGATCACAAAGCTACAATACTGTCAGAAAACAGCCAATTTGTTGAGAAGTCTAAATTCACCCATGTCATAAAATGTCATAGAAATCAACAAGAAATTACTGATTGTAACGTCTATCCCTAGGATTAATGGAATGGAAAGCTTTTAAAAGATTATTTATTCTTTTAAATTATGTATGTGTGCGCACATATGAGTACAGGTCAGACCCCCTGCTGCTGGATTTACACCCAGTGTGAGCCCCCTGATGTGAGTGCTAAGAACTGAGTCTGGGTCCTCTGGAAGAGCAGCACACACTCTTAGCTGTTGAGCCATCTCTCCAGCTCAGAGAAGATTTTTCTATCTCTTCCAAAGCTGTGAGTTAAACTGCTAATGTGCTGATGGTGACTGTTGGTACCTGCCAGCCAGTGGGTAGCAGAAGAACTCCCACAGGCTCCAGCATCGTGAGACACGGGGATAAGCAAGGAAATAGCACAGGGGAGCAGGGTGGAGATCTGAAGAGCTGGTACCATCTCCTGCTGTTTAAATAAGCCAGTGAATTTCACCAAACCTCAGTTTTCTGACCTGTGAAATAGGGAGATTAGCCATCTCCAAAATGGGATATGGAAAACAGTGTATTTGCAAACACTGCCTACAAAATGTGGGATGCAACATGAATGTTGGACAATGACAAGACAGCATCCATTAATCTCTCCTGGACAGCGCTACTCCTTCCCAGCATCTCCTTCCCTCCCCACAGCTCAGGCCACCAAAAGGAGGAGGCTCTGTTTATGACTTCACTGCTTCATTAGCAATGCATTAGCCTCTCCGAAGTATGGTTTAGCTTTTTATAAAATAGAGTTTACCAACTAGAATTTATCCCAGGGATTTCAGTTTGGATCAATGCATACGAGTGACACAGGTCTATAATCCCAACTAGTGGGAAGGCTGAGGCAAGAAGAACTCAAATTCAAGATCTGCCTGGGCACAGCGAGAGTTCAAGACCAGCATGGGCAACTCAGGAAACTCTCTATAAAAAATAAAAAGAGATATAATATAGTGGTAAAGTGTTTGCCTGGCATGCTGAAACCTTAGGTTTCATCCCCAGTACACACACACACACAACACACAACAACATACCATAAAACACAGACATACCACAACACACAGCACATACAAACACACCACAACACACACAGATATACACACATAGACATATCACATACATTTATACACTGATCTACACACATCACAACACATACCATATGTGTACACACAGACACCACAAACACACATACGTCTATACACATCACAACACAACACACACATCACAACACACAATATATATACAGGCAACATACATACATACATACATACATACAGGACAGGGCAATATTAGACAATGTAATATAACCAAAGATCAACATCATTTTAAGAAAAAAAAAGATTTATTTACTGCCGGGCAGTGGTGACACACGCCTTTAATCCCAGCACTTGGGAGGCAGAGGCAGGCGGATTTCTGAGTTTGAGGCCAGCCTGGTCTACAGAGTGAGTTCCAGGATAGCCAGGGCTACACAGAGAAACCCTGTCTCGGAAAAAAAAAAAAAAAAAAAAAGATTTATTTACTTATTTTATGTAAGTACACTGTAGCTATCTTCAGACACACCAGAAGAGGGCATTGTATCCCATTATAGATGGTTGTGAGCCACCATGTGGTTGCTGGGAATTGAACTCAGGACCTCTGGAAAAGTAGTCAGCACTCTTAACCACTGAGCCATCTCTCCAGACCCCAACATCCTTTCTTAATTAAATTAAATTAAATTAATTAAATTTAGCAAAACCTCTTCAAGCTGATACGCAGCCATGAGAACCTACCACACTGGCATTGCATGTGAGTGAAAGACTAAAAAAATGGATGAAGTCCTGGGATAGACATCTCTCCTAAGATGTGCAAATGACTAATAAGCCTTCAAAGATGATCAGCATCTTAGTCGTTAGGAAAATGCTTAGTCGTAAGTACAATGAGGTCAGACAAGGTGGCTCATGCCTGTAATCCCAGCCCTTGGGAAACTGAGATAGGAGGGTTGCAAGTTCAAAGCTAGCCTGGAACTACATGGCAAGACCATGTGTTAAAAACAAAGAACAGTGATATGCCACTTTACACCCTTAAAGTGACTGAAGTCAAAGAAGAAAGATGATAACAATATTATCCAAGAGGTGGAGGAAAAGTACTTTGCACATTGCTGAAAAGGAAGTAAATGTTATAGCTACTTAGACATCACACCAGCAGTTTCTCAAAGAGTTAAATAGGGTTACTACGGACCCTGCAATATGTGTGTGTGTGTGTGTGTGTGTATACACTCAAAAACACTTGAATCCAAACCACACCATTCATAGTAGCCCTGCAGTAGGAATAACCTGAACATCAGTTAAGTGAAGGATGGATAAGAAAATATGATCTGTTCAGGATTGGGATGCAGGATGGAGACGTAGATCAGTAGTAGAGCCTGGAAGATGCAACTCCAATCCTGAAAACAGACATAATCATATTGTAGAATATTACTCACCTGTGAAAAGGAATAAAGTATTAGCATGTGCTGCTTGAACATTGTGCTAAGTGAAAGAAGTCAGGAACACAAAAACCCATCTCTGTTTCACTTAGATGAGATGTGCAGAATAGTTAAGTCTGGAGGGTGAAAACGAGTCCGCAGTTCCCAGAGTTTAGAGGAGGTTGGGAAAACTATTAATAGATATGGGTTTCTCTTGGGAATGATGGACATCATCTAGAATGTTATTGTGCTGGAGATAAGGCTATAGAAGAACTGAAACCCACCAAACCAAACACTTGTGGGTGACTCTTTGGTGAGATAATTACATTCCAAGTGTTTGCAAATGGAGTTAACCTACAGTGTGGTTCTCAAACTATGGTCCAGCCTAAGCAACCACCAGGAACTACTTAGAAATACACCCTCTTCCTCCTCCTCCTCCTCCTCCTCCTCCTCCTCCTCCTCTTCCTCCTCCTCCTCTTCCTCCTCTTCATGTGTATGGATGTTTTACCTGCATGTATGTCTGTACCACTTGCATGCCTCATGCACAGAGAAGCAGAAGATGGTGTCAGATCCTCTGAAACTAGAGTTACAGGCCCTACAACTAGAGTTGTAAGCCACCATGGAGATGCTGAGAAATAAGCCCAAATCCCCTGGAAGAGCAGTCAGTGCTCTTAACCCCTGAACCAGCTCTCCAACTGTCTGTGGCTCCAACTACTGCAGCCTGAGGTGGGAGGAGCCAGGAGTTGGAGGCCAACCTGGACAACTTCGTGGAGACCTAATTTTTTATGCAAATTCTCAGATCCTTCATCCAGATCTTCCAAAGCATCAGTCCTGTAGGGTGGTCAGATCCTTCCAAGGGGTTCTGAGTTTGAGAAATAGTGACAGTGTCAGCCATGGGGACACTTAGCTCCAGGGCCCAAGAAATTCTCTTCACCAGACAGGGGTGCAGTCCACCCCCAGGACCACCAGTTAGCCAATCCCTTAATTGAAGTGTCTAATTAGTTAACCATCCAAATTAGTGTGAGGTTTTCGTCAACTGCTACATCTGTTCTTTTCCCTCTGGCATGATGGGCCATCTGTTCTGTTACAGTTCATCTTAAATACTTTTTTATCACATAATTAAACTGTAATGTTCCACTTTAAGAGAGAAATCAGAGACTTAGGGAAAGAAATAATATCAGGCCCATCTTCTCCTTGGAGTTGATGTACCCATAAGTCTGTGATGATGTTTTGCCCTGGTGGTGCATGAGAAAGGGAAGGGCTGGGTACCAGGAGGTACCTCCAGGAGAATGGAGGTGGCTGTCACTTGGGAGGCAAGAATTCTACCACTGAACCATCAGTGTTGGATGCTCCTTGGGATGACCTCACAGCTTTTTAAAATTAATTCTTAACGGTGCGTACCTGTAGTCCTCACTGAGAAGCCAGTGGAGACTGGTTCAAAAGCTAACCAACCTAGAGGAAATAGTACCCAGTTTCCAGTGAGAAACCCTGTCAGAAAAAAAGCCAGGTAGGTGAATTCTGAGGAATAACACTCAAGATTGACCCCGGCCTCCACATTCATGTGCGCGCGCGCGCGTGTGCGCGCGCACACACACACACACACACACACACTGGTTTCATGAAATAACATTTAGCTCTCACTGTGTATCACGCACTATTTTCATTTCTTTTGAAGGAAATACTAGTTTCCATCCACTAAAGTGACTGTCTCATCTACCAGTATATGACACCCAACTGTTAAAAAACCACAGCAGTCCACTAGAGGATTGTTTCCTAGGAAACCAGTGGTGGGTGGTGATGCTAACTGCCTGGGTGGGACCAAGATGAAGACAGATGTCAAAACAATATGCAAAGCCCAAATCGGCAAAAGGACAAACGTCTGGTACAATTTCGTGTTTGTGAAACAAGAAATGTGCCCTTCTGAAGTTTGAGTCTATCTACAGAGAGGGTTTCGGGGGGGGGGGGGTGTCACAATTCCTCAAACTGAATTCTTCTGTGCATGGGATTATAGAGTGCCTCAGCCTTCCTCGGCAGTCGGGCTGGGTGGTGATGTCGTTGTAAGAGGGGAGCCTAGAATTTGGGACAAACCATGGGACCGAAATCATTCTCTATGCTGGGCATACACAGTATAGAGGGGTGTCTTTAGAAAGATATAGGAGACAGATGTTTTTCCCATAGCAGCATCTGGAGGGATAACCGACTTGCTGATCTCAAGTAACCACATTCTTATTGCCCCTTGTAAGCGGTTCAGGGTGGTTTGTTGTTGTTATTTTGTTTTGGTTTGTTTGTAAGTAAACATACTTTGGTTATAATTATTTAGGAAATAAAAAAGTTTACATGCACAGCTCTGAAACTGACAAACTCCAATCAAATTTTTAAAAATTGAGATATAACTCATATGCCGTAAAATGGATCCTTTATGATACATTTTCCTTCTGTATTCACAGAACAGTGTGACTATCGTCAATTTATAGTTCCAAAATATTTATATTATAAAAATATTTCCAAAAATACCCACAAGTAGAGACTCTCTGGTCCCGGCTCCTCCCATCCTGGTAACTACTGGTTTCCTTTCTGTATCCGGACCATTCTGTTCCAGACATTTCCTCTGGATGGAGCCTAACACTGTGTGGCTTTTGTGTCTGGCTTCCTTCCTTGACAAAATCTTTCGAGCGCTCCTCCCTGCTGAGGCATGCCTCAGTGTCTCAGTCCTTCTCCTGGACTTACATACCACATCGGCTTGTGCTTTCCTCTCTAGAGTTGGAGTTGAGTTGTCTCCATGTGGGGCAACTGTGTGAGCATTTGAGTCTTTGTGACAACATTTATCTTCATCTCTCTTGGGTGTGTATGGAGGAGTCCAATCCTGAGTCACAAGGCAGCTCTGCCAAACTCTTTGTGGGACCTGTCAGACTGCCTTCTAGGGACTCTAGCCATTTTGCACTCATACCACCAGTGTGTGAGGGTTTATACTTTTCCACATCTTAGTCATGCTTATTATGTCTTCTTGATATGGTCATAGTTATGGGTGTGAAAAATTTTTCAATTGTGTTTTCTTAATGACTAAAGAATACTACTTGTGTGTGTGTGTGTGTGTGTGCGCGCGCGCGCGCGTGTGTGTGTGTGTGTGTGTGTGTGTGTGTGTGTGCATGCGCACCTGTGTTTTATTTTGTGTGTTGGGCATTTTGAAATGGGCTTTATGGACCGTTTGTATGTGTCTTTGGAGAATGGTCTATTCAAACCCCTTTTCTCCTGTATGTTCACACAAGTTCCTATGTTATATGAAAAGGTCAGAGGTCGAATTGGGGCACCATTTCTCAGGGGCCATCTAGCTTGTCTTTGAGACAGGTCTTCATTCTGCTAGTCTGTCTAGTACATGCTCCAGGGACACTCCACAGCCCACCTCTTCCTTTTGCATTCCTGAACGTAATCATCGCTTCTTATTTTTTTCTTGTCTTGGGAGGAGCATGAGGTCCTGTGTTTTAAATGGTTCCCACTGTTGGGCATTTACAGTCAGGAATTTCCCTTCAGAGCCAGTCTTCACCACATCCTTGTGAGTTTTCACCGTTTATATTTTGTTTTCTGTGTCCTCCAGTATTTCCTAATTCCCCTTGCGATTTCTTCCCTGACCTGTTAGTTACTTAGAACTATGCTGTGTGACATCTACCTATTTGCAAACCTTCCAAACACTGAGTTCTAATCCCATTCCTTTGAGGTTGGAGAGCACGCTCTGACTGATGTCAGTCCTTCTAAACCCAGTGGGTCTAGTTTTACAGCCTCATACTCAGTCTGTGCTGGAGAACCATCGTGTGTTCTTCAGGGGAACATGTGTACTTTGTTTCTGAAATATTTGAAGGCCAGTGAGATGGCTCGTAAGGCAACGGCTCTCGCTGCCAAGGCTGATGACCTGAGTTCAGTCACGCTGACCCACATGGTAAAGGGAGAGCGCTAACTCCCACAGGTTCTCCTCTGGCCTGCCCAGGCCAGCATCCTGATACACACTCTCATCTGTCCACCCACACAAAATAAATACATACAGAGATGTGTGTGTAATGAAATATTTTTTTTGTTGTTGTAAGTGTGTGTGTTCCTGAGAGTGGGTGGACATGTGTTGTATGTGGTAAGAGGACATTTTTGAAATAATTTATCTTTATTTTATGTACATTAGTGTTGTGCCTGCTTGTATGTCTGTTGAAGGTGTTGGATCCCCTGGAACAGGTGTTACAGACAGTTGTGAGCTTCATGGTGGTTCTGGAAGAGCAGCCAGTGCTCTTAACTCTTGAGCTATTTCTCCATCCCCTAGAGGACAATTTTTAGGAGTCAGTTTACAGTGAAACACTAGGGCTTTTGCCCACAGAGCCATCCTGCCAGCCCCAGCACTTGCCCCTCCTATATGCACACAGTGATACTTCCCATCAGCTTTGGGGTCTTGAACGTGAGTTCTCGGGGTGTCTTCCAGCTTCTGCTCCTTCCTCCTATGTGCTGAGTCACACACCCGGTGCTTCCCACACTCCAGGTCACACCGTTGTTCCTGCAACAACCAAGATGAAGAGAACATTCTTAGGAAGGGATGACGACACCAAGGTGCAAAGCGCTCCACGCCTGCCATTCGCCCTGGGTTCATTATTACATTGTCATTGTCCTAGAGTGTCACTTATCCTCAGAGGAACAAGTAGACTTGATGGGACTGCTCCAGGCTGCCTGATGCCAGAACGGATGTCCCCCTCCCCCTCCCGGTTCCCCTGGACTGGTGCCATCCCTGCTGTTGGTTTGCCTTCCTTATCTAGTCATTTGAAGGATTACAATGGACTAAAGTTAGCCGGACAAGTAATGAGTCCTCCTGCTACTTCCAAGTGACTTGATGAGGACGACCCTGTGGCCTCAGCTGCTTGGAGTCACACCAAGGTTAACTTGAAACAATAGAGCAGAGGTGGACTAGCAGCCGTGTAACCCCACATCTTTCTCTCCCACTCCCTGCTCTACCCCACACCCCCTTGCAGAGGCAAAAGGCGACAAGGCTAAGTGGGTGTTCACTTGGCCCCTCATCTTCCTCCTGTGTGTCACCATCCCCAACTGCAGCAAGCCCCGCTGGGAGAAGTTCTTCATGGTCACCTTCATCACGGCCACTCTATGGATCGCTGTGTTCTCCTACCTCATGGTGTGGCTGGTGAGTGACAGGAGCCCCTGCGCAGTGTCTTACTGAGCTGAGGTCCCACCTGAGGGCAAGTCACTGGCCTTGCTGACCTCAGCCTCTTTCTCATACAGTGGTATTAACAGTGCTAACAGGCGGAGTTCTGAGTGCGAGGCCAGCCTGGTCTACAGAGTGAGTTCCAAGACAGCCAGGGCTACACAGAGAAACCCTGTCTCCAAAAAAAAAAAAAAAAAAAAAACAACAAAAAAAACAGTGTTAATGTTCCCTGCTGTGTGCCCGAGAGTAGACACCATGTTTTGTTCCCTCTGAGGTGGGATGAGAACGGGCACTGGGAGGGGAGACATACAAGAGGTAGCTCTCGGGGTCGGGGGGATGGACAAAGTAATAGGATCTTCATTTCTAGGGTCCCCAGAAGAATGTAAAGGAAGGAAATTATATCAGTGAGAGGTAGCCAGAACTCTCTGTCAAAAAACTGCCCCTTTCTGTGTGCCAAGCACACAGAACAATTTTATAGAAGGCCAAATTTAGCCTTATAATAGACCCATGGAATAAATAATTTTAGCATCCCCATTTTGCTGACAGAGAAACTGAGGTGTGGAGAACTCTCGGTTGTATGAATAACTAGTGTGGGTTTCCAGTAGGGGGCCTAGGAGCAACAGGAGAGGACCTGGCTGGATTTCCATTCATTGGGAAGGTCATTAAGTCATTTCCTTTTCCTCAGAACAGAGGCCAGCAGGAGGGAAGGTGAGCAGGGCTCACCTGGTGAGGCAGTAGGACCAGAAGTTCTCTGTGGGCACAGGGGCCCCTTACCCTTCACCCTAGAGCAGCGGTTCTCAACCTTCCTAAGGCTGCAACCCTTTAATACAGTTCCTCGTGCAGTGGCGACCCCCGACTCTAAAATTATTCTCATTACTACTTCATAACTGTAATTTTGCTATTGTTGTGAATCACAATGTAAATATCTGATATGCAACCCCCTGTGAATGGGTCATTTGACACCCCCCCCCAAAGGGTCACAACCCCCAGGTTGAGAACCACTGTAGAGGAAGGATGCAAGTTAGCAGGGAGGATGGGGAGTCACACAGGGCCTGTATATGCTAGGCAAGTGCTCCATCACTGAGCCACATACCCTGCCCAAGAGAATAGATTTGAAGCCAAGTCCTACCTCTTAAGATCATTAAAACTGAGTAGGCAACTCACTAACTCAGCTCCTGGAGCCAAGATGAGCTCCTCTGTGAAGTTGGAGTGACCACCACTGCCTCTCAAGGCTGTTGGCCCATTGTTAGGCACCCTGCTCCCTATGATGTTTTTTTACTAACCATGTTCCCAAAATATGACAAGTTAAAAGAAAAGACAGAGTACGTTGGGACATTTGATTAGGGATGGGGATTAAAGAGTTTGTGAGATTCTTCTCTCATTACGGAAAATGGAGTCAGTACCGTTCAGTGAGCTCCTGGTGGCAATGAGATGGGACACTCCCACCTCCAGTAGCTTCATTTACTGGAATCCTGCTTTTGTTTAAAAGACCAGAGTCCTAGCCCAGGCTAGACTTGGGGGCCTGAGAGATACCGTGCTTGGCCAGTCTAACCTGTGGGATGGCTTTGAGTGTGGATGGCACTGGTTTAGGGAAATGGAACTATCCTGAGAGTAGGATGGCTAAGAAGAGATCCCTGAGCTCACCTTGGCTCTAAGGTGTGCCTGCTCTAAGGTGTGCCTGCTCTAAGGTGTGCC
>JADRCH010000018.1:932756-976631 GCA_019843965.1 Rhynchomys soricoides | reverse complement strand
AGGTGTGCCTGCTCTAAGGTGTGCCTGCTCTAAGGTGTGCCTGCTCTGGTGGTCCATGCTTGCTTCCATGAAGTCCTAATGAGGCTCAGGGAGAAGTGAAGCCACCGGCCCATCCCAACCCATCCCCTTTAAGGCTGTTTACCTTCAAGGTATTAGAAAGAACCACTTGCAAACTTTAGCGTCAAGCAGAGGAGCCTTCAAATAGACTTTCAACAGCACAGTTAGGGATACTAGAGAAAAAGAGCAGCTCAGAACATGGCTCTGTTTCTTGTTCAAAGTCTGTGCATCTGGAGGCTTGGAACATAGGGTTTGAGTTCAGGGTAGAAAAAGGCCCATGTGATATCCCTGACTGATGACCCCTGACCCCTAACCTTGGAGCGTGTAGGCATACCCACAGATTGTGTGGATCATCCATCACCCTGTTACTTCTTAGCCAAGTGGTTCGGTAGTTTTAAAAGGAGAGACAGTTCTTGCAATTCCATGGTAGCTCAGTTACTCCTTTTAAGGTGTCTAGCATCACCTAGATTCATCAAAATTCATTGTCACAGCTAGTGGCTTCTGTGGACTTTGTGATGACGGATCAGTTGTTCCCATCCCTGTGTTCCACCCCCTTCCAAGGCTAGGGGATGTTAGCAGTGTGTATTGTCTCATAAAATGAGGTGTACTTGTCCCCACTCAAGAGCAGGAGTACCTGGCAGTGTGTAGGACCCACCCTTGGTGTGGGCAGTAAGTTCCAACTCATCTGAAGTTCTCCCCCCAGGGATCTTTCTGCAATGCACACATATTGGCTGAGTCCTGCACTTGGGAAGCACCTTTAGTCTGGAGCTCTCAGAACCCTGAGAGCTGAGTGCTCTTGTTTTCTTGTCCCCATAGAATGCAAACAAATGGTTGAAACAAGAGGAAACAGTGCATGTGGCACTGGCCAGGTACTCACATTACACTTCCTTGTTTCATCCTTGCCACTGAGCCCATGAGAGAGTGGAGCCTTAGGGAAGCAAGCCTCATTGTCCAGAGTCATATAGCAGAGGCTTGGAATGCATCCATTAACTGGTCCTAGTTTTATTTCTGTTGCTGTGAAAAAAATATACCTGGACTAGAAAGCAACCCAAAGGAACTTAAGACCACATCACATCCACACTCAAGAATAGAGAGAGACATAAATATATAAATGCTTAGTACTCAGCTCACTTTCTTTACTCTTCTATGGTTCAGGACCCAAACATAGGGAATGGTGCTGCCCATAGTGGGCTGGGCCTTCCCTCATCATTTAACACAGTTAAGCAATCCCCTACAGACATGCCCAAATCCAACTACATCTAGACAATCCCTCATTGATACTATCTTTCTGGGTGATTATAAGGTTGCCTTGGGTTTTTTTCTTTCTTTCCTTTTTGCTATAATGAAAAACTATGACCAAAGGAACTTGGGAAGGAAAGAGTTTAGTCCAGGCTTACACTTCCACATCACTGTTTATCATTGAAGGCCCTCAGGACAGGAACTCAAACTGGGCAGGAACCTGGAGGCAGGAGCTGATGCAGAGGCCATAGAGGAGTGTTGCTTGCTGACTTTTTCCTTATAACTAGCTCAGCCTGCTTTCTCCTAGAACCCAGGACCACCCGCCTATAGATGGCACCACCCACAATGGGCTGGGCCTATCAATTACTAATTTAAAAAATGCCCTATAGCTGGATCTTACGGAAGCATTTTTTTCAATTGAGGTTTCTTCCTTTCTGATAACTCTAACTTGTGTCAAGTTGACAAAGCTAACTATCACAGCTGAAAGATATGATCAGTTCTGAAGGCCACCACTTTTGATGATCCCTAAAAAGAGGCAAGCTTCAACTAAAGGATAAACCAGGGTGGTCCAAATGCCCCAGGGCTTTCTATCTGTCTACCCAAACTCTGCAGCCAAGGGCTCCAGCCAACTCTCAAGCACTCAAACACTGTCAACTGTGTGACTGCATTCAAGATCTCAAGAAGCCCTTGATGCAGCAGATTTGGGTCTTGGAGTTTTTCCTAAGGAAGTAAAAAGATGTCAGTTCAAAGACTGACTTACAGACTTATTGATGGAGAGGAGCATTTGGCTGGGTGTCCATGCTCCAATGCTGAGCAGCTGAGATCCATGGGCATCTGTATTTAACCTCTCTGGTTCTCATATGACATAATAATGGTATCCGCCTCACCAGTGGGCAGTAAATAATAGAGAGGGTAAGATTATGAAAGTAAGATACATTTGTAGAGTGTTTGATATACATTAAAGCTCTTGATAGAGAGCCAACAAGAAGCCATAAAAACATTTGTTAGTGAGGGATTAGTTAGAAGGCACAGGCAGGACAGTGAAATCTAAGCATTAGTTTAAAACGTGCTCAGATGAGAGATGTGAGTGAAGAGGTATTCATGGTGTTGTTATTACATGAAACAAACAGTTATAGAATGGAGAGTGATAATGTGGTCTGGATACACCCCTTTTATTTCCTGATACACACCTCCAAAACAAGATCGAGGAGGCACAGACATTTTTAAATGGGGTTCCCAGCTTCAGGGCACTAAACCTGAATGCAAGTTATCAGGCCTCACGTCGGGACTCTGGGGTAAGACCTGGTGATGCCGTTCTAATTAGTCCTCCAAGAATTGTCTGTGTCCTCAAGGTTGGGACCCACCTGCAGATGTAAGATGTTAATAGCAGTTGTCAATGGCTCTTAAAATTGATAGTTAACTGTTTTTTCATTTAATTTTATTTTTAAAAAAGGTTTAATGCAGGACTGGAGAGAGATCTCAGTGGATAAGAACACTGGCTACTCTTCCCAAGGACTCAGGCTCAATTACCATCACCCACATGGCAGCTCATGAGCATCTGTAACTCCAGTTTTAGGGGATCTGATGCTTCTGGCCTTCCCGGGTACTCCATGAATGTGGTTCACAGACATGCATGCATGCAAAACTCTCATACACATTAGATAGATAGATAGATAGATAGATAGATAGATAGATAGATAGAAAGAACAACAATTTTAATGAAAGTGTCAAAGCAATAAGCAGATACTGTGTGACAGTGGAGCCAGGGACATACAAAAAAGATTTCCTTGCTGAGGGTGGTTGCACACACCTTTCATCCTACACTGGGGAGGAAGAGGCAGGAGTGTCTCTATGAATTCAAGGCCGACCTGGTCTACAAAGCTCCAGGCTAGCCAAGACTACATAGTAAAACACTGTCTCCAAAAAAAAAAGTTTTTCTTAAGGGGCTGAAGCTGTGCCTCAGCTGGTAGAGAGTTCAGCTGGCACACATAAAGGGCTGGCTTCAGTCCCCAGCATCACATAAACCAAGTGTAGTGCTGCATGCCTGTAATAATCCCATCATTTAGGAGGTGGATGGAAGCAGGAAGACTCAGAGTTCAAGGTCACCCTTGGCTCCATAGCAAGTTCAAGACCAGCCTGGGCTATATTGGACTCACTCCCCCCCCCCCAAAAAAAAAAAGGTCTTCAAAAATAAACTGTACAGGCACACAGGGTAGGGAGTTTCCAGGGCTGTTACAATCTAAGTTGATCCCTGACTCTGGCCTCTTCTGCAGGTGACTATTATTGGATACACACTTGGGATCCCCGATGTCATCATGGGCATCACCTTCCTGGCAGCAGGCACAAGTGTCCCAGACTGCATGGCCAGCTTAATTGTGGCAAGGCAAGGTATGGGTTAACCCTCAGCCCCCAGCACTCCCTGGCAAGCTTTCTGTCTCCACTGGCTGAGTCGTGGCTCTTATGACCATTGTCAAGTCCTGCTCAGGAGACTGAGGCCTCCAGAATTTGTCATTTGTTAGATTCCCTTGTGGAGAAACCACTCGTTCTTAGTGTGTCACTGTTCCTGGAGAGATATGGACAAAATATCTATCCACCCCATACAGGGCACTGATAACAGACCAAAGAAATTATTCCATTCAAACCTAGCTTGGGGAACCAGAGAGTTTATTGGCATTACTTACAGAAGGTGGGTGGGGGAGGGGCCACTTCCAGGAACATGGGTAACCTCCAGACCTCTCTGCATCGCTGTGAGTCCCACTCCACCATGGATGACGACCTCATGAAAGCTGCATCATGGAATCCTTCCTGCATCCTAGCTGCACAGGCTCTGGTGGGGAGGGGGATGATAGAGCCAATAGGCTTTATGCTACTAGGAGGCAGGAAAGAGTAGTGGGTAGACTCTCAGGTAAAGGTCTGATGATCATTCTTCTGCTGCTTGGGAAGTCAACAGTCTAATTACCTTCGCCACAGGCCCACCTGTCGATGCACTGCCCTCATTTCATCCTCTTGACTACAGGGCTAAGGTTGTCTCTGCTCCTTGACAGATATGGGATGGTCTTGGTATGCCCAGAAGAAAAAAACGTACTACATCAGATACTAAGATGGACTCCCTTAGATCTTTCAAAGTGCTTTCCTATGTGGTTGTTTTAGAGGAGATATGTCCTGTGGTTACAGCAGGGGACAGAGCCTCCGCATAGAAGCCATACAGCAAATGAGCTGATTATAGGCATTAGTAACTCGTGTGCTGCTGCAACCAAACTCCACAAAACATAAGGGAAGAAAGTTTTCCAGAGAGCTCAGCCCATCTCAGCAGAAACTGCAGGGCACACAACGTGGCACTGGGTGTGGGTGGTAATGAGTGTCCACATGGTGGTGGATGGGGAACCAGAGGCTGGAAGTCATGACCTACTTTTAAAACTTAGGCTCCACTTCCCAATGGCTCCACAATGTGTCTAAATAGTGCCACCATCTGAGGAACGAGTATTCAGAACATGAGCCAGTTGGAAATATTTTAGGTTCAAGCCATAACAAATGAGAGCCATGTGTTATGCCATGTCTGACTCAGGCCGGCATCATGGGACTCCCAGACACTGGCTCTGTCTGTTCTTCTGAGTTCTAGAAGATGTGAAATGTTTTGCTTTGTGTATGAGTTTTCTTTGGGGTTTAGAAAGTGACCCAGGTGGAACAAGGTGGAGGGTGACTCAGATGGCAAACTAAAGACTGCTAAGCCTGGCCTTTCCTTCTCTGCTCCTCTCTACCAAGGAGACAGCATCGCAGAGTGGTCTAGAGCAGGTTTTCCTGGTAGGCAAGAATTTGAAAGTCCATGGGAGGGGAAGGTGGAAGAGCAAGACCAACCTCAGGAGACAGGAGAAGAGGGCAGTGCCAGGGAGAAAGGTTGGCTCTGCAAATTAAGGCACTTCCTCCAAGAGATTCAGAGTCTGAGAGGACGTGAAGACAAGGTAGTGTGAGATCTTGTTTCGGGGTAGGTAGGCAGGTGCCTGACAGAGAGAATTAGAGGTAACTGGAAGCAGCAGCTGAGGGGAATGGGCTTTACTTGGGTGACCTTTGACCTTTCTAGGGCGGCTCCACACAATTGAACTTACCTTACTAGAAGTTTGAAACCAGGGCCCGGTGCATGTGGGGCCTACTCACTCTTCACATTCCTGTTTGATTTCGTAGAACAGCAGCTCTGGAGAGCTTGGCCTGTAGCTGTGCCCCTCTGGGCTCTGTTTGTGCTGTTTACGGACTGTGTGCCCCTGTGTTTCTGCAGACATACTTCCTTCTTACAAGACCACTTACTTCAGTATAACTTTATTTATTGGTATCTGTAAAAATTCTAAACTCAGTCACAGTCAGAGGCTCTGGGTGGACATGAATTGGAGGCAGGGTGGGGACAGCTCCTTGCACAATACAGTGAGTGAGTGAGAAGAAAGCTGAGGGACCCGGGGGCCTGTAGGACATTCAGTCACATGAGCCTAGGGGAAGTCAGTCTCATGTAGTTCACAGCACACAGGTAACAAAGTCACCCCTGGGTGGGACTAAGGAAAGACAAGGCAAAAAGATGTTTAGCTTAGACACAAACAGGAAGTAAAGCAGTTCTAGATGCCTCAGGGTTTGGGTGGCCCCAGTGGGTTCAGTGAAGGGTCTTATTTGGGAACAGGGACAAGCAGGGTTCTCTAGGAGGATACTAACTGTGTGAAGCAGGGGATCACACAGGGGCTCTGACAGGAGCTTCTGCACCAGGCCTCCTCACAATGATATATCCAGACCCTCAGACCCTACACAGTCATGCTCAATCAGGACCTGCTTGTTACAAAAGCCCCGGGTGATGTGTGCACTCCTTAAGGTGCGACTCACACTTACTAAGGCTCCTCAAAGAGTTACCTATCTCCCAGCCACCTGTGTAGCACTCCGTTTCCCTGAGAAGCCCTCAAGCCCTCCTCTCCAATTCCAACATTTAGCCTATCCTCGACAGGTACAATTAGCTGGTCCCAAGCAACCACTGCATATGGTAGTTGAAGTTAGGAGCCTGGTAGACTAGAGTCCAGACCTCAGAGCCCTAAGCTGCAAAGATTCTAAAGTTTTTCACACCAGGGAGGAAGAGGCACGCACTGGGGGGTCATCAGAGAACAGCAATGAGAACACAGGAGGAGAAGTCTGGCTCACTGGAGGATAGTGAAGATGCAGATCTGGATGCTGGATGGGCTTCTGATGAATGTCACAGCTACCGAAGTGTGTTATGTTTGTAGGCACTCGGGTGTCAAGGTCGGGCCTTCTGCCCACATTTGTGGGTGCCAGGTTACAACATCAGAGTTCCACCAACTTGAGTCTTTTCTTAAAAGTTGACCAAATTCTTCAAGAGAGGAAGTACCTCAGCTGGGTGATCAGCAAGGTCTTGGACAGTGGGGCAAGAAAGGGAATAAACAATAGCCTCTGACTGGAAAGAGAAGGGTCACCTTTCCAAAACCATCAGAACGTAAGATTTGATGCTCTGTGGACCCAGATAAGGTCATGGATGCCTCTGTCTGGGCACAAATATGCATCATGGCTTGGTAGAACGGATACGGGACCAGCATCCTGAGGCTAAGCCTCTAGCAAAGTGTTAGCCCTTGGTCACCTGCCCCATGAGAGTGGTGGTCCCACCCAAACCCAGCAAAGCTGGGAGAACTAAATGAAGCAGAGCCAGCAACAGGCCCTTGAGAATGGCAGCTGTCAAATCTGACAGGAGAAGAACGGAGGAGCCTGTGTTCTTTTGCTAAAACCAATGTTGGCAGGGGGACTTAAACAGTATTTACAGCTCACATTCCTGAAGGCTGAAAAATAAAGATCTCGGTGTGAGCAGGGCCAGCACCTTCCGGCGGCTGTGAGGAAGAATCCTTTTCCTTGACTTGGCAACCCTTTTGCGTGCATGGTTTTCTCCTGTGTACTGCCGATATCTGGATTTCTCCTTTTTCCTAGGACTTTAGGACCAGGGCTCAGCCTAATGCCTTCATCATACCCCATTACCTCTAAATAAGGCCACATCTGAAGTGCTGGTGTGGTCAGGACATCCATGGACAGAGCCCACCCACAAAAGGAACCTTTAGGTCTCATGAAAAGAGGGTAGCTTAGACCACACAGAAATTTTACAAGTATAGAGCCAGAGAAGGACTCCCCTTCTCTTGGACAGCCCTGATAGAGGGGTTCAGAGAGGGAATGAGGGTTCCCAGAGACCCACTCCTGATGGAGGGAATGTGTTGCTTATCCTCCAGGACTTGGAGACATGGCAGTCTCTAACACCATTGGAAGCAACGTGTTTGATATCCTGGTGGGGCTTGGCATCCCGTGGGGCCTGCAGACCATGGTTATTAATTATGGATCCACAGTAAGTCCTGCCACTTCCTGAAGAAGGGCATAGGTATGTTTCAGAGGGGAAATGAGGATCTCTCAATTCCAGCCTGGAGTTCTGGGGAGATGTGCTACCCTTTGTCCTTTGCACCCACTTTCTTCAATGGCTTCTACAACTGCCTAGTCTGCAGGAGGAAAGTCATGCTTACTACATGCTCTTCATTGTCTCTTCCTCTTGCATAAGCCCACCAGCACCTGCCCCCATCCTGGGCCACTTCCTGATGAACCAAGTGCAGACTTGCACCCATGGCTCCCCATTTATCATGAGGCTCTGACCATCCTGCATTCATGAGGAGGAGCCCTGTGCTTCCCAAAGGAGAGAATGAATCCTCTGAAGGTGGGGCTTTTAGAATAGACTGACCAACCAACTCAGATTTGTGGTCCATGTGCTTCACTTTTCAGGTGAAGATCAACAGCCGGGGACTGGTCTATTCCGTGGTACTGCTACTTGGCTCTGTCGCTCTCACTGTGAGTTTTTACCATTTCCAAATGGGATCACCATGCATATGTCACTTCATCCAGCTTAGCCTGGCTGGGCACATCTCCCTGTTACTTACCCTCCAGGGTGAGGGGCAAGCCAAAGACACATATATACTTAAAGATACCCCCAAACATATATTTTTGCCAAAAGCAACTGCATGGTACTTCATCCTGAGCAAGTAAGATATCACCAGAGGACCTGGGAAATGTCCTTGCTCAGTTAAGGCCTGACCAAGGACCTGAGTTTGAGTCCCAGAACCAATGTAATCAAAAGAAGGGGCCATAGTGGTATTCTATCTTAGGGAAAGCAGAGACAGGCTGGTCCTTAGGGGCTGGCCATCCAAACTAAAATGTCCCAGGATCAGTGAGAGACTCTGTCTCAAAGAGAAAGTGTATAACATTTGATGAATGACAGCCACGATTGTCCTCTGGTCTCTACATGTACCCACATACATGCACACATGCACCTACACATGTGCACACACACAAAGATATCACTAGGATTGTCATGTCACATGATTACATTTCAATTCTTTCTGTTTAGTCCAGGAAATGAGAAATTCTCCACACCCACTGAACTGGCAAATGGGGGACATGACAGTCCTCAGGACATACAATGACAATGAGGTCCTCCTTGCTCCCATGCACAGACCTATGCTGTGCATTTTATAACTATGGTCTTTTATTTAGTCGTACCATCCCTGATGAGGAAGGTACTATTAGTCCCATTTTGCAGAAGAACTCAAGGCTCAGACATTAAGCAGAATTGGAGTTTGAGGCCAGGTTGTTCTGTCTTTACGGAGCTCTGTGCTCTGTGGAGGCAGCTGTGGTCCAGCCCAGGGAAGCCTTGATTCAGGGATAAGAGCTAGGACAGTGAGAATGGGGGAGCTTCTTCTCCCAACATATGCAAAACAAAGTGAGGCCCCAAGCAGAAGTTTACCCAGAATGGCTCAAATGAGCCTGGGAAATCTGCTGAAGAGAAAAGATTATGGTGCCAAGTTCAGAGACAAAGGGGAAGATCTGGTTTCCTTAGAGAAGGGCCATGGTAAGATTGTGTTGCACCCTGAGGAAGTGACCTCTCTCCTAAGGGAGGGCCAGTGTGTGAGCATAGCTGCTGTGGACTCAACCATGTCATGGGACAAGTCTCGGAGTCTAGTCTTAGTGGGATCAGAATCTTGTCTGTTATTGTTTGGTAAAAATGTCCTTTGGGTCTTTCAGCCCCACCAAGCCTATCTCTCCCTCCTATCTCCTACCAGGTCCTTGGCATCCACCTCAACAAATGGCGCCTGGATCGGAAGCTGGGCATCTATGTGCTGGTCCTCTATGCCGTCTTTCTGTGCTTCTCCATAATGATAGAGTTTAATGTCTTTACCTTCGTCAACTTGCCCATGTGCAGAGAAGATGACTAAAGCTGAACAGTTGCCCAGAAAACTGCTGTGGCCACCATGATGCTGGCGTCCTCTCTCTCTCTCTTTCTCCACACAGGTTTCTACTGCCTTGGCAGCCACTGTCAATTCTTTCATGAGCTGGAAGGAAGGGCCACCATGGTCTTTGTCTGGTCATGGGCCAGGCTGCTGGGCATCTGTCCCTGCTTGACAGGGTCCAGCCATTATTTGAGCAGCTCCACAGACTCTTGGCTACCAGCTGCAGGGATGCATCGTGTCTCTTCTCTCTTGCATACTTTAGTCAAAAGGACTTCTGTGTGCTGTTTGTCTTTCTGTTACATGGGCAGCCTCAGAAATGAGTCAGTCAGTGGACGTGAGGAGTCCTAGGTGAGTGCAAAGTAGGGCCAGAAGCAAGTGTCACCTCTGGGCCTGGAGAAGGCAGACTATGTTACCATGACTCTGCTGGGAACACTGGAAACTGCGAAGAGACAAGGCATCAACCTGCAGGAGCTTTCGACCACTGCAGTTTTAGGAAAAAATAGGAAGAGTGGAAACATAATTTCCCAATAGAAGAGAGAAAAGCAAGCAAATACTGTTATCCTTTTTATTGACACATTCAGAAACTGAGAAATGAAATATTAAAAATAAAACATCACATATAGATCATCACACTTGAAGAATATCATTCCACACAAAAGGTGACCCTGGGAGAAACATTAATCCTCTGTGTGTCATCCCATGCTGGCTCCGAGACCATTTGGTTTGGAATATAGAAAAGTTGGAAGACCACCCAGAAACAGGTGCTAATTCAGAGACACAGTGGGGAACGTAGTCACAGCTACACATTTCAGACCTTAGGATGCCATGCCCTGTCCTGTCAGGTTTGTAACTTCTCTGTTAATGATCTGCTACAAAACTACCCCACTGAAAGATACAATGTTTATATTGTTTCTATGCCCAAGCAATTGCAGAAGTGATGGTTAATAGCAAGAAGAGAGCCTCAACAAATCACTCTCTCTGGTTAGCTGAAGCCAAGTATAAAAAAAGTACCTTAGAATTTTTAGAGCTAAGTCTTTTCAACTTTTTAGAGTTTGCTACAACAAGCAAGGCCAGGGATGGGAGATGGACCCAAACATAGGAAAATGTGAAACAATGCTTGGCTGCTTTGTAGCTCTGAAATCTCTGTGTAATGGATTCATGGCTATAAACCATCCCTGGGTTCAAACGAGAAAGCACAGATTAATTTTATATAGTGAGGTTTTTATTTTTTTAATGTTTCTATTGCAAAAGTCTATCAGATCTGATGCACTTTGAATACTGAGATATTTTGCACTGTAGAAGGCATGGGGATGACCCAGGGTAATGAGAGAAGAGCTTTTAGTGATTTAATCTTGGTGGCTACTGTGGGTCCAGCCCTGAGTCCTCCTGGGCCCACGGTGGGATCTGTAGCAATGTTCTCTGAATTCCAAGGGACAAAGCATTCAAGCTTGTGTTCCTTATGTTTCCTTAGCAGAACTGCATTGAGACCTCGCTCTCATTACCAGCCTTCTGTTCGGGGTTCACATCAGTATTAGTAGCTCGACTAAGTCAAGGCTTTGCTCTTTGTCTATCTGGATAAGGTTGGTGGTCTTCAGAATGAGGCAGTGTAATTTCCCTTAAAAAGAATAGCTAAGCCTGAGGGAAGGAACCTGAAGGTGCCTCAGTGTAAATTCAGCTGCAAGAGGCTTCAGAGTTGATCTACTCCCTAGTAGCTCATATACCACACACACACACACACACACACACACACACACACACACACACACACCACACTTTCACAGGCGCATGCTAGCTCTGAGTGCTTCTGTCCCCCCTTAGGGCCTCCTCTTAACATCTCTTTAGTGTGAGCATGGGTTATTCTCATTTCGTCAGCAATTGGCATCAAGTGACTCTAGTTTAGCTTCAGAATGTAGCAGAGCTGAGGCCAAAGGTGCCCATCACCCCTCCTGCTCTGGCTGGTGCATCAGATTAGCCAGCCTGGCACAGTGGCATGATTTGCTCAGAGTTCGGGGTGTGAATCTTACTTCTTGGGTCAAAACCCCATGGAATATTTAATTTACCCAGAAAGTTTTCAAATCATATTCTAATACTTGCCCTTGCCGAATGCCTGTTTTTTCCTGAAAAAGACCAAACTCTATTTTTTTAAATGTGAAGGCCCAGTCCACAGCATCTGGGGGTCTGCACTGTGTTTTGAGTCTCTGCATCTTTGTGTAGCTTTCAGAGAACATCACTGTTGCCTTCCTCTACCCCTCAGAACCTTCTGGAAGCTATATAGTGTCTCACAACTGCAGTTAGAAACTGAAAATTATGTTTTCAGTATAAAGGGCACACCTCTTGCTAGTTTTCTTTGGACTTAAATGTGCCAATGATCTTCAAAGCATCTTGGGCATCTCTCCTATCTAAGAAACTACAGGTTGAAAGTGAAAATTTCTCTGTTTTTAACTAAATATTTTTTTTCATGAGTTTAAAGAGTCATTTGATAATATAGGCCTTCATTTTGAAAAACATGCTTCCATTAGTATACAGGATTGCTTTCATTGTTTTATCTCTAAAGCTAAAGCATGGTATAATTACATCTGCTACAAAAAGAAAATAGAAAAAAAAAAACAGTTCAAAAATACACTTAGGTTTTCTCTTCAGAGGCAGAAAATAAGAGCAAATGCTGTGTTCAAATGGAAGGTGTCTGCCTCTCTCCTGGCCTCTGCTCTCTAGATCCTTTATAAAACTGAGGTGGGGGTGGGGGGCAGCCTTTGGACAGAGAAAGTGAGAGTAAGACCATTCCTCCTGGAGAAAGCAGGAAAGGAGTCAGCACAGCACTGGAGACTGCTCTTTGTGGCCTCCCTGCTTCCTGGGTGTGAAATTGAGCTGCTCTTGTCCCATACTAGATCAATGGCCTCCTAGTCCACCCTGGCAGTGAGTAGCTGGCATTTTTCAACCCCCCAAGCCACTGATGCCCACCTACACATTGTCCCAACCCTACCTGGGCCCCTGGGGGAAGGCTTGGTCCTCTCTTTCTCTCCACCTGCCTTACCCCTCCCTTGTAAATTACTACCTTTGTAAATTGCATGGAAAAGATGGCTGTGCTCTTGGTAGATGCTTATGGGATGAAGAATTTGCTGCTTAGAGTTAAAAATGCTAGGAGATTGTGTCCATCAGCCAGGTTTTAAAACATGCCAGAGGCGCTCTGTTTCCTAACACCATCTCCACAGGAGTCGTCCTTCTCTGAAGGCAGTGAGCAGATGTACCCAGGACAGCTGGGGATGGCTTGGGTGCCGTGGTGTGTCCATAGAAACTTCTAGAATGTTTCAAAAATGCTTTCTGGTTAACTGGAATGACAATAAGACCTGATTCCTACCAGCTGACTACCTAAGACCCTGTCTCCCAGCTCTCTTTCTCTCCCCATGTAGACTTACTCAGAGTGTACCTGCTTTCTCCAGGTATGAACATTCCATCTTGGTTCTCTGGTCTCTGCAGCTTGGCACATCCCATGAGCCTATCAAGGGTCACACCCCCACTAGGCTTTCTCAAAGTCTAGAGGAGGGGCTCCTTCTGTTTTCTGGGCAACTCTTGCTCATTGTCAGTTATGTGAAGGCCCAGGAGAGAGACTTTCATGGGCTCTATTCACAAGGCAGGGGTGTCCCAATGTTTGGCTTCTCTGAGCCATATCATCTACAAAGTGCACACACATGAACCATGCGATCATGTTCATATATATATATATATATATATGCACATATGTATGTATATGTATGTGTGTGTGTGTGTATATATAATACCCCCCCCCCCAAATCTCATAATGTTTCAAGTACGTTTACAGTTTGGTGTGGGGCCATGTGTTGGACACTCCTGTTGATTACTTTTTGATAAACGCAGCCTAAACCTGGTGGACCCTGTCTTTGTGATTTGCTTCATGTCTGATTTAGGAAGATATCCCTTCATTAAATGCATGCCTTCATGCAGCTGGGGAAAGGGACACTTTTCTCCACCTTTGCCACTCAGGAGGTGTTAATCATTTTAGGGAAGCCAGTTAAATGGTTTAGGAGCTTCGGTTACACTATGGAAGGGTTGATCATCATAGTTCTTCAACTGTCTTTTCATCCAGTCTCCATGCACCTAGGTTAAATCCTCAAATACCTCCACACACACCCACATACCCACACCCGCACTGGTAGGGAGTCAGGGCTCTGCTTTAACCCTGTGTTTCTAATCTACCGTAAGGTTTCCTGTCCAGGTGACCAAGTTGCCTAACTTCCTCCCTGGGCAATGGATAAAGTCAAGTCTTGTCTAGGCTGCCCTGGTGTAGTCCTAGGGGCTCTGGGAAGCATCTAAGAGTTGACAACAGTCTGCTTCTGAGAAGGTCAAGGCTGTGGCTGTGTGCTTTTCTATCTGTTACACTTACAGGGCTGGGGTTTACCTACTTCTTGTTAAAAGCCTCAGGATAGATGCCAGCAGGACTCACATCCCTTCCCACAGTACTGCCAGAATTCAAGCAGTGGCTGCTTAGGCAACCATTCTGGTCTCGGCTTTTTCATCCATGAATTCAAGAAAATCCCTAATCCTGGAGAGAATATGGGCTTTCCCTACTCCACCCTTAGGAAATGAATCTGTTTGTTGTTGCTGCTATTAGCTTTTAACAGAAGTGACCATGTGACTTTTGGTTTGGTGTGATCAGCTTTCGTCTACTAAGGAAGGGTCCAAGACAATATTCACCCCTCGTCACTCTAGAATTCCTAACAGGGAAGTTTGGGGGTTCACTCCAAAGAAACACAGCCCTCTTCCAACAGGAGGCCTCTCCTCCTCCTGAACGTGACTGAGACAGCTTCACTCTGTTCCTTGAGTGAAGTGTTCTGTGGGTGGGTTCTGGCTGGGGGTGTCCAGCCTTACCTTGAGCTGTGAGCTGTGGAGCCTGGGACTGTGCTCTGTCTTTTTCCACCTGACCTGCACCAGGTTTACTTGGGGCCCCCAGCCGACAGAGCTGTGACTGAGCCATTGTGGCTGACTTGGGGATCTCCAGTCTGTGGAAGGTTGGCTGCTAGTCTGTGAGGCTGGATATGCCATCCAGAGCACTCCGTTCTGGCAGTATCCTCCCCCGTGTCTTCAAAATTCTTCTTGATTTCTGACACAAAGGCAGCTTTGATTACACAGAGGCAGAGGCGACAGAAGGCCAGCCAGCTGCTCCAGATCCAGGGGCAAGATAGGGCTGCCAAAGGCAAGCTGGGCCTGAGGAGACCAGGGACATCCAAGATGCCAAGGGCCGGGCTGAGCAGTTTTCTCAGGGGGTTTGGACCTTTTCTCAACACAGCCTCGATTTATCAAGTCACAGGCAGATAGAAACAGAGGAGTCTTGAAGCTTGAAAGAGCCTCCTTAAAAACATTCCAAACCAAGAACTTCTGAGGCCATCCAGACACTACCCAGTGCCCACAAGACATCTGTAGCATGCTGGGCTGAGCGCCGCCATGCCATCTGTGTTCGTTCTCTCTAGCAGGCAGAGCAGGAGCAAGGGGTTGGAAAGCTGTAAATAATAAATATATTTATGCCGCTATTTATTTTTTCAATAACTGTGACCTCCTGCACTGTGAATGCTCTGTGATAAGAGATTCTTAGTTTAATAAAACTGTCATTAAATTTGAAATAATTGATTTTATTGGTTCCTAAACACTGGCATGAGTTAACTTATATTATGCAGAAAAGCACTCTAGAGTAATATATGAAGCTAAACCTTTATAAGAAACCTAGCAGTCAGTATTGTGATACAGTATATCAAAACCATGGGCACTGCCAATACAATAAACAAGAACAAGTCAGCCTCCTGATAGACCTTTCACCCACATTTTCAAAGATACAGATGTGATTTCTTTGGGGGGGAGGGGAAGAATTACGCTGGAATGACAGCCATTGGAAAACATTTCTATCTGCCTATTGAGACACAAATAAACTTCAGAAGCAGGACAAGAAGTTGGAGCTTTTAATTCCAAAAGTAGGAGATGAGTTAACAAAGTTGGATCTGAGATTCAAGCCTCGCTGGGAGTCCTGACAGCCCCACCCTCTCCTAGTGGGAGCTGTCCCGTCTCACCATGTCCCAGACACACTTTAAAGGGTTTCATCTTAGTTGTTACAATCTTGAGATTTGTGTGTGTGGTGTGTGTGTGTGTGTGTGTGTGTGTGTGTGTGTGTGTGTGTGGCAAATGTGCATGGGCACATTAGGGTGTGCACATGTGCAGTTGGAGATGAGGTTGACATCAGGTATGGTCTTCTATTCCCCCCGCCCCTCCCCTGGCCTCTACCTTGTCTTTTGAGGCAGTATCTCTCCCTGAAAACAGCACTGTTCATACTGCAGACATACTGGGTATAAAATACTGGGGGAGGGGACACACCACACTCCATAATGCCCATGTGTTGGTGAGAAGACAACTTACGGGAATCAGTTCTTCCCTGCCACCATGTGGATTCCAAGGATGGAACTAACTCAAGTTGCCAGTCTTGGCAAGAACTTTGACATGTTGAACCATCACGCTAGCCCTGCAAAGGTACTTACACAGACATGTTTGTGGTTGCTATTATTCACAATAGCAACAAAATGGAATTAGCCTACATGTTCATCAAAAAATGAATGGATCAGGAAACTGACACATCTAAAGTAGAGTTTCCGGTTCAAAAAAATATTAAGTTACAAATTTTCAGGAAAATGGATAGAACTGTATAATATTAAATACAATTACAAAGATTAAAAAAGAGAAACACTGTTCTCTCTCATATGTCTTAGTTTCTCATTTTTATTTTTATTTATTTATTTATTTTGAGACAGAGTCTCTATGTAATTCTGGTTATCCTGGAACTCCCTATGTAGACCAGGCTGGTCTTGAACTCAAATAGATATGCCTGCCTCTTCTTCCCAAGTGCTGGAATTAAAGGCATGGCCCACCTCAGCTTCTGATGTTTCTATTATTGTATTATGTGGGATGAATATATGTAGGGGCCTAGAAACTAGAAAGGGGCCCCTGAGAGGGGAAAGGGGGGTTGAGGAGGTGGGGGAGGGTAACAGAGCACCTGTGGGAAGGGAAATTCCAGGGAGGGGTGTGAAGTGGGGGAGAGGAGGGAAAGGTCGACCTAAACAAAGTATATATGAAAATTCCATGACAGAACCTGTCACTCTGTCTGCTAACTAAAGAAGCACGGGCCAAAGACTCGGCAGTGGCTGCTCTTGTAGAGGACCTGGGTTCGGTTCCCAGCATGGGCATAGAAGTTAACAATCATCTGTGACTCCAGTTTATTGGCTCTGATACCCCTTTATGACCTCTGAAGTCTCCAGGCAAGCATGTCCTACACAGACAGACATGCAAGCAAAAACACTCAGACACATAATAAAAAGAACTTTAAAAAATTAACAAAAAAAATAAGAAAATGAATGAAGAGGAACCGTTTTTTATGATGCTGCTACTTGGCAGGCAGTTAACCACCTCCTACAGATCCTACAAGCTGCAGGGGTGGGCACCTCCATACCCACCTCTAAAAGAGATTGGCCCAGGGAATTTAAGGAATTTTCCCAAGGCTACACTGGGGAAGAAAAGAACTGAGCCTGGAACCCTGTTATTGGAAGCAGAAAGAGTTGCCATCCTCCAGCACCCAGGCATCCTTAACAGCACCCCAGGTGAGTTCCCATTTGAGGAAGCCCTTTCCTGAGATCCCAGGGGCCTCAACTGAGATAAAAGCACAATTGAACCCAGACTAGGACCATGGCCTGACAACCCACCAGCTGGGACTGGATGAACCTTGATCCTGTCCAGCCTGCTGTCAGTCACAGTTTCACAGGAGAGTCCCAGGATGCCACAGTGATTCATAGAGAAAGGATATATATTTTCTCCCAAGGAAGAGTTGAGATGGCCAGTAATCAATTCCAAAGAGTGAGAAATAATCACTACCTCTCCTAAGCAGTTAGGGAGCAGACAGTTATGGCTCCCTGTCCCTCTGTCCTGGCCTCTGGGGGAAAAGACTTCTAAGAGAGGCTAGTAATTCCAGAAGTTTCCACCATGGGCATTCAAGCTTTTGCAAGCTGTAACTTGTGTTTCTGTCATCATTAACTAAAGATGGAGGTAAGGTCCTGGTTCTAGGTCTTTCCAGACACTAGCTCATTCCCTGAAGATGCCCTTCATTAAGTCTTCCATCTGAGGCTTGTGTGACAGCACTCGCCTATAATCTCAGTGATGATAGGAAGGCCGAGGTAGAGGGATTATGAGTTCCAGGTCAGCATGGGGGAAATATGGAGACCCTGCCTCAACAAACAAAATCGGAAACCTCCAACTGTGACTGAACCAGAGTGAGAGCTTGCTTCTTGTTCATGTAGGTGAGGAAGTGCATTACATTCCATGATGCCAGTGCCCAGCATCCTTCTAGGCTGCTTTGGCTCCCTCACAGTCCAAAATGGCTGCCGGATTTCATCTTGACCGAAACCTCAGCAGCAACCTTGAGTCAGAACCAACCAGTTGAGCTGCTCCCAAACGTTTAATTCCAGCAAGGGCTGATGCCTCATATCGTATAGCACTTGGATAGCTGGGGGAACAAGACCTCAAACTCAAGGCCAAACAGGGCTCCATAGCAACACCCTGTCTCAAAAAAAAAAAAAAAGAAAGAAAGAGACAGACAGACAGACAGACAGACATAGATTGATCCTGGCCCATAGAAAATACATTTAATAGTGGGAAAATATTATTTAAAGCTGTTATGTTTGGAGATTATTTATTTATTTATTTATTTATTTTCTACTTTATTTACATTTCAAATGTTTTCCCTTTCCAGATCTCCCTTTTGAAACCTCTCAATTCCCTCCCCCCTCCCCTGCCTCTATTGGGGTATTCCCCCACCCACCTACCCACCCACTCTCATCTTCCCTCCTTGGCATTCTCCTATACTGGGGGATCTAATACCCTCAGGCCCAAGGGCCTGGAGATAATTTTTTTATCTGTCAGTGTTAACTATAAAATATACACACACACACACATATACACATAAGTTTCCACCATGTATTCCTGAGCCCCTAACCCAGGAATATATAGACAAATGAAAACGAGCTAAAGATTGCCTATACGAGGTCTGAGGGAGGAGAAAAGAACCTTGTCCCATGTGTCCTGTCCTGTGCCAGCAGTAATGACACAGCCCAGAACTGTGTAGGCACTGCCCAGGCCAGCATCCTCAGAGTTCTCCTTTAGGGACTGCCACTCAGGTAAAGAGGGTTTCTTGACTTTTCCACAGAAAAGAATGCTAGAATGAGCCAGTATTAAGTAAAGTTGATGTTTATTAGAAACAGAAAGAAAAATCCCCCAAAGAAAGATCAGGGCACACCCAAAAGCATAGGTCTGGTTTCTCAAATAAGAGTGGCCTTTATCTACAGAGTGAGTTCCAGGACAGCCAGAGCTATACAGAGAAACCCTGTCTCAAAAAACCAAAAAAAAAAGAGTGACCTTTAGAAGTCCTAGTGGTGACTGTATACAGGATTTTAAAGACTTGGAACATCATTGCCTAAACAGTTTTAAAGGGACCTTCCTTTTTTTTTTTTTTTTAATTTATTTATTTATTTATTTATTTATTTATTTATTTATTTATGTAAAGTGGCTCCTGGTGATATGGATGAGACTAGAATCTGATAAGGTAAAACCAGGAGCCACTAGGGTTGCAAAGGAACTTAGACTGCACCCTTTTACTATAAACTGGGGATATTCCTAGAAAATTGCAGGTTTACAGATGGGAAGAGAGACTAGCCTTAAGGAAAGTTAATCAGGTTGAAATTCTGATTCTCAGCTGGCAAGAGGCTTCAGTCAGACTTCAGCCAATTTACTTTCCCATCCCACGTCGTCAGAATTTTCCATCTGTCTCTCCTGACTCCCTTTCCTCAACCCAGGCACACAGTAGGACTGCAGTGCCTGGCTCACAATGGGAAGTCTGCTCTCCAGGGATAAGCATGACTGTCTGGTTTGCCTTCCAGCAAATGAGGCAGCTTGAAGATGCTGAGCGACTTAATGTGTAACCACTGGCCTCTTGTCAAAAATGTAACTCTGCTTCCCAGAGGTCACTGTTGCAAATTCTCTTTCCACCCTCTCATTTTCAGGGCTGCCAAGGGGACCGCCCAGCTGGCCCAGCAGACAAGAAAAGGCTTGCCTGAGCCTGGAGCCAGCAGCTAGTGTTCAGGGCTGAGTCAGTCCAGGTTCCTTCTTCTTCTCTGTGACTATCCTGAATTGATGGGAAGGGCAAGAAAATAATCATCCAAAAAAAAAATGACCTCTGTGCTTAATTGTCAGCAACTTGATTGACAAAGGTGACTCTCAGCTTTGCTTTTTAATGATAATAAAGCCCACACCACCCTTCATTATCAACTCTGTACAACATTTCCACAAGATGTTTTTGATGATTTTTTTTTGTCAGCCTCTTGTGACCGTAACAACCCCTTTGCAACTGATAAATAACACAAATATTATATATGGACATATTTTTGTTTACTACCAAAGGGAAATCATAGAGACATAAATCAGAACTTCAGAACGTTATCCCCTGGTCACACAAGTGACTTTGCTCTATTATCAGATAGTGGTTTTTGAAGAATGAAAAAAATAATTGTTCTGGGTTGTTTGTTTGTTTTTTACAACATACTAGCCAAATATGACACTTTTAAAATCAGCCTCTTTGAAATCTAATCTGCCCACAATAATCCTGAGTTTAAGCAGATAGTTTGGTGAGTCTAGATGTACGACCTGCCCTGCAGAAGCTGCCACCATGGAGCTGGTGAGAAGATTCACCGTGTGAAGGTGCCTGCCACCAAGCTTGACAACCTGAGTCTGATCTCTAGGATCCATGTGGAGGAGAGAGAGAGCCAACCCCACAACTGTCCTCTGACTTCCACACCCTGGCTCAAGCAAGCTCACACTCATGCATACACATCAAACACACAAAATAGGTAAGTAAATAGATAAATAAGTGCAAAATAAACCATCTTAAACACCACCATAAACAAGATATTGAACATTTATCTGAGTATCCTCATGTGTGAACGCAGGCTGTGACTCAGATGCAGATGATGATGTATGTTCTAGGCTAATGACAGTGTCTTTTTGATCAGGTTTCATCCCCTGCCAATTTGACTGAGGGAAAACACACACACACACTCACGCACACACACACACACACACACACACACACATACCTTAGGCCAAGTGTGGGTTCTTATTACTATGAGCCCATCAGGGGCTGCCCTTCTCCTGGTCACAGGGCAGTCATGTGACCTCCACCTAATTGCACATGGAATTTCAGTCCATGATAGGAGGAAGGCTTTTCCTTTCCTGCAGGGCACAGACAGGCCACATAATCCTGGTTGGTCTCAGGAGCCATAGGAGAGCTACTCTTAGAGAGACCAACACCACAGAGGACAGAGCAGGGAGAGGGAACAAATACCGGTAGCTGATGGCAACGCCCACCCCCCTGATTCCTTCACATATGGATTCAGCCACAGCAGGCAACTTCCAAAGATGGTGCTGCCCCATGCCTGCTATGCCCATTCCCTTCAGTGACCTGATTTGCTTCTGATGACACAAGGTAAGATGTCGTCTCTGTAATTAGTTGTGTAGGACTAGGACTTCCCAACTTTGATGCAAGAGCCCTCCCTTGGTTGCCATCTCAGTCCAAACACGTTGAAGGTGTGAGTGTGAGTGTGACTGAGGCTCTCAGCCCAAAGCCCTTAAGGGACTTGGTCCTGCCAATGTGCCTGCTCGAGAGCAGATTCCTCCCTGGCTGTGCATGCAGAGGACACCCCAGCCTGGCAGCATTCAGCTACTGCCTGGAAAACAAGAAGGTGGCTTCAGAAGCAGCCCTCAGAGTGTGCAGATTCTACTGCACAGATAGGGATGTGTGTGTCAGGCTCTCATGCTTCCTGACAGTTGCTTCTTCACCCTGCAGAGACTGGTGGCACATCCCCTCAGACCCTGCTCAACCAGGACAGACAATTGTGATTCTGTATGGACATAGCACAGGGTGATTGATTTTGCAATAACAGTGTATCCATTGTAGGCTTAGATTTTTTTCAAAACCTACTTTAATAAGGGTTCTTAAACACTTCAGCCTCCCTTCTAGCCTACTCATCAAAGGTAGAGGAGAAAGATGACTAATAGGACAAGGGGGACGTGGACCTGTTTACAAGTAGTTCTTCGGGGTGATTCCAATCTTCTTGTCAGGATATCAGTAGTCCAGTTCAAAACATTAAACACGAATCAGTAGTGGCAGTCCAGTCAAATCGGCAAACACCAGACACAAATCAATAGCAGTGGCTGGATCCAGAAGAAACCATAAGGCTCTACCTAATCAGTGCTAGACCACAGAAGCAACAAGAAGCAGCCGGAATACCACTAGAAGTTCTTTGGAGCGTTTCTCTCTACAAAGTTACAACAAGTGATAATCAGCAAAGAGTTGTAAGGTGAACCAATGCAAGAGCGTCATTCACTATCTGTTGTGTTCTACTTATATTCTTTCCAAACACCATGGTCCTCTCTCCTGTCTGCTTCAGCAAAGCATCCTCTCATAAGACAGCTTCCAGAAAAACATCACATGACACAACTGAGTCTCCAAGAAACCAGGAATTTCTACTTCAATCCATACTCCAAAGCCTGGGGAAATGGAGGTGTGGGAGGAAAATGGAAACCCACAAAGTTGCTTCCTTTTTCCAAGTGAAAGATCCTAAAAAGCCATTGTGTCACGGTCCCATGGTTTCTGCTGTCAGGTGTTTAGACAGCTCTCATCTGATGACATTTCTGTTCCTTACTACATCAACAGACGTACCTGAGTGGCAGCTATCTGACAGCAGCTGTAATGGCATGTCCAGTGCCTTGGTTACTCTAAGGCTCACAGCTGGCCCTGATGAACTCAGGAGAACTGGTCATGCCCCTTCCTGGTTTCCACAGGAAGAAGAAGAGCTGAACCTGCCCCTTGCCTAGGCAAAGTCAGAGAGTTGGCCGTAGTGGTGCAGGCACAGGAGAGATGGTGGGTTGACCTTTCCCAGCATACACCAAAGAACCCGAAGGGCCTGACCAGTGGGCTGCCTAGCCCAGTCCTCCAGCTTCCAGCTAGGTTGGCTATCCAGCCAGCACAGTCTTAACAGGCCAGCCAAGAAGCAAGCCAGTGCTTACTTCCTGGCTGGCTCTCCTAGGCTCACCAGGAGCCTCTACTGGTGGTCTCTGCAGAGTATGACTGTCTGTTTCTGGGTCTGGTAACACCCGTTCCTCCTCTTTGGAGCTTAGAATGGTAATGGGTCTGGGGGTGTGGCACTCTTACTGTTCGTTTCTCTTTTTTCTTTGATACAAGGTCTCCCCACATAGCCCAGGCTGGCCTGAATTTGCTATCTTCCTGCTGCAGCCTCTGGAGTGCTGGGATTACAAGTGTGTGCTATCACACTTAGCTCCTGTGCATTTCCCAAATCCTCCTCATTTTAGTTGAATCAGAAGAGCTGTTTGTTCCCTCGGTGACAGGACTGGCACCTCGAGGGCCTAGTAAAACAGAAGTTTTTGTTTTTCCAAGACTGGGTTTCTCTGTGTGTAGCCCTGGCTGTCCTGGAACTTGCTCTGTAGACCAGGCTAGCCTTGAACCCACAGATCTACCTACTTATACCTCCTGAGTGCTGGGATCAAAGACGTTGACGCCAACAGCTAGCTCAAATAGCCATTTCAAATGGGCTGCATCCCAGCTTCTGACAAAAGCACTCTATCAATTCTGCTAGTCCCTATGACATACTATGAGGTGGGCAGGATTGTTAACACACCTTACAGATGAGGAGAATGAGACATAGAGAGGCAAAGTAACTAGCCCATGGCACAGCCTGGCTTTGAACCCTGAAGCTCTTGTTCTTATCTACTATAGCATAACAAAATATACTGCTTCCTAAAAGATCTTATCCCAAACCTATCAGAGCCAGGTTTGGGAGGGTGTTGAAAAGAAAACTTGAGCAATGAAAACTTTGTCTTTACTAAATAACCCCCCAAACTCCAGGATACTTAGAGTTGGTCTTCAAAAGTCCCCATTTTCCTGCTGGGGACCCAGCTATTTGGAACCTTGTATAGAGGAAGGGGAAGACTGAAGAACCCATGGAGGTGAGCACTACCCTAGGAAGACCAAGAGAGGCAGATCAAGCTCTCATCTTGAGAAGGATCACCTCATCTCTAGATGGCCTCCGTGTTCCTCCCCCATCAAGGGGAGAATGGAAGGTACCAGGCAACGCTACCACCATGCAGAACCTGGAGTCTCTGTGGCCACACTAGAAGCCTGTGTAGGCAGGATAGGTTTTCCAAAGCAAAAAGAACATAGAGGTTTGTAGTGGTTTTTCTAACTGAGCCCCTGGCTTGAAGCACATGACTCTGGGCCTCCATGGTAATGGCACTAGGATAATGTGGATGCAGCTTTCTTCCCTTGTGGCTTTCCTTCCTACTAGACTTATAGAACATGGTGGTGCAGGCTGGTTTTGGCTGTTCCAAGTTTGCCCTTGTCCTGGTTATAGGAGCTTGGCATTAGCAGACTGGGCATTTCTGGTCCTGCCAGCCAATGTCCCAGGGAGAGGGATCTTATTGGCTCAGTTTATCTATGAACCAAATAACAGTGACAAATATTTGGAGTTCTCTGATTGGCTAAGTATGTATCATGTGTTTCCTGTAAAATGGAGGGTGAGGGGAAAAGAGAGGTGGCTCTTTAAAGGAATCCTGGGTTCTCTTGCTAAAGGGAGAATTAGAAGTGAAGTTTACAGATGCAAACCGTGGGAGGTCCTCACACTGCCCTCCAGGGTGCAGAGATGCAAGACTAGAGAGTGGGGGGAGGGGTGGTTGGGGAGTGGAGAAGGAGCCTAGGAAGAGGGTCTAGACGAGCTGACTGCACATCATCACTAACAGTGTCCACTCAGCCTTCTGGAATCTTGGCAGCCCCACCCCAGTCAGTTATCATCGAGAGTATCTCCATGGTGAACACCTAAGAAATTGTGGCTTTACAGAGCAAGTGAATGGCCAGTCTTCAGGGGGCCTCTGTTGGGACAGGAGGAAGGCCTGGGACTGTTCTGTGGAACTTGGGGTATTCGGGGTTTGTCCAGTGTCAGAGCCGTGCCCTGGAAGGGAACCGATGGGGTCTGAGAGTGTAGAGACATATCAGCCTGAAGAGCTGGCGAGATGCAAATAGTAGAATGGTCCACTGACCTAGATCCAGGGACACCTAGGAGTGGCTTGTGGGTTTATTGGAGGAACCACCGCCAAAGATTCCTCCCTGCAGGGGTGCTCTCTTCCTTCCCTGTCTGTGTTCACTCTATTACAGATGAGCAATGGAGTCTCTGAGAAAGCTGTGCCAGCTGCTGCCCAAAGAGTCCCGTGACTGGATTTGAACACATGGCTGCCTTCTGTGCCCAGCTTTCATGCAGGAAACTACAGGACTGTTGATGGAGATGGTAAAAAGGTGACTGTGGCTCAAGGAAAAGCTAGCCTCAGAGAAGAAATGCCCGTAGGGCCTGGTGGTACCCTGAGAGGGTGGCTGGCAGCAATCTGAGTGCATGGTGGAGAAGTTGTGTAGGTCGGAGTGGCTAAGGTTGCTCCCTGGAGAGCTCACTTTTTGTGCCTTTCAAAAAGAAAAACTAGTTTAACTGGGATGTAATTCCCCAGCTTAAAGTGTGTAATTTGCTGGTTTTCAGTATAGCCACAAAGTTGTGCAATTGGTACCACAGTCAATTTAAAAACATTTTCATCACCCCCAAAGAAACCCCATAGCCATTGCCAGTAGCTTCCCCCCTCCCCCTCCCTTCTATGGAACACCAGTTTACTTTCTGTCTCTGTGAAATTGCCTACTCTGAACACTTCATGCAAATGGAATGTGTGTTTAGCGACTGGCTTCTGTCACTTAGCATGTTTTCAAGATTCATCTGTGCAGAAGCACCATGTTGTTGGGGTCCCATTCATTCTGTGGCTCAATAACATTCCATAATTGAATACCCCTTATCATATTTACTCATTCATCAATTGATGAATACTTGGTTGTTTCCACAGATTGGCTACTGTAAATAGTTTGTATTTATTTTTTTCTTTTCTTCCCCCCTTCCTGTACTGGGGGTTGAATGTGGGGCCTCATATACACATGCCAGGCAGGCATTTTACCCCTGAGTTCTAGCTCCAGCTCTGGATACCATGAATAAGGCTAATATGAACAGTCATACACAAAGTTTTGCATGGACACACTATAATAAATAGCTTTAATTAGTCAAATTGACACAACCTAGAATCACTGAGAAGAAATTCTCAGTAAGGGGATTGTCTGCATTAGTCAGGCTTGTGAGGATGCTGGTGAGGGACTGTCTTAATTAAGTTATTGCTGTGGGAAGACTCCACCCACTGTGGGTAGCACCATTCCCTGTACAGGGAGTCCTGAACTTTGCAAGAGTCTAGAAAGTGTGCTGATCACAAGCTAGGCAAATATGGCTACAATCACTTCTCTTTGCTCCTGACTGGATGTCATATGACCAGCTGTTTGACATCCTGCCTTGACTTCCCCACAATGATGAACTGTAACCCGGAGCTGGAAGCTGAAATAACGCCCTTTGGGTATGTAATTTCACCTTCAGAGGAGCTGCTTCCCAAAGCAGCTGCCCCATTCACGGTTCCCAGCGGGAGACTGTTAACTATGCTTCTCTTCTCACTTCCACTGGCCGATTTGGAGGAAATGCCAAGAAAGAAGTGGTGGTGAGGGGCGTGTGGAGAGCGTGTAAGAGTGGGTGGAAGCCAAGGATGTGCATGGAAGTTGGGTTACTCCTATAATGCACAAGACAGACAGTCCCAAGCACAAAATATTTCATCTGTCCCCAGTTGTCTAAATAATGCCCAGGTTGAGAATGAATTAGGCAAGGTGATATCTTGAGGCCCGCTATTACCCGCTATTATTACCCGGTCTCACGGGCTTAGCTGGCTCAGGAGGCATTTTTGAGTGTCTGGGAGCTTAAATAAGAGGCCTCATGGCTCGCGGTTGTTGTGTAAACAGGCAGGTTTTCTCCTTTAGCCTCCGTCTGGGTGCTGTACCTAGCACAGGTGCCTTAGATGTCAGGCTTGATGGACGGTATCTGTCTTGTTAAATAGTGAGCTTATCAACAGAGGAGGCATCAAGGAAAGACAGCACGGCCACCTGTCAGGACATGGAGGAAGTGCCCCGCCTTGGAAGTGGGGATGGGGGTGGGTCGTGGCTCCCCCTGAGATGAAGGAGGTTCCACTCGGGTCCTGGGCCTCGTCACTTGCCAGCCCTGAGTGCCTCGCTGCCCGGTGCCAACTTGGAGACTTTCCGATGAGTTTCCCTCGCAGGCTCCGGGCGGCCACAAGTCCGTGCTGTCCTCGATCCCGGCACCGCCCGCCGCCAGGCCCGGCCCCAGGGGCGCGGCCGGGCTTCCGCGTGCCCCAGGGGGCTCTCTGCAGCGAGCAGCGGCGGCCGAATGGCTTCTGACAAAAAACCCTTGACCACCAGGGCCGGCCTCTTCCTGCGAGCCCCGCGCGCTGCGATCCAGGAAGTGGAAGGCAGCGGCCCCGCGCTTCCCCACTGGGCGCGCGGCTGGCGGCGGCGCTCAGCCCGGCCCTCGGCGAGGGACAGCGCCAGCGCCACGCGGAGGTCGCCGTATCCCCAATCGCCGGCCCCACGATGCGACGCGCCGAGGCGCCCGCCAGCGCCCACCCTGCCGGGTAAGTGGCAACCGGCGCCCGCCGTTCCCCAGGTGGCCCGCGCCCTGCCCCTTTTGCTCAGCTTGGTCTCCGAGAGTCCTGGGTGCTCCGGATAGGGCTCTGGGCTACGGGACATCGTGGATGTCATTATGAATACACCCCAACCCCCGCGAGCGTATGTGATCCCCCAGCAGGGACCAAGGCCGGACCTGGGTTCTGCAAGAAAGGGGGCGGCCTTGGTGACTGCCGCACTTGGCCAAACTTTCAAACTCGGACTTTGTTAACTGCAAAAGCAGCAAACCCTGTGCGGCTGGGCGGGTTTGGGAAGAGTATGTTCGAGCCCGGGGTGTCCGTGTAGACATGGCTCCAGCCTGGGCTGAACTTTGGATGCAAGCACTCGCTGTCCCAGTCTAGCCAGCCCCATGCACCACGATGCACCGCTGCTCTGCCTGAGCCCCAGCTTGCGTCCTCAGGTCCTGGGGCAGGGATAGGGACGGGGGAGGGGGGATAGGGTAGTAGATTAGAAGCACCTACAATGTCAGGCAGGCCCATCCAGCAGCTAACTCTCTGCTTGGTTGAGACGCCAAGATCCCATCTGCTACCCTTCTGGATCGGCTGGGAACAGTGACCTTTGGACTGGCCTTTACAGAGCCTAGTGTTTGAGGAGAGTTTAGGGTGCTCGGGTGCAAATGATTGGCGGGATCCCCAGACGCAGATGCAGTGTGAAGTGTGTGAAATTAAATGGCTTGGGAACAGCCGATTGGATGGGATTCCTACTTTTGTGCTCTTCCCTACCCCCCACCTCGAGACCTGGGACACTGCCCAGAGCTGCACACGGCTGGGAATGTCCGATCATCCCGCCCAGTCCTGAGAGTAGCTCTGGAAGGGTCAGGTTTGAAGCGGCACCAAGTAGGAAGCGATTTCTGCGAAAGCCTTCCAGGACTTTATGAGGTGCCATAGATGATAGGCGAATCTGGGGTACCATATTTTGTATTTCCGTTTAAAAGTCCCGGGCCTGGTCCCGGGTGAATTCCCGTGGTTGCCTGTTTTAATTCTGTGACCTCATCTCTTTGAGCCTCTACTCTTTAGAACAGAAATGCTATCGTACACATCTTGTGCCCTCCTGGGTTTGGAGACAGTAGGATGTAGCTGGCCCTCATTCAGATAGGAGGTACTGGGAGTGTCCTGTGGGGGTTGGGGGGCTTAAGTCATGAAGATTTGGCTGCCTCCTTCCTCCTACCCCCAATCCCAGCTACAACCACAGCCCGGAAATTCTGTGTTGATGCTTCCCTTGGAAGTGATCTCTACGGAGACAAATGTCATTTGCCGGGAAACCAGGAATTCCGATGCGGAAGGGGTCTCTTGGGAGCAATATCTGCTATACCCTGCATGAGTAGGTAAAGCCGACTAGAAAAGCAAGGTGAGGAAGCAGATTCTAATCTCATCTTCCTCGTTTTCCCCAAGGATGGCCTGGCCTGACCCATTTCCTCCTGCCTTTCTTTGTTTGCACCTGTACCAGTGATTTAATTGTGCCTCAGTTTACTTACAAAGATGATCAGTAGTCACTATTCTTCACACACAGCTTGTTTTTGAGGGTTAAATTAGTAGAAAGCATTTTGCAGATTGGCTGGGAGGAGACATCCTCAGCAGCTATTAGGATTAGCGTCACTGTCATCTGTTGGGTGGGACCCTTCCTTTTGCCAACTGGGTGATCTGCCTCATCTGAAACTCCAGAGTTCTATAGCCCCTCCCTCACTGGGATTGGATTGGATTGGAAATTGTAGTGTGTGTGTGTGTCTTTCAGTCACCCTTGGCCTCCGTTTTTTTGTTTGTTTGGTTGGTTGGTTGGTTGGTTTGGTTTGGTTGGTTTTTTGGTTTGTTGTTGTTGTTGTTGTTTTTGAGACAGAGTCTCTCACTGAACCTGGACCTCACTGATTCTGCTAGACTGCCTGGCCATTAAGTTGCAGGGGTCCACCTGTCTCTGTCCTGCCAACTCCAATGCCTGGCCTTTATGAGTTCTGGAGAATCCGCCTCAGGTCCTTATGCTTACCATCGGAGGCCACCCTCTGCATACAGAAACTGAAGTGTGCCTCTAACTGATGGGTCTGCATCTTATAATGGCCTTGGTCCCAGCTCAGGGACTGGTCCCTTTCAAGTACTCTACAACACCCTGCACCTGAGCTTTACATCCAAATACTCAGGGACCTTTTACCCCAAGTCATCCCTAGACCCAGCTGCCACCAGGACTGGTCCTGAAAGTTTTTTGAGTCTATCCTTACACTCTACTGGCCAGAGCCCCCTTCTTTCTGGGGTGAGAGACATTCAGATAGCTGAGGACTGCCACCTCCAACCAGCCAGGAGAGTGTCTCTTGAGTTCTGAGTCCTAGGATGCAAATTCTGCTGGCTGGGAAAGAAGAAGATACACACGGGTCGGGTCTCTGGCTACACTAGGTGCAGCCGTGTTTTTCCACTCACTGTGCTAGGCTCCACCATTCAACTCCTAAAGCATTCTCTACCCACTGGCTGGTGTTCTCAAAGGACATAAATTGGGCAGGAGGCATGAAGAACCCTCAGAGCATTCTAGGTATGTGGTCAGAAGAGGTCACTGGGAAGAGAGGACGTTCAGGAGAGGTTAAGAAAATCTAGAACATTCTAAGGTGAGGCAATGTGGTTAGCAGGAGCCAGTGCTGTAGAAAGCAGGGGCTTGCAGGGTTTGGGGAGGTCTTTAGTGAGTGCTCAGGGCCCAGCAGAGGTTTTCATAGAGGGTGACAGACTGTAGGTGGACAGACAGCAGTTGGGGAGAGGCATGGTAGCCTGGAAGCCAGGCATAGCCAGGATGGACACTGAGGCAAGAGAAGTTAAGGTGGTAGACTTTGTTGATGCATCGATGTTAGAGAGGAAAAGGTGCAATTGCAGGAGAGCCTGAGATGGTGGAAGGCTACAGCCCAGGCTCAGACACCCAACTGTGTGGAGCCCGTGAGAACTGGGAGTTCTAAGCCTCAGGGGAGATCTGGCAGGCACCCGACACCTCCCTGCTCTGGCAAGCACACCCAGTATGTTTTCATATTTTTGCTATATCAAGGGTTTACTTAAGATTGCATTTGTAAAAGGATTCCACTCTTGGAACAAATATGCCTGACCCAATCCATGCTCCATGAGGCAACAGAGATCCTGAAAGAGGAAGGTAGACTTGGGTCTCCTGAGCCTCTGACCTGACATGGCATAGGCTCTGCAGAGGTGTCCTTGGTCTCTCTAGGCTCTGAGACTGGGAAGTCTTCCAGACTGAGGCTCATAGAGCAGGGCCTCAGTTCCTACAGCTCTGCTGCTGTCTCTCAGGGTCTGTTGTTCTCAGGTAGTCCTGACTGACAGAGCCCCCGGCCTGGGGCAATGAAGGGTTTTCTTACCGGGGATGTGGGGGAGGGATACAGTGAGCCTGACATGGGGGCATCTAGGCACACTATTCCTGTGCCCCTCCTGGACTTGCTTTTCTCTTGATGGCTGCCTGTCCTGGGTCCCAGTGTCTGTGTAAAAAACTTAAGATCTTATGAGGTACTTGTAATCTAACACAGATGGGGTCCAGAAATCACAAGTGAAGAAACCCATAGAAGAAACCCATAGAAGCAGAGGCGGGCATGATCTGAGAGGCAGACTCCTTACCACCCTCTCCACCTCCTACAACTGGTCCACAGAAGGAGTGGGAGTTGGCCTTCAGGGTCCCAGGGTAACTGCCATTTCTTCCCTCAGGCCCTCCCTCAGGTTCCACCTGTCATGGCCAGTGAATCATCTGTTGGTCCATGTCACTAGACAATGACAAATGAGCTGAATTGGCAGGCAGCCACAAAGAAGGGAGGGAGAGCAGGTCTGGAGAAGAGAGAAGCCTGGAAAGGCTTGGAGTTGGGTTCCTCAGCAGGTCTGGAAGGGAAGGCAAGGCCTAGCGCTGCAGTCTCTAGGAGTGGGGGAGCCTGTAGCTTCTCCACTGATTTTAGAAAAAGGAGTCAGACTTTAGCCCGGGGAAGATGGGTGGGAAAGGTCCAGGAATATGGAGGTGCTGTCTGGCCACTGTGGGGCTTGAGAGTTATATACCTAGAGAGACCCAAGTGTAGGGCAGGGGATCTAGGAGAACCCCTGAAATTTTAGAGTACCCCTCTCTCAGCTGCTCATTAGGAATAGGTGATTATGAGTCATCTTGTTGTTCCCAGTTAGTGGGCCTTGGTTGGGGTTTCTGTTGCTGTGATAAAACACCATGACCAGAAGCAACTTGGGAAGGAAAAGGTTTACTTCATCTCACATTGCTGCATCACAGCCCATCAAAGAAAGTCGGGTTAGGAACTGGAGGCCATGGAGGAATGCTCTTCATGGCTTCCTCCTCATGACTTGCTCAGCCTGCCTTTTTATAGTACACAGGACCATCACCAGCCCATGGATGTCACTGCCCACAGTGAGCTGGACCCTGGAACATCAAACATCGATTAAGAAATGCAGCACAGGCCAATCTGGTGGAGGTATTTTCTCAACTGAAGTTCCCTCTTTGAAAATGACTCTAACTTGTGTTGAACTGACATAAAATTAGCCAGCACACTGGGTTAGGGCTGATCTAACAATCAGTTCTAGATCTTTCTGACAAGGCACAGACCGCCCAGAACCTGCCTTTTATTTTTAGAATCAGGAAGTTTCACTGCTTTGTCCCAGAGAGAGGTCTGGACCATGGAAGTCTCTCCCACTGATGAACCTAAGGATCAAAACCACAACTCTAGTGGCTTTTCTGATACAATGTTGCAGAAAAGAAAGGAGGAGGCCATTTCAGCTTCTTGGAGGACTCTCAGGCTAGGAAGGGAGAGCAGCATGTCCTTCCAGTCTCTTGTCCCCATCAGGAGCATGCCCACCTGTTTAAAAGGCCCCTCAAGGGAGTTTAGACTACAGAGTGGAGCAGTTTCCCTCTGTGACAGATAGTGATCCTGAAGACAGATGCCTGGATACCCAACACATTGAATGGGACCCAGCTGAGCCCCTTTCACCCATGGTCCTTAACTGCCAGGATATTATGGGCCCTTCTCAGGGATGGGGCAGAGTGGAACATCTCCTAAGCCTAAATAATGGAGTAGGCTGGGGTTGTAAGTGCTGGGGTCCCTGGCTGCCTCCAAGTGTAGGTCTCTGAACTCAGAGAAAGTCAGAATTTCAAGGTGCCATTGTTGGGGGTTGGTTTCAGTTGGGGGGGCTGTTTTTCTTAGATCTAGAAGCTGTTTAGGGATGGTTACATAGTAGATCATCTGTAGAGCTAAATGGCATCCTGAGGTCTTGTCCCTTTCAAGTTTGGGGACTGGTTTCCTAGGAAACAATTCTCTGTGGCTCTAGTCCCCAAATAAGTCGACTCTCACTTCTGAGCTGCTGTTACAGGGACATCCAGTAATTTCCTCCAGTGCTGGGCCAGTGGCAGTGGATCCTGCAGTAAAACTAGGGTACACCACGGAGTGGGCAGTGGGTGCTGATTTCCTGCCAATGGCTAGAAAGGTAGCTCACAGAATAGTCTAGAATATACAATTTACTAAGAAACAAAGACAGACACAGAAAGGAGGTTTCTGGGTCACCTCTTTGTCCAAGCAGCTGGGAGGAAATGCTTTCTTATATTGTGGGTTTATTTGATAAAACTGATCTTGCAAAAGAGCTGAGTTTGAGAGCTTCAGAGGATAAGGCCAGAAGTTTCCTAGTAGGACTTGGTGACTAATGGAATGTGGGAGGGCTTCTCTGGTGAGGGACAGCATCAAGCAAGTCTGGGTGACTTCCATGTGAGCAAAGATAGTAAGGAGGTCCCAACAATCTTCAGTTGTCTACATGTGTCCTGTGACATCAACCTTTGCCAGGGTGGAAAGATGGAAGTCTGAGGAGGCCCTGCCATAGTGAGGTCTCCTTACCACACGCCCAGGCCTTCTTCGTGTTAATTAGCCCCTGTATAGGAAGCCAGGAAGCAATTCTGTGTCCTCTGTCCCCATTCAGTGTGTGAGAGTGCCCTTGCAGAAGAGAGGTGGACAGGCCAGAAGAATCTTTCTTCAGATAGCAACAATACAGAAGGAAGGCCTTTCTCGATTCTGTCAGGCTGTCAGCCTTAGCTTTTCACAGAAGAATCTGGAAATACCTTGGTTTCCACTTCAGGTGTAATTCCTCTCCCCTCCTCTCCCCTAGATCAAGGCTGTCGAGGGCTTGCACCAAAGTGGGAACAATGCCAGAGGTCACAGAGCCCCTCGTGCTCTCTCTCCAACTCCTGGGATGCCCCCACTCTGTCAGTGCATTTAAAAGAATGGGCCAGCCTGAGACAGAATCTTAGTTCCTTTCAGACAAAGTGGCTTTTCTCTGGAGTGGTTGTGGTCAGGGCTTGTCTGTACCTGAGGTAGCTACAGTGAGCTCAGGCCACATCCTATAAAGTGTTGGCCCTAGGCTCCGGAGCAAGGTTGCATCTTCCTAGTCAAGACCAGGTGGACTGAGAGACCTCCAGTTCTGGCCTGGTAAGGAACGAATCCATGCCACAGAGGAAGGGGGATGGAGATGTGGGATCTTGGGGGAGGGGGGGTGTTCTATTGAACAATTCCCCACAGGGAAGCTGGCTTCTTGCTATTGATGACTCTGGAATCTTCAAACAAGACCTAGTTATTCCCTAATAAGAGATGAGATTTAAGTTGTGTACACTAGTGAGTGGGGTCCAGTGGGGATACTAGAGCCTATGGGAGGAGCCTATTTTCTGAAAGGCCTACTAGGGAAGTGGAGTGGGCAGGCCCAGAAGGGGAGGGACCACAGGCACTGGGAAGCCTTCCTCCATAGGCTCCCTGGGGCTCAGAGGCCAATGAAAGAGTAAGCCTGGCTATATTCAGTTTGATGGTCTCCAGCTAATGGTTCAGCTGTCAAGACAGGATTTACCCCATTCCTTTCCCACCCTAATGTCTGGTTTCCTCCCTCTCAGCCAGTGCCAGAGGCTGGCCATGAGGATGTGTCTAGGATGTTAAATTTAAAGAAGGGCAGCTAAGGATGGCTTCTGATGATACTGTCAGTTATGCATTATCTTTCTGCTCTCCATTTTGGGCACAGCCTCCTTCTAAAGCATGTCCTGGCATTCTTCAGTCAGTAAATATCTTCCTGTTCACTCATCAACCCATTCTCCTACAGCCAGCCAGCTACCTGCCACTCATCTATCTGCTAACCCATGCAGCTATCCAGCCAGCTGTCCATCTGTCTACTGTCTGTCAATCTACCCATCATCCTCCTTCCACCAGCCAGCTATCTGCCACATGTCTGCTCCCCACTTGTCCATTCATATAGCACCAATCCAGAAGTCCAGTCTATCTATACACCCTCTCTACATCCATTCATCTGTCTGTCCATTCATCCATCTATTCATCTCTCCACCCATCTATCCATCCATCCATCCATTCATCCATCCATCCATCCATCCATCCACCCATCTGTCCATCCATGTATCCATCTATTTATCTTTCCATTCATTCTTCAGATTACCTCTATCCATCTAGCCATTCACTGAACAGTTGGACATCTAGACATTCCCAATTGACCCACTAAGGATCATGAGAGGCACGTACACAGCTGAAGTATATACCCAAGGCACTGGAGACATTGACTGTGATGAGCGTGAGCGGGGAGGGCCTGGCAGCAACAGCACTGGAGTTGAGTCTCGAAGGGCAAGTATGTATTCACTGCTGGGATTAGGAATATACAGAAAGGAGTTCAATTAGGAGTTGGCTTGAGTGGGAAGTTGTAAAGGTGGTACAAACAAGATCATGTGTGTGGAACCTGCAGTCTGGTGTGGGGGCAGGAGAAGGTATTATATGTGAAGGCAGGAAGGGGGTTCCACTTGACTCTCTGTAGAAAAGTTTGGCTTTTACCTTCCATGATGATACATACCACAGGTTTGTTCCTCCACTTAGTGGCTCAGCAGTACTGGGCAAGATGTTACAGCTTAACCTGCCATAGCACCTTCTTCCTCCCACACTGCTAATAGAGTGGCAACCCCAGCTCCCACAGTGTTGTCATGGCAACCAGAGACGGTGTTCTCAGCCCTTGGGCTGTGAGACCATCGGGAATTCTGTGTGCATGTGTACATGTGTGTATGTTTGTACACACACATACCCACTGTTACACATGTGGGCACTATTGGTTTTCAAACAGTTTTATTATATACTTTAAGAATTCAAACACAGACAAGAATAATGAAATTGAATGCCTCAAATATTTGTCTCTCTGAGTCCGCACCCAGACCAAATATGTTCTTGTATAATTTTAATCTGTATGTATGTGGTGACTTGTGTTCCTCTTTTTGCATGAAGGGTTACTTCCTATTTCTACGTTTCTACATGTGCTAGGGACATATGTCGCCTGCTAACCTTCATGGCACCATATGATGTAACATTCTTTTAAAATTACATTTTGTGTATGTGCCATGGTGCACAGGTGGAGATCAGGATAACTTCTGGAGTCCATTCTTTCCTTTGTGTGGGTACTGGAAATGGAATACAGGTCATCAAGCTTGGTGCCAGGTGCTGTCACCCACTGAGCCATCTTGCTAGCTTATGTTATGGTCATTAAACAGGCAGAGTCAACTTAGTCATTTTCTGTGTTGACAGCTTGACATCATCCAAGCCTCTGATGTATTGATTGGAACCTTTGAACATGTGTGCAGGTCCAAGGTTTAGACAAACTTCCTTGAGAGTAGTTCTTCATCTCTCTCCAAGAATCTGAATTTGAGGTGAGAGTGAAACAGAACTTCATGGTTAGCCCCTGCATTTTCAGTGTGTATAACTTTTAAGCCAACTGTTTCCCAATTTTCTTGCTAGTAGATCTAGTCATTTGATTGAGGGTGTAAGTAGGGAGTGAAATTTGCTCAAAGATGTCCTTACAAGAAAAGAATTTGTGTTTCCTGTAACTGAAATGCATTGGCTGGAGCTGAGGCAGCCATCTTGGATTCTGAGGTAAACAGAAACGTGGAAGCTATACAGGATGGGATAACAATATGCATAGAGTCCCAAAACATAAAGCACCATTCTCGGTCTAGATTGTCTACCCAGAGTTCCGTGAGTCTCCTCATATGAGAGAGGAACACATATTCATTTTGTTTAAATCACTGCGATTCCTACTTTTCTACTACAAATTTTATCCCACAAAACAGTTTTATGTTCAAGTCCTTGTTCTCAGAGGAGGCAGAAAGGGAGAGAGAGACCTCTCCCTCCAGGACCAGATTACAGGCAAGTGACTTTTAGATTTCACTGGAAGTTTCTGGCTATTTATTCTGGCTTGCCTTCTGATTGCAAAGCCTTGTGCTCTGGGATGTATCAAGCCTTCTCAAGACTTGCTACATAGCACTGTGCAGGTTCACTACTCAGCCTTGCATGGCAGATGGAGCCGAAGTGGGGGAGGGAAGAGGAAACTGCATTTTGTTCAAAGCAGAGTGTCAGGACAGCTGTGTGGGAGGTGGGGTGGGCTTGGCCTGCTTCTGGGGAGAGGCAAAGAGCACCTTGCTTTAATTTTCACAGAGGCACTCTGTAGGCTATTGGGGACCCCAACCAAAGAAGACACTAATCAGGACACTCAGCCCAGAGGAAACTTGCACTGAGGGACAGCGCCAGGGCTGTGGAGGGGTTTGCATCACAGGACTTGGAGGGCACTTGACCCCAGGAGTGAGGGATGCCAGCTCCTCTGGTCCCACCCAGGCCTGTAACCACTCACTTCTGTGCCCTTCAGTTTTCCTTGGACTAGGGTCGTATGAATGGACCCAGTGTGCTCTCTGTAAACCATGAATTTGAGTTCCTCTGGGCTGCTGTGGGGCTCAGTAGGCATTTCCTGTTTTCACTTGGGATCCCACTGTGTTGGTAAGCTGCTGGTTTGTGACTCCAGGCCCTCACAGCCCAACAGGATGCTTCCAGTTTAGGTGATCTCAAGTTGTAGGCACCTCAGATGTCTGTGCCCGGATTTCCATAGTGAAACCAACATGGCTGCATCCAGGCTGCTAGGTAAGAGAGTAAGTGGGCCTGGCTGTGGGAGCTATACAGGAGTCTGGGCCAAACAAGGCTCAAGATCTGGACCAGATCTTGGTAGAGGAGACATGGTACCTCAGAGTTACCACAAGTGTCTCTAGGAGGGAAAGTGCCTGGGATCTGACAGGAACCATGTGTGTATGCCTTCAAGTGGGCAGGATGCCGTTTCCTTTTGCCTCCTCCCCAGGTAACTCCCCAGGAACAAGGGCAGCCATGGCTCAGCATATTCTTGGTGAGGCCAGTACACTGTGGTCAGAGAAGCAGGAATGGAGCAAACAGGAAGGACCACTTTCCCATCTCTGCCTCAGTTTCTTCATTGTACAAGTAAAGTCACAACTGTTTCTAACCCACGGAGTTGTTGGATTTTGTGGGTTAATATGTGTTTGAACAGTGTTGAACACAACCTGGGTATTCCATGATGTGTTTTTCTGAAGCTCACTCTCATGACCCTGTCACTGGGCCTTCTGTCAGTAACTCCGTTTATAGTGATATTGTCTGTGTCTTGCACAAACTAGTGTGTAGTTCCTGTCCCCGGTCCACTTTGACTTGGGATAGATGCTTGTCCTCTTTGATCTCTGCTTCCTCAGTAAAGGCAGCATGAAGATGCAGAGGCCCCATGTATGAAGCAAGTGGTGGGTGGCCTCACAGCCCTCAAACAGTGGCATTTCACAAGGCTCAGGACCTCTCCGTTTGTGATTAGAATGGGGAGGAGGCCTGGGTATGTGCTTCTTGGGAGGACCCCAAGTTTGGAGGCCGAGAGAGGTTCCTATAGCTGCTGCTGACCAGTCCTCCCCTTTCCTGCCAAGTGTACCCTCTCTCTCCTCAGGGAGCTGAGTGAGCAGGTTGCCAATCCAGGCTCTATGTGGAGAGGTCTTCTTTTCCCTGAGGTCCTGTGTAGGTTCACAATGGCCGATAATTGGCCTCATGTCACGGGGACATTTCCTTGCACTTCATGGCTTCTGTTTGAAAATCTGTCTCCTGGCTTAAATTCATGTGCAACCCCCAATCCCTATGTGCTCTCAGAGTGCCTGTCAAGAGCTATCAGTCCTCTTACAGGAGGGCGTTGGCTCTTCACCCCATACTGCAGAAATATCCTTGTCAGAACACACAAATATCCTTGTGTGTTCTGTACCTTTGTGCTTTTCTGCTGTTGTTGTTGTTAGTCATTTTATTGTCCCAAATGACCAAAATAGCACTGAAATGCCATGTTCCTAAGCACAAGGTAACCGTGATATATCTTGGAAAGGTCTATGGGTGCTGCAAGCCTTCTTCAGGCATGAACTGTGATGTCGCAGTATGTGGTGTTTGGTAGTAATGAATGAATTTACTACTCAGAAGTACATAGTCAAAGCTTTGGCTGGCCTGAGTCCCTGAGAACAGGGTTCACTATTAGCTCTCAGTATTCACAGGAGCTAGAAGAATCTAGCCACTGGGCATACGCCTGCCAGCTCCTTTCCTCTTAGACCTTCAGGCTGAGGAGTGTCTGCTTTATCTATGGTCTGCCTAGAAAAGTACACACTGTCCCTTAGGCCCTGCCTGGGGCCTGGGGCTTCCCTCACCTCCACTAAAGTCTGGGGCTTAGGAAGGCCAGTTTCTGATGATATCTGTAGTCAGTGGCTTTTGTTCTGTCACTCTGATAGGACTGTTGGGAGTATGGGTATTTGTGTGTTACTGAGACAGGAGCATGGACTCTCGCACTCAAAGCCTTTCCCTGATAGCCTCAGCTTGCATCCTGAGGATCTACTTCTGGCAAAGGTCAAGAGTTCTCCCTATGATCACCGCCCTCCAAGGCTGTAGTTCTAATGCCTCTTGACAGGTGAGGAGACCAAGACACTAGAGCTGGGGACCAGAATTGAGCTCCATCCCAGCCAGAGCCTCTGCTTATCCACAAGTCTCCTGAATTCAGTATCCTTGTGCCTCCCCTGAGGCTCACACCTGATGCCTCCCAAGATCTAGGAATGCCTTGGGTCCCAGGTGGACTGCCATTTGGGCCTTCCCATCATCCCAGCCCCACTGCAGGGTGACACTCTGTCTGGAACGCACACAAAGGATGTCAGGCCCCCTACTTGCGAGTCGCTCCTTTGATACCCTGCAGGGGCACATGGATGGGTGCCTGGAGCATGAGCCCTAAGTCTTCCTACAGCTCTCATTCTCTCTGACCTCAGTACCTCACCCTGGCCTCAAGTTCACTAGCCTGTGACAAAATGCCAGAGGAAGCAGCTTATAAACAACAGTGGTTTTTCCCCCCTCAGTTTTGGATTCCTGAGAAATCCCAAATCGAAGTTCAGCATCAGTGAAGCCATTTTCTGTTTCTCAGAAGTCTCTCCTGCCTCTGTCTTTACATAGAAAAGGGCACGATGTGTTCTGGGCCTCTCTTATGAGGAAAAAAAAAAATCCACCACCGAGGGTTTACCCTCACTTGTGGTGTAATCTTTCCCTAAAGTCCCCATCTCCTGATTCCAACCCAAAGGGTAAGACGTGGTCATGGGCATTTGGGAGCACACAGACATGGGTCTGTGACTGAGTCTTCAGCATCCTCCAGCCTCCCGCTTGAAGAGTCACTTCTGTGCATGTGTCACATCTGATGGGGCAGCTGGGCATATATTGACAGGGAGTAACTGAGTGGTGGGTTTTGGGCCAGGGCAGGCAGCACTGTGGCTTTTGGAGGTAGCTGGGAGGTGGCTCCCTTAGAATTGGCAGGAGAATACTCAACCTGAGACACACAGATGACGTACTCGACACCAACAGAGGAAATGTGGCCACAGCTGCTGTTTGGGAGAGTACCAGGTAACTCGATGTCACAGATACTGGGGAGACGTGATGCTTTGACGGTTTGTGCAAGATGGGGGTCAGGCCCTTGTGTCCTGTCTGCACCCCCTCAAGCTTAGCAGTGACCCAAGGAGGAGCAGCTGCTGGAAGCCAGCCTTGTGTTCTGAGTCACCTTTCCGTTCAGAGATGGGAGCTTCTTTGTCAAAGCACACTTCCTTCCCTGCCACAGACACCCATGCGCTCCAGTAGCCCTCTGAAGTAGATGGGGGCATGGTGCCTTTTTCTTGTTCTACTGCTGAGGAAATTTGTATTCACGGAGGGATGGGGAGGAGCAAAAGCTCACCCCTCAAGTCAGTAGCAGAGGCTAGACAAGAAGATTGTTCCCTTTCCAGGATAGAGCTCCTTCCATCCTGCTCAGGGCTGCACAAGTTGAATAGTGTCCATAGCTGACCATTTTCCAAGCCCTCTCCAAGCTCCAGATGCTCCTGGTGTTCCTCCGTACACTGCAGGCAGGTGCCTGAGTAAAGCCCTTAGTCTCTGTCCCCTTCTGTACTGAGTTATGTCCCTGAGTTCTTGTGTGAGTGCACTGGGGTGGGGTGGGGGTGTTCTGTGCTGTCCCTTCTTGATTTCCACTCAATTCCAGATGATGAGAACCCAAGTGAGCAGAGGCAGGGTGACAGCAGGCTGTGGAGGACTCCATGTGCTATATTGCTCAAAGCTAGAATGGCCTGCCTAGGTGGAGACCCTGTCCCGGGCTGTCTGTACCACAAGCCTCCTTGTTCCTGGTTTCTCAAGAGCTCTATCTCTGGGAAAAGAAAGGCAGAAACAAGGAGGGCACCTAGCAGGGAGTGTGGGAGGGGTCTGGTCAATAGAAGCCCAGAAACCCTGGGGCAGCTAGGGGCAGCCTGCTAAAGCTGAGGCCTGGCATTCAGCCTGCCCCATGCAACAGTTCCTGAGAGAAAAGCCATTGATTACATGGTGACATTTCTCTGATGGGCTGATGGGCTTTCCCAGCCGAGCTGTGCTTAGGGAAGTGATGCACAGTAAGAATGTGTGATTCTCCCTGTCAGTCCCTTTTCGTTACAAACAAATCACCAGAAACACAAGTCCGTGAACACAGGGAAAAGGCAAATGATAGAGAAATCTAGATCTGCTTTATCCCATAGGACAGCCACTGGCCTCATGTAGCTCTTCTACATGCCAGATGCAACCAATGAAGTGACCCTGTAGCCACACTGGCCACAATCCAAGCACTCAGTGGCCACAGGTCATGGCACTGCATTGGGTGCTATAGGTCTTCCAGGTTGCTGACATCACACTGGATTTCAGGAGACAGCCCTGGACAGACTACTAGGAAAACCCACCAGCAGCCACTCACTAAAGTTTGGAATGAATCAGACCCATCTCATATACTGGTAAACAAATATTTAATATGAATTGGGGGTCTCTACCCCACCTTTGATTTAATAAAGACAAAAGACACACAACATTCCCATTTATAAGAAGCCTTGACATCACTGGAGAGGGGAGCTATCAGCTCTCTATGGCTCTTTTGTCTCCTTCCCTGTCGATAACCCCGAGTTATAACTTGCTGTATTCTGCCTGGGTTGCCCTTGCTCCAATTGGCCAGCCCTCATGGCCATGTTTACATGATTCACCTACCCCATGATGTCTTCCTCCTTCCTCCGCCTTCTCTCTTCCTCTCTTGTGGTTCTGCCTCAGACCCCAAGCCCAGGGAACCAAAACTCCACTTGCCTTTCTTCTGCCCAGCCACAGGCTGTAGTCATCTCTATTCAACCAATAGTTTTAAATTAAGGAGCAAGGTTACATAGCATCACTTGGTGTACATGATGATGATCTTGTCTCTGGGGGCAACCAGACCTTGAGGGCCAGTTTAGCATTACAATGTATAACAACAGACCAAGCCTCAACAGTTACTTTATAATGTCCAGGAGACAGCATTTCTGCATTTATACAATGCTACATACACAATTCTGTCTGATAGGCTTCTGGCCCTATGGATATATGAGGATATTTTCTCTAATTTTTTACCTCCAGAGAAGGGATCTGATTATATTACTTTACCTAAAGCTTTCTGTTGCTCAGATAAAATACCTAAGCGATTCAGCTCAAAGGAAGAAAGTTTGTTTTGGCTCATAGTTTCAGGCTCCCAACATGGTCACCAGGCTCTGATGCTTTGGAGTCTGTGTGTCAGGGCAGAACACCATGGCAGGGACTAGAGTTGCTTGCCACATGGTGGCTGGACCGCAGTGATAGAACTCACTTGGGACATAAAGTGCCCTACCCCCCACACCGCGGCCTCCAAAGCTCATGGGACCATGATCCATCAGTTCAGTGAATGACTGCACTGATCAGGGCAGAATCCTTATGACCTGTCACCCCTCACAGACCTCACCTCTGAATGCCTCACCTCTGAACTCCACTACACTGGGCCTTCACTCTAGGTTTTGGGGAGACCCTTGAGATCCACTCTGTGATGCTGAAGCACAGGGAAGGCAAGGGACCTCAAGTGTGGTCCAGTCTGCCTCCTGGCTCTCTCAGGGTGTCCAAGATGCTCCCAGGCAATAAGCTAGGCTTTTGAGTGGGCCCCACCCCCAATTCTGCCATTTCACACCAAAGACCCAGACAGGCAAATAACAAGTAAGCCTGAGAGGTGTGTTCCTTCACACATGTGTCTGTGCACGGTGTGTGTGTTTGTGGCGGCAGGGTATGATGTGTGTGTGTGCACATATCACATACATGTGCCCTGTATGTGGAGATCTGAGAACAGCCTTGGGCTCAGGAACCTCCTGCTTTTGATTTGAAACAGGGTTTCCCATTGTCCTGAGATTTTGATAATTATGCTAAGCCAGCTGGCTGGTGAGCCTCAGAGAGCCTGTCTCCATCTCTCATCTCACCATCTCTGGGATTGCAAGCATGCGGCACTGTGCCCAGGTCCTTATGGGTGCTCTAGTGAGGTCTACCATTTGTGAGGCAAGCACTTTACTGGTCGAGCCTCTATTCTTCTACCTTCATAGTTTCACTTGCTGTTTTCCCCTGTTATTTTCAATAACAAAAATTAATATTAACACAAACTTATAAAAGTACAATTTGGGGCTGAAGAGATGGCTCAGCAGTTAAGAGCACTGGCTGCTCTTCTGAAGAACCCCAGTTCAGTTCCCAGTGCCTACATGGCAGCTCACAACTGTCTGTAACTCCAGTTCCAGGGGATCTGACACCCTCACACACACACACACACAGGAAGAACACCAGTGTATGTAAAATAAAAATAAATAAATCATTTTTAGAAATTAGAAAAAAATTTAAAACAACCTTTTAAAAAATAGTACACTCTGGGACAGAGCAGTGGTGGTACATGTCTTTAACCCCAGCACTTGGAAGGCAGAGGCAATAGGATCTCTATGAGTTCAAGGCCAGCCTGGCCCACAGAGCAAGTTCCAGGACAGCCAAGGATACACAGAGAAACCCTGTCTCTAACCTCCCATCCCTCAAAGAATACGGTCTGTACAGAAAAAGCATAAAGGAAACAAATCTCTGGCTCTTGATCTGAAGAAGCCCATGGTGCCTAGTACCTTCCCCATGCAGAGCCAGGGTTGGCTTCTCCTCTCCCATCTTGGGGGGCATGGTCCTGTCTTCACTTCTAGTCCTACAAACCTAGTCATATTTTCATCGTTCCCCTCCTCTCCCTCCTCCCCTCTTCCTTCCTCCTCATCCTCCTCCCTTCCTCCTCCCTCCTCCCCTCTTCCTCCCCTCTTCCTCCCCTCTTCCTCCCTCCT
>JADRCH010000018.1:896084-932656 GCA_019843965.1 Rhynchomys soricoides | reverse complement strand
GTCCTCCTCCCCTCTTCCTCCCTCCTCCCCTCTTCCTCCCTCCTCTCCCTCCTCCCCTCTTCCTCTCTCCGTTTTCACCACCACCACCACTCTGTCCAGCAGAGGAACTCAGGACACACACTGTTCTGTCTTTTTGTCCTTATCCACTCCAGTCATCCCTCCCTCGTCAGCACACAGCCTCCTCGATGTGTTGGGTTTTCAGTTATATACTCTGCCCTCTTTTTTTCCCCTTATCAATGGGCATGTAGGTTGTTTCCAGGCATTTCTCCCGTAGAGACAGTGTTCCAGTGACTCCAGAGAATACTGGTTGTCCCTTGAGTCACTTTGCATATGGCAACCCCACCTGTAAAGGGAACCCTCCACAGCTGCTGAGTCAAAAGCCATGTGCGTCTGCAATTGTGTTCTAAGTTAAACGGTTACCCTCCATAGAAGCTGTACCGCCTCATGTTCCCACCAGCTAAATGTAGAGCAGTTTGGGAAATTTTTAATGGCTGTATATTATTTCAGTGTTTATATTAAGCTCAGCATCTAAAGTTGCTCTGTAGGTTGAAGTGGGTATTGCCTGTTGCCTCTAACACCGATGTGTCTTTATACCTCATTCCATTTTTGCTCCTCTACCCCTGCTCAGTGCTGGGCCTAGGTTGTAGACATTCTCAGCACCAAACAGAGATGGGAAGGAGGGAGCCACATGGGTGGGGCTGGACACCTTCACCATTCCATTTTTCCATTCTCCTCACCTGTGAGTCCTGCCACAGGAAACAGATTTGCATTCTGGGTGACCTATCATAGATACACTTAGCCCAAAGAGGGCTGAGCTCTGTGAGTGGGACTGTGTGGTGCTGCTCAGCTGCACATGGTGAATCCTCTTTAGGAGAACTTAGCTTTCTGGGAATTTCCAGCCACCTTTGTTACCTCCCCAGCAGACAGTGTAGTCACATGATTCATAATCAGAAAGGACAGTAGGGTGACAAGGAAGATCCTCCTTCTCTCCACCACCCTCCTCTCTGTCCCTGCACAGGAATGTGAGATCATCTTGATAGGGGTGTGTAGTAGCCCATGTGCACAGGGCTTATCTCTGCCATGGGACCAACGCCTCTGAGGCTTTTACTTTCAGTTCTGACCAGCACATGCATCCCTGAATCCTGCCTTCCTCATCCCGTCTCCACATCTGGTGATGTTTCTGAGTGTCTCTTTGGGGTAGGCACAGGATGCCAGCTGCTCTTTGTTTTCAAGATTTATTTAAAGTGTGTGTGTGTGTGAGTGTGTGTGTGTGTTACATGTGAGTGCTGGTGTATACAGTCTAAAGGAGGCATCAGGTTCCCTGGAACTGGAATTACAACTGGTTGTGAGCCACTCAGTGTGGGTGCTTAGAACAAAACTCAGATTCTCTGCAAGAGCAGTACACACTTTAATAACTGAGCCATCTCTACAGCCTGTCAGTTGTAACATTTATTTCATAGTATTGTGATCAGCCTAGAATGGGCAGGTCCATAGCAGAGCTGAATCAATTTAATAGATGGATGGATGATGGACAGACAGACAGATCGATGGATGGACGAATAGTTAGGTGGATAAATGGATGGATGGATGGATGGATGGATGGACAGACGGAGGGGTGGTACCCATTATTGAGCAGTGCTTCCAGTGAAGCACTGGAATAAACTCTTACAACCAGTAAATAAAGTGCTCAGGCTCCTGCCTCCAGTTAAATATATGCACAGAGAAGCAAAGACAGGAACAGTGACTTGTAAAGACCACCCAACTGGGACTCTTTCTGCAGGCTGCCTGATCTTCAAGTTCACACCCTGTGCTAGTTAGGTTTTTTTTGTCAGTTTGATACAAGCTATGGTCATCTAGGAAAAGGGAACCTCAATTAAGAGAATACTTCTTAGTTACTTTTGCAGTGACAAAGCATCATGACCAAGGCAACTTATAGAAGACAGAGTTTATTGGGGCTTACAATGCCAGAGGGTAAGTCTGTAACCATTATGGCATGGAGCATAGCAGCAGGCAAGCAGGCAGGCAGGCAAGTGATGCTGGAGCAGCAGCTGAGAGCTTACATCTTATTGCCAAATTGTAGGCAGAGAAAAAAGAACTAACTGGGAATAGCAAGGGCTTTTGAAACCTTAGTGCCTACCAGAGATACACCTTCTCCAACAAGGCCACACGGTCTAATCCCTCCCAAGTGGTTCCACCAGCTGGAGGCCAAGCATTCAAGTATATGAGCCTGTGGAGGTCATTCTCATTCAAACACCAGAGCCTCCATCAGACTGGCCTGAAGACATGTCCGTGTGGCGTTTTGCTGATTAATGGGAAAGGTGCTAGCCCACTGTGGGTGGAACCACCCCTAGGCAGGTGGTTCTGGGGTGTATAAGAAATCAGGCTGAGGCCGGTCAGTGGTGGCACACGCCTCTAATCCCAGCACTTGGGAGGCAAGGGCAGGTGGATTTCTGAGTTCTGAGTTCGAGGCTAGCTTGGTCTACAGAGTTCGTTCCAGGACAGCCAGGGCTACACAGAGAAACCCTATCTTGAAAAACCAAACCAAAAAAAAAAAAAGGCAGGTTGAGCAAGCCAGGGAGAGCAAGCCAGTAAGCAGCTTTCCTCCATGGTTTCTGTCTCTGCTCTTGCTTTAGTTCCTGCCCTGACTTCATTCAGTGATGGGCTGTGATCCAGACCTGTAAATCAGATAAACCATTTCCTCCCCCAAGTTAGTTTCGGTCACTGTTTTCTCACAGCAAAAGAAAGCAAATAAGAGCACACGCTAAGCACCAGACAACACAGCCCTTCTTCATACTGATGGCCAAGAATTGGCATAATCACTGGGACCCCATGGGCGTAGACAGTCCCACCCAAGACTCAGGGAGTAGGCAAGACAGTAGGATGGACCTGGTCAGGTCAAACACCAGCAGGGAGGGCTAGAACCTGTGATCCAGAAGAAGTTCTAGAGGAAGATACAAGGACTCAAGTTGAGTGGGTGTCTGGTGAGTGGGTGTCTAGGGCACAAGGTGATAAGAAAGCAGCCAAGGATGGAGACAGACAGAGGTGTGACACTGTGAGCAGGTCAGAGCATTTGAGAAACCAAGCTTGGGGCTAGCCTGGAGTGGGGGCTGCCATCAAAAGAGCTTAACGCTGAAGCCAGCACCTTTGCGGCCTCTGTGAGGACCATGTGGAAATGAGTATGGGTCCGGAGGGACCTCTGGAACCCTCAGTACATTCAGTAAGGTAGGGCTGGGAATTGGTCTGTGGCTCACTTAGGAGAGACAAAGGCCCCTGCAGGCAGAAACTGGGAAGGCTTCTGACTTGCCAGACCCCTTGATGTGGGCTGTGACGTATAATCTGAGGTGCCCTGGTCTGCTTTCATTATTCCGGGTACCGGAAGACCTGCTTGAGCTGACTTCCCCTCTAAGAGGCTGTGGGCAGCCTGCAGAACTGGCCAGTGCTGGGTAAACCTGTGCAGGGCCTCTCTTACTATGCAAGGCTTTCAATGTTTGGGGGAAGGGGAGAGAGAAATCCATGAAACAATAGCTTTGATCCCGTCCTTGAAGCCGCAAGTGCCTGTGGGTACTGGCCTGGACCTTAAACAGTCATTCTACCCCGGATATGGGCTGCAGGTATCTGTGGAACCTTGGTGAGGGTTTAAATTCAGCCACTTCTCCATCCCACAGGCTCTGGAGCACTAATTTAGGACCTGCTGCCCTGCAGCCTGGGCCAGACCAGGAAAGAGGCAGCAGCTGGGGCTGCGTTGTGCACACTCAGTGGGAGGGTCTGGCAGAAGAGATGAAGCTGGCCTGGCCTCCTGCCTTTTCTGGGCTGTCTTCTGGGGCAGGGCCAGCCCAGCTAGAAAGAGAAGTCTTCAGAGGTCCACAGCCAAGGGTCAGCTGTCACAGAGACATGGAATTCGAAGGGCTGGGAGGACCCTCAGTCCTTGGCCTGAGAAAGGCCCGGTCATATGGAGCAGCAGGTACAGCTGTTTTCACATGTGGAGCACCCCAACAGACATCACTAGTTGATCTCCACATTCTTGCTCTGGTGCCCTCAACTTAATGTTAGTCTGAGTAGTGTCAAGTAGCTGAGATTCATGTGGAGAAATTCAACCTAGCAGCCATGTGAGGTTGAGCCCAACTTTCTCTTTTTCTTGAAGAGAGGAGAAGTGAGGTGCCTGGTCCATAGTCAGACACCATGCCCGGTGCCACGCCTACTGTGCCAACAACAGCATCTGGTTTGAACCACTCAGCTCATGAGTCCTTGGCTCCCATCATTTCTACTATGTAACTCCACCCTCGGACAAGCTAATTTTGCTACAATGTCTCCAATTATTGATGCTTTATAGAAAACTGATGCTCACTACCTTAGAACTTGTTTTGTTTTGTTTGTGTAACCCTGGCTATCCTGGAACTCACTCAGTAGAGGAAGCTGGCCTCAAATTCACAGGATCTGCCTACATCTGCCTCCCAAGTGCAGGGATGAGAGGTGTATGCAAACCCTCCCCCCACCCCCAGCTACCTCAGGTCTTGTTAACAAGAACTGTAGAACGTAGTCTGTCCATATAAAGCAATGCCATCTGTCAATAAGAAACAAAAGGTTGATACAGAAGCCCTGATAGACTCTACTAGTCACCACAATAATGCGGGTGAACCTCGAGAATGTTTTGCAGGGTAGAAGAAACTAAACAGTGCCCAGGTCCACTTACAGAAAATACCTAGACTAGGCAAATCCGTGAAGAAAGAAAACAGATGAGTGGGACTGGGGGACTGAGGGATGGGGACTGACTGGTGGCCAAAAACGTTCCAGGACTAGTGGTGACAGCTGAACGGCTGTGACAGTATTAGAAACCATTGTGTTAGACACTTTAAGAACTATTTTAAAAGTGACTGCTTGGTCAGCATATTTCTAGAGGTGGTGTGCCAGCATTCGGCTCAGCGTCTGTCTGGAAGAAATAGCCGGTGGATGTTCCTGTGAGTACTGCAAGCTGTAGGGACTATTCAGCCTAGGTAGCACAGGATCCCTGGGAGGGAGGTCACCATTCTGTCATTTCAGAGTTGAGGGAGTTATTAGGGGGAAGGTGTTGTCAACCACGGCCTTGCAAAGTGCAGAAAAAGCAAGAGTCTCTTGATGAATCTAGACCTCACAAACTGGTGAAAGTGGCTGGCCAGCAAACCCTGAGCACTGGGATGATCTCCGCACAGTGGCATCCCCAGGTCAGATCCTCACACTCACACGGCAAGCACTCAATCAACGGAGCCATCTCCCCAGTCCTAGCCCCACCCTCTCTGTTCTAGCGGGGCTTACTTCCCAGCTTTGCCTATTGTCACTTCTGCCTTGCCTCTGTCCTGAGACTGATCTGAGGCCTCCATCTCTTTTAACAGTTACCATTTGCTCTAAACTGAGTTCTCAACTGTGCTGTCTGCTTTAGCTCTTGCCTCACCACTAAGGTAGATGGTATGGTCTCCTTGTTTTACCAAGGACATGAGGCTTACAGGGTGGGGCGGCCCTGGAATGAGGCGCTATCCCTTTCCAGGACTGCAGCCTGCCTTTGCTACTGTGGGCATCCTAAGTGCAGGCTTTCGGGTCTGATGGCCTTCACTACCAACTGCTGCTCTTTGCTCCAAGCCCCATAGTGGCACAGGAGAGAGTAACATTACTCAATGGCCTTCTTGGGGCTTCTGTCATCATGTCCTTGAGATGGATGTCCAAGCTGCTCCCTAAAAGTGCCCTGAACCCCAAGTCTGCCTGAAGGATGGACTCAGACTCCTTCCTAACATGGATGTGCAGGCTTCTAACATAACTTGAAAACTCTGAGAATGCAAAGCACAGATGTCATGTCTCCTGCAGGGAAATGGCTAATTGCTGCTGAGCTTGAGCTGCCTAGGAAGGTAGTAAGCTCCCGGCCCCAGAGGGCTAACATCAGATGGGGTGAAGGGGTTGTGCAGGCAGAAGGAACCAGCTTGGGTTCCTTGGACTACCTTCCCCAACACCTCAGGGAAGGGGTGTAAGCATATGGGCTCTCTGTATTTTCAAACAAATGTTCTGAGCATGGGGCTGATGTGGTGGCTCAGCAGGTAAAGGGCTTGCTGCCAAGCCTGACAGCCTGACTTTGATCCCTAGGACCCACGTGATAAGAGGAGAGAACCAACTAGACTCCCACAGGTCGTCCTCTGATCTCCACACTGTTGTAGCACATGGGCTCCTCCTCCATACCCATACACAATAAATAAATAAACGTCATTTAAAAATGAAAAATATTCCAAACCCAGAGAAAGCTACAGGAAATTCAGCAATGCCTTGTGTAGCTGCAATCTGCTTGTGACATCCCATTATATTACACATTGGCCTTGGGTCTTTCTTCTTCAGTAAGTCTTGGAAGGCTCCCTTACCCCTGCCAGGGTGTACCCAGGCAGCATCCTCACCCACATTGGTAAGCTGTGTCCACAGAGGAGACACACAGCTGTCCTGAGTGCCTTAGGAGACAGCATAGATGTAGTTTGTTTATTGCTCTCCGTATTCTGGTGGTTTTGTTTGCTTGATTTTAGGACTTTCTCTCTGGGCTCCATTCCAGACTCCTGGGGTAGCTGCAAGAATGGAACAAAGAATTCTTGTGGCAGCTCCTCTCCCATAACATGAACACTGTGTCTCCTGTGTCTCCCTCCCCCTCCCTGCTTCTTTCTCTCTGACTCAGTAGAACAGAAAGTTTCAGGCCTTGTGGGGTTTGTCTGGTTGGTTGGGTTGGGTTGGGTTTGATTTTGTTTTTCCCCTTATGGTCCTCAAGTGACTTATTCTCAGGGCTGAGGTCCCTTTCACCTCTGCCCCTGGGATGAGTAAGTAATGAGTACCCAGGCAATCTTTAGGATTTTGAGATTTTCTGCAATGGCTGATGTCAGTCCTTGTAACACCTGTGACAGCTGAGGGCTGGCTGCCCAAAAGCTTATCTGTCCATTTCTTATAGATGATCACTTGGCAGGAAGAGGTGTGTGTGTGTGTGTGTGTGTGTGTGTGTGTGTGTTACATGTATGTGGGTGATGTGTGTGCGTTCATATGTACATCCATGCATGCTCATATGGAGACCAGAGGTTGATGTAGGGTGTCTTCCTCCATCATTCCTTAGTTTTTGAGATGAGATCTCTTTACTGGACCTGGAGCTTGCCATATTGGGTAGATGGGCTGACCAGCTAGCTCCAAGGATTGTGTCTATTCCCCTCACTCCAACACTAGGTAACAGACATGAGCTCTCACACTTGCTTTCTCCATGTGTGTGCAGGGGATCTGAACTCAGGTCCTCCTGCTCATACAAAAAGCATGTTACCTGCAGCCAGCATCCTGCCCTGGAAGCTGCTATGGTGGTTTGAATATGCTTGGCCCGAGGGAGTGGCACTGTTAGGAGGTGTGGCCTTGGTAGAGGAAGTATGTCATTGTGGGTGTGGGCTTTAAGACCCTCCTCCTAACTGCCTGGAAGGCAGTCTACTCCTAGAAGCCTTCAGATGAAGATGTAGAACTCTCAGCTCCTCCTGCATCATGCCTGCCTGGATGCTGCCATGGGCCCGCCTTGATAATGGACTGAACCTCTGAACCTGTAAGCTAACCCCAGTTAAATGTTGTCCTTATAAGAGCTGCCTTGGTGGCCGGGCAGTGGTGGTGCACACCTTTAATCCCAGCACTTGGGAGGCAGAGACAGGCGGATTTCTGAGTTCGAGGCCAGCCTGGTCTACAGAGTGAGTTCCAGGACAGCCAGGGCTATACAGAGAAACCCTGTCTCGAAAAAAAAACAAACAAAAAAAGAGTTGCCTTGGTCATGATGTCTCTTCACAGCAAGGCAGACCCTAACTAAGACAGCTGCTCCCTCTCTCTCACCCCTACCGCGACCTCCACCTCCACAGTACAGGCTGCAGCAGCCTTTGTCACCATCTCCAGCTGAGGAGATGCTGGGAAGTAGGAATGACAGCATCTCACCTCTCAGATCTAGCAGATTGTCATGTGAGTGGGCACCACCTCCATTCTCAGGGCATATCACCCAAGTGCTTGCCTAGCTTTTGGGGCCTGAGAAACAGTCCTCTTAGCTTCTGCCTGTTGCCTATTTTGCTTCACAACAAGTGACACACTGTGGACATGAGGAATAAGGTGGATCTGGTGGGATGAGCAAGCAAGTGACTGCAAAGTCCAGGTATCCCTGGGAGAAGCACACATGACCACCAATGTTATTATCTAGTGAGACCTAGCTGAACTGTTCCCATGGGTCAGGCTTCACCAGTGTGTGTGTGTGTCTGTCTGTCTCTGTTCACAAATAAGACTGAGAGAAAAAAAGATTATTGAATTTTCTTTGCCAGCTACTACAAGGATGCAAATGTAGAACTTTTAAAAAAAAAAAAAAAAAGCACCTTTTTCTAAAGTTAAGGGTTTTAACTTTAAAAAAACTTTTTATTGCATTAATCATTTAATTATGTATCGGGGGGGGTTATGTACACAGGAGGTACATATGGAAGTCAGAGGACCAGTTGTAAGAGTCAGTTCTTTCCTTTCATCATGTGGGTCCTGAGGTTCAAACACAGATCTTCAGGCTTGGCAGCAAGCCCTTCAACTCACTGAGCCATTTCATTGACCCAATTTTGGGAAGCTTTTTAGTGCAGTAGTACAGATTCCAGAGCCTGACCCCAGAGTGTCTCATCGTGAGATCCTTAGCTTGTAAGGCCTGCAAGGACCCTTTCTCCAAATCTCATACGTAGCTATTGGGGTTGAGATTTAGACTCTTTAGGGGACACAGTTCAGCCTGGAGCAGCAGATGTGAGAGTGATGGAGCTCACACTGTCTCTGTGAAGCTCTTCCTGTTTTCTCTACTCCTTTAGAGCCTTGAGCAGAGGGTCTGGGCCTTGCCAGAGTCATGAGGGTGGGTTGAGGTAGTGTGGCTTTCTCATCTCTCAAACCCTACAGGTTGTGTCCAAATCCAGTTCTCCCAGTAAAGCTCCTAGGAGCTCACCAAGCAGCCAAAGCCCCCAGCTCTGGGTCAGGAAACTTCTGCACTCTCCCCGATGAGTGGCAGCCAGCCAGAGCCCCATTATGCCATCTGTCTGCTCTGACCCCCAACAGTGTTTCTGACTTCTTCCCACTGAGATTCATCAGGCCTGCGACAGCTCCCAGATTTTCCTCACTGTCCCTGGAGCCAGCTTCCTCCTTCCTTCCAGAGCTGCTCAGAACATCCCAGGGAAGCTGGTGCTAAGAAACACTGTGGACTTCTTGGGAAGCTGACCACAGGCACATGGAGGCAACGGAGTGTCCCTAGACAGCTGTGAGAGGGGAAGACTGGGGGCCACCGGAGCCGATGCTTGCACCGTGCACTGAAGGATATCTGTCTTGGAGGGCTTCTGTTTGTGGCAGAGCTGGCCTAGATCTTTTATGCTGTCAACTGCGTTCATGATGGCCTGTCTCTGTCACATGTCATGCCTGCTTGCTTCTTTATCTACAATCAAAGATTTCAGGGTAGAGCAGTCTCAGCATCTGCTGTCAGGAGGGAGGGCGTGGGTGTCACAGTCTCTGCTTTGCCAACAGATGACAGGCACAGAGCCAAGAGGGCTCAGCGACCATCACTGACAGCAGGAGTTACTGCCACAGGCAAAGCTCAGAGTAGGTCAGCTCAGCATGCAGTAACTCAGAGATCACACCTCCTGCCTGTTTCCTGTGGACTGTTGAGAGCACATTTTTTCTGAGTTCTCTGCCTCTCTTTAGCTTGGTCATGGCAGGCAGATGCAAGGAAGCTTTGTCTCTTCTGTCTCTGTCACTCTTCTAACATAGTATGAAATCCACATCTCCCCAAGGCCTTGGCTCCTCCGTCTTCTATGTGTTGCCTGGAGACAAGGGCTATGACCTCATACACTGTTCTCTAGACCCCAAACACCCATCACCCTAAGGGCTCAGAGCCAGTCTCTGTCATGTTTGCTCTCAGCATGGACTTTGAAGGACCTTAAGGAGCTGACTTTCCTGGAAAGCATCTTTGGAGCCCATGTTGGGTTGATCCATGGTGTTTGTCACTGCCAGGTGTGTCCACCATGCCGGCCTTGCCTGTTCATCTACCAGCTGTGCTTGAGGCATGAGAAACATCCTCCTTGTGGTTTGTCACATGGTCAAGAAAATTTGATTCTCTTGGCCACCATGTTCATGTCAGGCCACACGTCTCCTATGCTCTTGATCTCATGGGTTGCCACCAGGACCAGATGTCTTAGACACAAGATAGCATCACAGATGTGAGCGCCATTCACTGCAACCAGATGTGCCGAGTCCTCATATCAAGTCTACACAGTGGGGGTTGGTAACAGGAAGACAGCTGAGAGGTAAGTTCTGACACAATAGCTAGATCTGCTGAGTTACAGGTAGACAGGGTGCTAAGTCTCAACAGTCACTGCATCAGATTGGCACAGTAATCCTGTGAAACAAAGACTTTTCTAAAAAGGTAATTAAACTGAAGCCCAGAGAGGTGAAATAGCCTGAAGTCACACAGCCTGTATTCAGATCCAGGTAAGTAGGCTTTATCTGAACAGGTCACCTGGGATGGGAAGAACTTTATCTTAGATGGTTTCCTGAAAAGTGAAATTAAATGTTACACACGCAGAGGAAGTAGAGAGAACTTTGCTGTGAACAGTCATATCCACCATTAACCCTTAATGTTCTTTGTTTGCGTTATGACATGCCTTCATCCACCATAAGTTCACTTTATCTTTGTGCGTTCCAGAGAAAATTCTAGACCTCCCTGAATATGTCAGCATGTGGGTTGTTTACTACAGAGTTCAGTATTGGGTTACTGTTCATTACTGCTTTAGTATAAAATGGATACATGAGCAGAGTAAACAAACATGCATATGTAAATAGACACCATTTGAACTTCACACTGATTCATGGAAACTGTTTTCTTTGCCCCTGGCTTTGATTCAGCATGGGATTTTGTGCTTCATCCGTGTGGTTATTCATCCGTAGATCTCCTTATTGCTAGCTATTGCCTTGTGTAGGGAGCCCAGCCTCTTCATCTTCCTCCCATCGATGGGTACCTGGACCAGTTTTGAGTTATTGTAAATTAAGCTGCTGTGACCATCTTCTGGCCTACCTTTTGACAGACAGGCTTACCAACATAGGGGACATACCAAGGTGCGGGACATGCCACAAAGCCCCTGTGTTCAGGTTACAACAACCTGCTCTGTCATTTTCCAAAGTGGATGCACCAGTTTACATTTATGCTAGCAACTCTGAGAGCCTTCTGACACCTGAACGACCCTCAGCAGAAGTGGTAGGGGCAGTCCTAATTTCAGTCTATTCTGTGGTAGCACCTTGTGGTTTTAATTTGCATGTCCCTAAAGACCAAGGGGTTTTAAAGCCTTTCACCTGCTTATTGGCCCATGTGTGTTGCCTTTGGAGAATCTATTCAGATCTTTTAATTGACTTGCCTGTCACTCACGAATTATGTGCTTTGCAAGTATTTCTTCCCAGATCGATGGGCAGAGGTGTGTGCATGTCTGTATGCTCTTGTGTAGGTGCCTGTGTGTAGAGGGCAGAAGACAAAGTCTTGTGTTGTTCTTCAGACACCTTCCACCTTGTTTTTTGAGACAGGGTATGGTGGTTTGAATAGAAATCCACCCCCCATAGGCTCATAGATTTGAGTGCTTAGTTGTCAGGGAGTGGCACTACTAAAGAAGAATTGAGAGGTGTGGCCTTGTTGAAGGAACCATGCCACTGGGGGTAGGCTTTGAGGTTTCAAAAGCTAAAGCCAGGCCCAGTGGCTTTTTCTCTGCCTCCTGCCTGCGAGATCAGATGTCAAACTCTCAGCTGCTTCTCCAGCACCATGTCTGCCTGCACACTGCCATGCTTCCCGCCATGATGTTAATGAACTCAACCTCTGAGCTGTAAGCCAGCCCCAGTTAAGTGCTTTCCTTTATAAGAGTTACCATGGTCATGGTGCCTCTTCAAAGCAATAGTAACTCTAATTAAAACACAGGGTCTAAAACTCACCGAGGAGGTGGCCTGGCCAGCAAGCCCCAGACATCCATCTGTCTCTACCTCCTCAGTGCTGGGCCTGCAAAGTATGTGCATCCATGCCCAGCTTTTCCCATAAATTCTGGGTATCAAACTCATATCCTGATGCTTGCATGGTAAATACTATACCTACCGAGTTGTCACTCCAGACTCAGGCAAATGTTTTCGACTGTAACACAACTACATTTCTTATGCAATAGTTGCTTTCCCCGTCTCCTCTCATATCTTGGCCTATCAGCTGGAGTGAGTTTGGGGTGAGGAAGACAAAAGCCTCATGGGAACTATAGGCAGACAGGGAACTCAAGCAGGAGACTGCAGAAGGAGATGAAGGTTCTGTGGGGGTGCTGGACAGCAGCCTTTGGGGGGGGGTCCTTTCAGGATGAAAATGTCTTGACTATGAGGGCACTGGCCTGAATTCTTAGGAAGTGGGAGCCATGGCGGCTTTAGAGTAGGGACACACAATGTTAGGTCCCATGACTCAAGCTAGAGTCTGAAACAGTTTCCACTTGGTCACCCAAGAGCAGCAGCCTGTAACTCATGATGCAGGGAGAATTGATTGTGGGGGGGAGAGAGAGGCTCTGTAGGTCGGCAAAGATCCCACAGGAAGCCCAAGGTCTGGTCCAGGGAACAGGATGTCAGAGGCTCCTTCCCTAGGTGCTGGGCCTCCACAGAAGCTGCTTGAGTACTTAGAGCCAGTGTCCCTAGTGACTCCCCTGCCTGCCTGTAACTTCCCCTCCTTCTACACTCAACCCTTAAGCCCAGGGTCCTTCTACCCGTACACCTATCTCTCCTAGACACCTGAAGTTTTCAGTCCAGAGTCACAGGCCCCCTGCCCTCCCCCTACAGTTCCATTGTCTGACCTATTCCACCCACCTGTCTTCTCTCTCTGAAATGCAAATTCCTGGATAGTTTGTGGGGTCTCCTTCTCTTTCTTACGTGACCATTTGACACACTGCTGTCACCTGAGCCTAAAATGCTCTCAGCCTATATTTTCAATAAGGCCCAGTTATTTTTATATTTTTTGCTCGTGAGCCTATCTTTTCATGGTTGAGCCATCTCTCCAGCCCAGGACCAGTTATTTTTAAGAACCCAGTGACCAAGTGGCAAGTCACTTATCATTCATGGTAATTACATGGGTGTGGACAGGTAAAAACGGAGCTAGCTGTAAATCTCATAGCCTGCCAGATGTTCTTCAATTAAAAGGTTTTAAGACCTTTATTCAGGGATCCTCTCAGATGCTGCCATGCTTCCTTCAGTCCACTGGGACTGAAATTTAGCCACTGTGTCCACTCTACTCCTGTTATATTTAAGTCCCTTCTTGTTCCATAGCTGGCTGTTTCTGCATCTGTCTTACTTGTTATAATGATAAATATCTTACATGGAGACTCACCTTGGGAATGATATCATTTCCCAAAAAGGCCCTGACCACATAGATGCTAAATGAGCGAACAGGGTCGCTTCAATCTGCACTTACTGTCCACCCTCCCAAGGCCAGCTGTGGGATGGGCTGACCATTTGATTCTATGTCCTGTTCTCAGTCCTACTCCAGATGCTGGCAAAGGAGAGGGAGAGGAAGATGAGGAGAAAGACGGCATGAAGCTTGGTCTGCCAACCACCCCGAGGAACTGCATCTCACGCCGGGGCATCAGTGTCCTGGAGAAGCTGGTGAAGACCTGCCCTGTGTGGCTGCAGCTAGGGTTAAGCCAGCAGGAGGCTGCCAGGATCCTGCAGCGGGAGATGGCTGGGGTAAGTCAGTCCTGTGCACCCCAGGGAGGCAGGTACAGCTATGAGGGGCTCAGGATGCTCTCCACAGAAGTGCCTTCATGCAAACAGCTGCTTTCTTTCTGCTCTTCTCTTTGCTTTCATCTGTTCCTGTGTCATAACCAACGGTGTGTGTGTGTGTGTGTGTGTTCATGTTGGCAGGGTCTCCTGAGGCATTCAGGCACCAGAGATGTAGGATTGTGGTGACTTTCTCTGACTTTGGGAGCTAGGCCACTGATCAAGGACAAGGGTGTCAGGACACATGATCTACCTGCCCCTTGTTTACGGACAAAGATAAGAGGCCATGTGGTTCATCAGTAGGTGTTCTGGAAGCTTTGAAGTAGGCAAATGACACTAAATTTCTGGAGCTCATTTTTGTCTCAGATGGATGGATGGATGACATAGATGGATGGACAGAAGGATGGATGATGGATGGATGGACAATACCTAGAGGAAAGATAGAAGATTGATAGACAGAAGATAAGTGGTTGAGTATGAATAGATAAGATGATTGCTAGATAGACAGATAGAAGTGCCAGATGACAGTTGATAGAATGAGTCACAGCATCTCCTATGCTCCTGTCACCCCCATACATATTTTCTCAAATGCTACTCCCTTTTGAAAACAGCATGTAATTTGTTTTAATTATAAAAGTGATCCATATATGCATTCATTATCTTTTAAAAAAACAAACTAGACAGAAATGAACAAAATTGTCAGAAGTAAAATGTCTTATAAAGCCTTTTTCTACCTACTCTAGGCCAAGTCATTCCCCAGAAGGCTTTTTTAAAAAAGTTAAAGCAAAACATGTAATCACATCACATAAAGAGACATCTAAAGTGTACCACAGGCATTTAGTGTTCTCTGGTTACTAGGCCACTACTGCCTCCATCTGGTTCTAAGGCATTCTCGTCACCCCAAAAGACAGCCCTGTCCCATTAGCAGCTTCTATCCACTTCTCCTCCCACCCCAGCACCCACTATGCAAGATGATATGCTATCATCTTGACAGAGGCCAGTGTTGTATCCTTCACACAGCACCCCACACGCTAGCAGCCATATCCCCAAAAGGTTCACTGTGTCCAAGGCTCTCTCCCACTGTCTGCTCGGGAATGAGCTATTCTCTCCTACCTACCTACTCCGGCTGTTGCTACTTCCCAGGAGCGACAGGGAGGAAGTGGCAGAGCTGGGATTTGAACATGGGCAGTCTAAATGCTCTTAGACTCACTCTCTCTCTCTCAAATGACTATCTGACATTGGGGACTCTTGCTTCCTAGCTATTCTCATCTGGGTGTGGCTTGTGGCACTTCTCTATCCCCTGGGAATCATCCTCAATGTAGGGCTTGGGGCACAGACTCTTACCACAAAATAAATGAGATCCACAGAGCTGTCATTTGTGCCTGAAAACTGGGGTGATGAGAAGCCAGGAGGTCAAAGTCCCAGCCACTCTGCCACAGAGCAAGTAAGTCTGGGAAGATGATAATATCCCTGAGCCTACCCAGCCCATCCTAATCATACATAGGTCAGCCTAGGTGTCCATAGATGCATCTTTCCCCATAGGAATGCACAGCAGGAAGCGGGGAGACCAAAGATGCTGTGATCCAGATAAAACCAGCTATGTATTCCTTTCAGTAAAGGTTTCTAGTCCTTCAGTGACTGGGACCCACACAGTAGGTACCCCTAGCAGCCTGTTCCTTCCCTCCTCCGTTCTTAGAGAGGAGGCAGCTCAAAGCAACTCAAGGAGCAAGCTGGTGGCTGATGCATTATTGGTTGCTTTGACAAACACTCCAAGCAAGGCAACTTACAAAAGAGTTTATCTGGGTTTATGATTCCAGAGGAATAAGAGTCCATCATGGAGAAGTGGCAGGCATGACTACTGCAGTAGCAAGCTGAGAATTGATATCTTGACCCAGAAGCACAGATGCAAAAAGAGCAAACTAGAAGTAGGTAAGACTTTTTACTCTCAAAGCCCACGCCAGTGATATACTTCCTGCAGCAAAGCCACACCTCCTAAACCTTCCCAAACAGTGCCACCAACTGGGGAACAAGTAGTCAAATGCCTGCAGTATGTGTGTGTGTGTGTGAAGATGGGTCTAGAATGAGTTGTGAGAAATAGATCCATCCTTTTCATCCTCAGTAGAATACTGATGGGGGTCACACCACAAAGTGGGGCAGTGGAAGTTGTGGCCTTGTCAGAAGTATTTCTACAGCTAGAGTGGGGCTCTGTGGTAGTGTATTGCTGTGTGTAGCAAGCACCCCGATCCCTGTACAAAAAACTGTGTAGCAAAAGGCTTTTCTTCAAAAAGCACAAAAACTTGACATCTCCCAGGTCCCTAGGCTTCTGTTTGTTGTTTGTGAGCACCAACCTGTGCTGTCCAGATATCAACAGCTCTGCCTTTGTCCCATTTCACAAGCCCTGAGGAGGCCTGAGTTCAGGTTTTGTCAGCACCACCCTTTTAGAGCCTCTGGTGTCCTGTAGAGAGTTCTCAAGAAGCAGCAGAAAGAGAAAGAGATAGGCAGAGGTTATACACACTAACTGAACCCCTGGAAGGCAGTGTAGAGGGCACCATGGGGGCTCTGTCACCTGAGGGTCTGAGGACTTTGTGCAGTTCATTAGTCTGTTACTATTCTGAAGGTTAGACAGTTCTTTTTACAGCCGTTTCTCTCTGCCTGTTCTGTGAGAACAGTCACCTGTCAGGAACAGCCCTGAGATAAAGAGATACAGAGCAGGCTGCAAGAGGCCAGGCTAGAGTCCAGAAGTCTATCGAAGGCCAGGTGCTGAGCAGAGAGGGGGTTGGGGGGTAGGAGGGATGGGATGGTCGTGGTAGTGTCACCTGCTTCAGGTTATGAGGCTAGTGAATGGCAGCCCCACACCCACCTGTGCAGAGCAGAGACACCAACAAAGGAGGGACAGGAAAGAAACAAAGGCACCCTCCTATCCCCATATTGCACCTGCATATTAACCACACATGGAAAATATTTAGGGGAACAGTTGTATCTGCACTGAACAGTGCAGACCCTAAATGGTGCCACATAACTCCCGTTTACACAGCACCAGGCTGGGTTAGGACAGATGATCCTAGTGGTTTAGTAAGAGAGGAGGATGTGAGCAGGTTATATTGAGATTCAAGTGTCTTAGCTAAGGACAGGGATATGTTCTAAGATGTGATCACTAGGCTATTTTATCACTGTTGAGCTGAGCTAAGCTGTCTTCCTGCTGATATTTGATCGTTGAAGCCATTTCTGACAGCTAGGCAGAATCAGCATCCCCCTTTCCAGATGAGGAAAATTGAGGTACAGAGATGTTGACTCTTTTGCCTAAAATCACACAGCTAGGAAGAGTGGAGCTGGCGATATAGCTCAGTGGATTCAGGCCAGCTTGGATCACAGTGTGAGACTCCATTCCATAGAAAACAGGGGGGAAAAATGCCCATTGGGTGATCTTCAAAGATGCTGGGAGAGCCCTTTGCTACACAGTGTGGTTCCCACAGAACCAGTGCAGTGATATCATTATTTTGAAAGAGACAAACATCCTGGGTGGTCCCTGTGTTGTAAGACACAGACTAGAGATCTGGATTTACCTCCTACAGCATTGTGAGAGGCAGCCTTTGTCTTGCTAGAGCCAGCTCACTTGTTCCCAAGTGTCTGTGTGACCTTGGTCACATCCACATCCTTCTCCAGGACCTGCCTCACTCCTCACAGTCTCTTCTCTGATAAGTAGTGGGGAACACTGTGGTCCCCTTTTTAAAAGGAAAAAAAAAACCATACGCATTCAGCAACAGGGCAGTCAGAAAGTTGCCTTTATTTCTTCTGCACTCAGGCTGATGTGTTATTTTAGTTAGAATGGCTTTAGAATATGAAAAAGTTGCAAGCATAGAACAGAGTGTAGCCTGTGCCCTGAGGACAAAGCATGCCCTGTGTCCACCCGCACACGAGCTCCCGTGCTCACAGCAGCTAAGCAACACTTACCACAGTTACTGTACCAGTCTGGGTACATTAGTGTCAACTAAAGCCTGGACGTGGTTATACCTGAGGTCCCCTGTCTGCGCCAAGACCCTCTCCAGCACAGAGGCAAAGCCAGTGACAGCCGATCATTCAAAGGTCCTTTGTTCTATCATTTTTGCTGCTGTGATGAATTCCTGAGAGAAACCACTTAAAAGATGATTTATGTGGGCTCATGGGTTGAGAGATCTCAGTTTGTATTTGGTTAACAACACTGCTATGGACCTGAAGTGAAGCTGAAGTCTAGCAGGGAGCCAATGATAAGCAAAACCTATCACCTCATGGTGGACAGGAAGTGACAGAGCGAAGTCCATCATCTCCTGGTAGACAGGAAGTGATGGAGCAAAGCCAGACAGGAAGGGGCAAGGGACATATAAGGACTTGGCGCCAACTAATCCTACTTCCTTTAGCCAAGCCACACCTCCTAATGTTTCCAGAGCCTCTGAATTAACCCTAAGTCAGGCACCTTGGCCTCAAGTCTTCTGAATCTGTAGGGGGCGTTTCCTATTGGAGCCACAGTATCAAACAGCAATGTTCCTTGTCCTGGTGGTGTTGGCTTTGCTTGCTGCTGCCAGTTTGTGGCATCTCTCTCCCTCAGCCTCATTCTCTCCTCTCCCCCCCCCCTTACCTATTACTCTTTGGAAGGAAAGTCACTGTGCTATAAGCAGAGGCGTTACACTCTGCCTCCTGGATGACAGGACTCCAGATGGCATTGGGATTCTGCCTAAGATTCATCTCTTTCACCTCATCTGTTTACTTAATCACAATATGGACTCATGAGACTCATTTTATATCTTGGGTGCAAACTAACTTGCAACCTTGTATTTGTACCCCAGCTGTGGAGGGCAAAGGTCAACCTCCTCTGTGTTGTTTTTCAGGTTGGTTTATTTCTTTGTTTCTTTCTTCATTCATTCTTTCATTATTGAGACAAGGTCTCATAGAACCTGGGGTTCAATAAGGCGGCTAAGGTAGCTGTTCAGTGAGCTCTCAGGGATCGTCCACCTGTCTCTGCCCCCTCAGTACTGGGATCACAGTATGTGCCACCACATGGGACCCTTTGCATGGGTTCTGGGAGTCAAACTCAGGTCCTGCTGCTTGCAAAGCAAGCCCTTTACCCATGAAGATATCTCCCTAGCTCCTAATTTGCAATGTTTGTGGAGAGTTGTCCACAGAAGTCTCTCAAGTAGCTTGTGATGGTTAGATTTTGTCAGTTTGACACAATCTGGGGTCGTCTGGGAAGAGGGAACCTCAATCAAAACAGTGGCTCCATCAGACTGGCAGGCAGGCAACTCAATGGTACATTTCCTTGATTAATGATTACTATGGAAGGGCCTAGCTCAGTGTGGGTGATGACCCCTCTAGGCAGGTGATCCAGAGTTAAGAAAATAAGCAGAGCAAACATGTAAGCAGTGTTATTCCTTGATCTCTGCTTCAGTTCCTGTGTCCAGGACCTGCCTCAACTTCCTGCCGTGACTCAATATCGGACTGTGAGCAATAAGATGAAATAAACCCTGTCTTCCCTAAGCTACCTTTGCTCATGTGTCTGTCACATCAATGGAAAGCAAATGAGGATATGGCTCTTTTGTCCCTTTGACCCAGCACCAGACAATTGTGAGTGTAGGTACCATTGCCTGCTTTCTGTCTGAATCACTTTCTTGTTTTCTGGCCATAGAAGATACGGTTATCTTGTATTGTATACTGTCTGCCCTCAGCGCAGGACCAGCCACATCCTGTGTCTCCAGTGACTTCTGCTTCCTTTGATTAAGGAACTCTCCTAGAAGCTAAGGTCTGTGTATGACCTGGATCTGTTGGTATTAAACTGTCATCGCTTCCAGCTTGAAGGACAGGCTTTTTAAAATTATCTACAAATGGGAGGGGCACACTTGCCATGGTGGGAGTGTGGTGATCAGAGGACAACTTGTTGGAATTGATTCTTTCCTTCCACTGTATGGGTTTTGGTCGTCAGGTTTGGTGGCAAGGGCTTTTCCCTGCTAAGCTATCTCACTAGCCCTTAAAAGACAGTCTTCAGTGAGAGAATCCTCTTGTGCATTTATCTTTGGTAGGGAGGATTTAGCTTAAGAGAATGCTATGGGAGTGCGTGTTGTCAGATGGACTGGCAGACAATGGTTCAGTAGATCACAAGGGTGTAATTCCATTCAGGCAAGTTTCTTTGGTAACATAGGGAAGCCCTGTTCCCCCTCTCTCATCCTGTGGCAGCCCTGTATAACAGGGACACATGCTGCATCCACTCTGAGGAAACAGCCCTGCAAGGGGAACACTTGGCCTGAGTGTAGCTTCCAAGTGTTGCTTAATTCCACCACAGACTGCCTTCAGAGGCCTAAAAACTGACTGCATCTCAACCCCCAGTCGAGATGCAAACACTTATTCCTTTGGCTTGTCTGAAGAAGCCAGGATTTTTCCATCTAACCCCATCCTCAGACCTGCTGGGCCATGAGTGGGGACATTCTGTGTGGGACTGGGACATTTGGATCTCTCCCTTCAGTTCTGGAGAAGCTAATCCCTCCATTGGCACCAAGTTGTGTTTCTGCTCTCTGAAAGAGGAGCCAGCTGCTGGTGAGCTTTAAAAGCTCCCAAGCTGACAGTGAGCTGTGGCCAGCCTTGAGAAATGCTGCCTGGGCCTTGCCATGGCCAGGTTGTAAGTCTGAGGAATTGTGAGCTGCAGTTTCCCCACAGCCTATTAATGAATCTTGGGCAATGTGTCCTTCAGGCCATTTCCAGGTCTCTGATCTTCTGCACACACTCCCAGATCTGTTGGGGTGGGAGCCCCAGGTGAGAGGGATTTTGAGCTACAGGTGAACTACCACAGCTACATGAGCCCAAGATGGCCACTGGGCTGTCTGCCTAGTCCTGTGGGTCTGGCCTTTTGCAAACTAGATGCATCACCATAGGCATCATGGGAAATTCCTCCAACCACAGACAGCTCTGACTATATAGGTCCAAAATGAAGGGTGAAAACACAGCCGTTTAGAGTACATGTAGATTCTGGGTTTTATCTATTAGTTTGAGGGGATTGCTGTGGCTGCGTAATTCTTTACCTGAGTCTTTTTTTTTCTCCCATCCCAACTATTGCTGAAAACATTGGTTTGTTCAAAGCCCATCCTATCCTAGCCCAGCATTTGGGAAGCAAATATGAGGCCGGTGAATCTCTGTGAGTTCAAGACCACCAGGGCTACACAGTGATACTCTGTCTCAGACAATCAAAACAGATCCTGGAAAGGGTGTGATCTGTTGTTGCACATGCCTTCAGTCACAATACTCTGGAAGCTGAAACAGAAGAAATCACTGCAAGTTTGACATTATGCTGGGCTCCATAGCATGTTTCAATCCAGCTTAGACTACCTAGCAAGACACTGTGTCAAAACACAAAACAACAAAAATACCCCATACTAGCCAAGATAGACAGGGAAGGGTCCTGAGTCGTCCACACCAGCCTCAGTGATTACCTTAATTTATCACAAAATGAACTCTCTTGTAACCTTCTTGGGGGGGGGCCCTATAAAGGCCCCCAAGATGCTGGAGATAGAAGAACATTTTTCTAAAAAGAAAGCTTAGAATTCTTCATCTTGTCTCCCTCCCTAAAAAGCCACTCAGAGGGCAAGTGGCCTCCCTGACAACCCAGAGCATTGGAATTTAAAAGGATACAACCATCCTGACTTGGTCCAGGGACTGTCAGCACTGTCTAGTTCAGAATTCAGATGGAGGAATCCTAGCTGTTCACAGAAATTAGCCCCCAGCGTGGGACACAGCTCGGTGGCCAACACTATTGGGGGAAGGCCATTCTGCTTTGGGGGTGGGGGTGGGGCTTCCTAGTGAATTGTATTGGGAGAAAGAAGAGCAGAGAAGCCAAACTGCTGTCAGGTCAAGTTAGTGAGGACTCGGACCATCCAGGTCTGCTAGTGGCCTGTTTAATCAGGGAAACCTCTCAGGAGCAGGCACCTTGGTAGTGTGGCCAGCCACTCTGCTGAGCATCCAGGAGTGATCAGAGACCCCAGTGCCTGCTTCTGTCACCTGCTTTCTCCCCACTGCTTACCCTGGCCTCTCTCCACTCAGAGCCAAGGCCTGAGATCTACAGCTTGGAATCAAGGCTGTCTGGTTTTCCTGTCCAGGTGCCCTCTGCACACCCTGTCACTTTTCTAGTTTACAGAGACACATAGGAAGACAGAAACACTAGAATTCTGACATGTGCTACCAGATCTAGCCAGCATCATTTTACTGAGGTTTTTACCTAGGCAGGAATGAAATCTCAGGTTGTGTAAGTGTACTCACCCCAACTCTGCTCACCTCCCCAGGTCAGGGCAAGGCTGGCCTGAAATCCCTTTTTAGCCCTCCTTTGAAATTAAGACCCTAAGAGACTCCTGTTAGCATAACACCATGCCTGGTCTGGAAAAGTTCTTACAAATGACAGATGCCCCTGCCTCAGGAAATTCCCAGGGTTTTGAAGCTCTGTACTAAGAATTAGAAACAAAGACCAGCTGTATTTCATATTAAGGCACACCCACTCATACATTCATTCACACTCATTTCCTCCAGCCCCACTGGTTCCCACAGATCTGTGGGCAAATAGGCAAGCTGACCTTGAACTTATCAAGGAAACAAAGTGGCTATGTATTTGAGAGACATCTTTGGGACAGTTCAAGTTCAGTGTCTCAGCCATTGTCTCTAGGCTGGGAGTAAGGTCTACTGGAAGCATCTAAAAGCAAAGAGGCAGACCAGCCTCCCCACTTCTGCTTCTCATGTTCTCTCCACCCTGCCCAAGGGGAGGGAGGGAGGGAGAGAGGGAGAGAGAGAGAGAGAGAGAGAGAGACTGATCTCCCATTTCCTACCTCAGCTAACTTCCACACAGGCAATGCATGCTTATAGCAAAGCAACCTTCGGAGAATGCCAAGGAGAGAAGACGAGAGTGGGTGGGTGGGTGGGAGAATACCCCCATAGTGACAGGGGGAGGGGGGAGGAAATGGGGAGGTTCCAAAGGGGAGATCTGGAAAAGGGGAAACATTTGAAATGTAAATAAAGTATGAAAAATAAAAAAATAAAATAGCCTGGTGAGATGGGGAAGATCGTGCCTGGGATCTAGAGTCCAAGGACCTGAGTTCAAACCCATCCCCTAGCATCCCCTATTCCATCTTAAGCATTACCTGGCTCTCTCGGTTTCCTCATTACTACACCCCTTGTAGATTTAGTATGAGAAGTTGCAAGTTCAAGCTTGGGGCCAACTGGGGAGACAGTCCATGCCAGCTGCCATCGACCAGGAGCAGTGAGCTCACTGTGTGTTTTATTGCAACACTGCTTTCATAGCTGCTGTGGACCAGGAACAATGAGCTCACTGTGTGCTTTATTAATGACACTACATTCGTGCCTAAGATGATCTGGCAGCAGCATGGTGGGATTAATAACTAGTAGTTGTGGCAGCAGAATTTGGAACCTAAGGAGAGGTCTTCTCCAGAGCCTCCCACACTCGGGTCATGTCCTCACACTTGGGGATGTCCTGGTATCCCTGTGCCCCAGCCAGTCCTCAACAGCTTAGCCACACTCCTAGTTTTGGGATTTCTAGCTGAGCTGTTTGGGACCTGAGCCCAGGAGACAGAGTCCAGGGACAGAGTGAGGATGGAGGGAACAGGGACACTGACCAAGCACTTTCCTTCCTTTGACAGAATGTTCGAAGAAGCCAGGAATATTCCAGAAAGTGTCATCTGGGAAGGAAGGGTGAGCCTGGGAAGGGCCAACTGAGCCTAACAGGGCATTATAAAACAGCAGTTTGTAACAAAGGAGAGGCTTCTCACTGCAATCGCCCTGGGAGGCCACGCCTCTGAGAACCATGAGGAGAAGAGCCACACCATGATCAGACGTGGTACAACCTAGGCAACTTAATGAGACTTTGTCTCAGAACAATGAATGAAAGGAAGGCTGGCACATAGTGGAAGCACCTTGCTTAGCACACATGAGGCCATGTGTTCAATCCTCGGCACCACAAAGTCCAAACAAAATATTAGCTACTTTTATTTTTGCAAAGGGAAAAAAAAGTATAAATTTTCTGATACCTATAATTGTTTTCAACAGACACTCCCTGCCTCTTTCTCACCCCTTCCCCAAAAGAGCTTGGTGCTAGAGCATGAATTGACATTCAGTTCCCAACTATGGGGCTTTTCTGAGTCTGGATCCCGGACCAAATCCCACCGCATCCCCATGCATCAGCCGTGCATGGGCTCAATGAGAATGAGAAATGGAGTCTTGAAGATATCAATTTTGGATATGGGTCAGGTTCACATTTCTCAAGAGATGGGTGACCACCTCCCCTGGATGTTTGCTTCAGATACCCTCTGGATGATTTCCACCCTGCTGCTGTCCCCCTTGCTCCACCAAAGCCTCCAATTGAAGAGCCCCTGCTTCTGCTGTTTCAGATGTTCCTGGTGTGCCGGGACAGCAGCCTGAAGCAACTGGTGCTGTGTGTCCACTTCCCTTCCCTGAAGGACAGCTCAGCGGAGGTACTGGAGTACCCCATCAAAGAAGAAAAGTCTAGTAAGTTCTCCCCCTCACCTTCCCCCTTCTAAGCCACAGCAGCAGAACCCACAAACTGCAGACCCTGTATTCTATCCCCATGTTTAAAACTAGAATAGGAAAAGTCATTTTTAGGGGTGGCTCCAAGGTAGCAGTTTGGATTAGGTAAGAGTTGGGAGGATACCCATGTTGGTGTGTCTCCTGTGCCCACGTTACTTGGACTAGAACTAGAACTTAGCCAGTTTTTTTTACTCAAATATCAAAATTGCCAGACATAGTAGCATATACTGGCATTTCTATCCTTTAGGAGACAGCAGCAGGAAGATTCTCTGCAACTTGAAGACCTGCAGGGCTAGCTACAGAGTGAATGTCAGGTTAGAAAGTATCAAATTAGAAAGGGCCTGTTTCAAAACATTGCTCAAAGACACAGTTACCATTTACTTTCTCTGCTCACAGCTTGTAGGCTTTGCTTCCCAGTAGCATCGATCGCCAAGTTCTCTCTTGTTTGCTGAGCACAAAGGGCGACTAAGAAAGGGGAGGAAATGGAATGTCTGGTCCTAGGTTGCAGTGACTTAGAACTACTGTTCTCAAGCCACAATTTGCCTTGTGTCGTGTAGCCTCTCGGAAATTCAGCTTTCTCTTCCATCAAATGAAACTAACAATCACTGTCCTATCTCTATCCCAGAGCCCTTGTTAGGGTCACATGGGCAAGCACTTCCAAAGGCAACACTCCTGGGTATACACAGGGCTACCAGAACAGACCTAGGCTTGTAGGAAACCTCTTTGGGTGTCTTTAATCCAGTCTGGCCTCGAACTCATGATCCCCTACTTCAGCCTTTCCACTGCCACTATGACCAGTACGTACTACCATGCCTGGATTCCACGGTGGCTTTGTATTATTAAAGACATTTTAGAGTTTGGACCTCTTCTGACCTAGGCTCCCTTCTTTTGGACCAGCTTCTGCCTCCTTTCAAAGGCCATGTGTTCACCTGTTAGGTTTTTAAATCTAAGAAGCCTGTGACAAGAATCTATAGGTTATTCTAAGCATGAGATGACAGTCATAGAAACAATTCCAGGCTATACTCTGAAGCATGTCACCCTAGGTCAACAGCAGAATGATAGTAAGTACTCTTGGGTGCCTGGTTTTCAAGACACTGAGAATCTACATAGGTGAATAAAGAGGAGGTCCTGGCCTCAGGGGTCTCCAGTCAAGCTGGAGGGCGGGGGCTATGCTACAGCAGGGACAACAGGCATCACTTGCTCTGTGGTATGACAGCTGTTACTGCCAGGGGATGCCTGTCGGGTGTGGCAGGTCCAGATCCTCCTTAAACTGAAAACATCACCTAAGAATATCTACTACTATGTGGGGGTGTCTAAGAGGAGGAAGCTTTAGGGCTAGGTTCTGAATGTGTGAAGGTGCTTGTGTTTGTCCAATAAAAGGCTGATTTCCTACAAAAGGAAAGTTGAGCAGGTCCCCGTCCTGCTAAAGAGGGTCTTCCCAGCAGCTCAAACCACATGAACAAAACACATGTGCCCCAGCCAGGCAGTGGTGGTGCACTCCTTTAATACCAGCATTCAGGAGGCAGAGGCAGGCGGATCTGAGTTCAAGGCCAGTCTGGTCTACAGACTGAGTGCCAGGTCAGCCAGGGCTGCACGGAGAATATATATCCCTATGCAGCAGAAATGCTGCCTCCTATGGCAGGAACACACAGCACCTGCCTCTTAGGGTGTCAAATAAGATAAGGAGACAGAAGTGGAAAGGTTTTTACTGTCATGGGGGATGCACCGTGTGGAAATCAGCCAACTGCCACAATACCAAGAAATGACTTAAAGCTGCAGGAAGCTAATTTCCAAACACAGGCAAGATGTGCCTCCCTTAGGCACCCTGCAGGCACCTTGATACTCTGCTATCTTCAGCATGTGATTTCCATAATTTAGGGTTAGATCCAAGGTAACTGTGTGGACTGGGAAGAGTCTAGGTGTCTCTTGTACCCATATTTTGTTAGCTAGAACTACGTTACATGACCAAACCTAACTCCAGGGAACACCGTGAAATATAGTTAACTATGTGTCCTGGGAATCAGAGCCATTGGATTTTTTTACATATATAATATGCGTGTTGGTGTTTTGCCTGCATGTGTCTGTGTGAGGGCATCAGAAGCCCTGGAACTGGAGTTACAGACAGGCATGAGCTGCCATGGTGCTGGGAATTGATCTCAGGTCCTCTGGAAGAGCAGCCAGTGCTCTCCACCACAGAGCCATCTCTCCAGCCCCAAGCTGAAGGATTTTAAGGATTCTGGGAGTGACTCCCCAGTAGGAAAGTAGAGACGTGGAGTCAGGGTAGGGGTGGGGTTCTCAAAGATGGGGAGTGTTGTGTTTTTTCCAAACCACTGAAGTATATTGTGTCCTTTGATGACTCAGAAGGGGTGGGGTTGTTTGGGTTGTCTCCTGTTCCTCAAGAACCTGGGTCATTTTTCATTTGGCCAGGGGAATGTGACCTTCACAGTGTCTCTGGGACCACATGATTCTGGGTGTGTTTGTGAGCCCAAGAAAAGGTTGACCAGTAGGCCACAAACTGCTGGGCTGGGATTTCAGGATCACTCTGCCTCTGACTGAAAGCCATGACTTCCGGACTAGGCTGCCGCACGTTAGTTCCCTCTGTACATTTAGGGACTCACGCGCCTTGAGTTTTAACTTAGGATTGGAAAAGTGCTCAGATGGGGACATGCATCCATGGAGAAAGCACTGGTCCAAGGCAGGGCATCTGAGGGTTTTTTGGAGGTGAGAGGTGAGGCCGGAGCTGGCCCTGCAGCTGTCTGGAATTCTGCTCTGCTCTTTCGTCCTATTGGCCTTTTCTGCCGGCCTGCTGCTGTCACCTTTGGGGAATCACTAGGCCTCTGCACCTTAAATACAACCCAGCCCTTGGAAAGCAGGGTGGGAGTTTGATTCATCTCCCATTTCCAATTCAGAGCCTTAGGAAGGCAGGTAAGAGGGGAATGGTGATTAGTAGAGTTAAAGCAGATTCAGTTCAGAAACATTGCAGCCATTGGGCTCTCAAGTACAGAACTGGCCCAATCTCAACTCAGCTTGCACAGATGGGCCTTTGTAGCAAGGTGGGACCAGTGATCTAATGATCTAATGGGGTGCTGGCTGAAGGTGGGCAGATTGGCCCTACTTCTAGGGGATGGGAAACAAGAAAAGCCTAGTTGGGTCTAAAGGATGATCAGACAGGTGGGGTAGAGATTCCTGCTGCACTAAGAGGGGTCCTTGCTAAAACAGGCAGTATATGAGGGGCTTCTGAGAAGGTCCCAGAGCCTGTGAAAGTTAGCTGGTTGAAGTTTTGTTAAGATGGATGGATGTTACCAGAACTGTGAGTGTCAGAGCCTGGCAGCCCCAACAAGCAGGGCTTAGCCCCCTGTCCTCAATAGGCAAATGAAACAGATTCATAATGATGAAAAGATGAGAAAGAAGAACTTCTCAGTGTGAGAAGACGAACAAATCAAGAGATCCAGCGAGCATCCTCTGCAAGTCTGTCCTCAGGATGCTGACATGAGGTTTAGGTTTAAGTAGATGGTAAAAGGCATGTGTAACTAAGCAGTCCTGGCCGAGGCATGGCCCTGCCCAACACTGACATGTCATTGTCTGGATCCCAGTGTGTCCTGCAAGGTTGTTTGACAAGTTATCAGAAATCTGTGAACTCTCTTTCCAGGATATAAATCCTCCTCTAGCTGGCCCCAGGGCCCCCGGCTTCTCCTTCTCCTGGCTGACAATTCACGACTTCAATTGTGTGATAGCCCAGAGAAGGGGCACGAGTGTCTCCTGGGAAAATCTTCATTTCTGCCGAGATGGTTGCACCAGACTATTCAGAAATGGGAGCACTAACATCTCAGGTTCTTGGTTTTCTCCCAGGGCCATGTGGTAGAATTCCCTGCATTTTTAGGCCTCAAGTTCAGTGGTCAGCTTTGCCCTGAAGATAATCAAAATGCAAACGGAAGTCATCTGTGTAACCTGGTTTTTCTTTCCTACATGTTTGCCACAGAGGTGCCCTCTGTTTGTGTATTTCACACTGTTCTCTCTTCATGTAACTCTGCTGCTCCCAAACCTCCTTCCCTTGAGGCCTGCTGCCAGAACAAGGCCATTGACTGGGCTGTTTCTCTGCCTCAGCAATTCTAGGTTCCATGTTCCACCCTCTCTTTTAATTCTGTGCCTTTGATATCATAGCTTGGTTTCTCTCACCTCTGCCTCTTGACACTTGTGTGACTGGGCAAAATGCTCCATGGCTCCAGGCCCCCGGCATCCCTGCCTGTGAGGTGAAGATAATGTTGGTGCCTTTTCTCAGAGAGTCCTGGAAGGAATTAGTTCTCCAGATTATGTAGGATGTGATGTGAGACTCTGTGGCCAAGCTGACTTCAGTAGGGTACCCTGAAGGGGAAGTGGGCAATGGAAGGGCCCAGACCTAGAACTGGAGCTTTCTGGGTTTCCCCACATAGAGTCGAGGGAGGAGACCAGGGGGTGTCCTAAAAGTGAGTCTTGCTTTGACAACAGCTATGCTCTGAGGCACTTAAAATCCCCTCTCTGGTTTCTTTATTTCTTCTTTTTTTTTTTTTTTTTTCTTTTATGATTTCTTCCAGACAGCATTTCTCTGTCTGCCCCTGGCCATCCTGGAACTCACTCTGTAGACCAGCCTGTCCTTGAACCCAGACATCCACCTCCTGAACGCTGGAATTAAATTCGTGCACCACCACTGCCCATCTTCTTTCCCTAACTTCTTACAAAGATTTTTCTTTGAAAACTCCTGATTCTGTCAGCTAAGCCGAGCTTGTAGTGGTAACTGACTACCCTACACCGTTAGTTGTTTACACACAAAGTAGCATGGATGTCCTGGTATACATCTGACTGTAACATTCAAATACATAGTAACATGAGTGTGTTCTCACTGAATCTCTTCACTGCTGCTGCAGAGCTGCACTCATCTGAAACATGAGAGAGAAAGCAGAGTTCCACAATGACACTGCAAGGTTCCACTCAGAAATGGCAGCCACGGCTTCCCCTACAACTCACTGACCAAAACAGGCCACATGGCCAGGCTGGAGCCCACTGGGACGGGAAAGTGACTCCAGAGATTACAAAAAGAGGATTTATAGCAGGGATGTGCCTGTTGAGGAAGCAGAATGAAGGATGAGTGGAACCATGCCAACTTCTGGGAGGCAATGCTGCCCCTTGATGGCTGGTCTGAGCAACCTACCCTGGAGGACTCGAGGACCAGAGCATCCGTTATCTTCAATGCATGAGACCAGGAGTGTTGCAGGCTCTCCCTAGGTTTTGAAATATTTGCACAAGGTAGCATTGTCTTGGGGATGAGACTTAAGCCTAGCAAGGAAGCTTGCTTATGTTTTACGCATACTGAATGCACATAGCCTGGAAGGGGTGTGTGTGTGTGTGTGTACACATATATATTTATTTATTCTTGTCGAGGCCCCTGCCATTTAACTTGTCAGATGACATGAGGTATAGAAGTTTTCACTCATGGTGTGTGTAACGTTGGTGAGCCAAAACCTCTGGGAATTTGGAGCACTTCAGATTTCATCTTTCCAGGAAAAGAATGTTCAGCTGAACCTGTTCTTACTAATAGGCACAGAGGTGGTGACAGTGATAAACATAGTGGTTGCTGAATAGAGGAAGAAGAAAAACTATTTGGGACCGTCTCTTGCAGAGCAGCCCTGAGGTAGTGGCAGGGCCAGGCCCACGCAGGAAGTGGGCTACGTGGTGCTCAAGGCCTAAGTCACAGTTCTACCACTCCCAACCAGTGCCTCTGGCCCCTGACCCTGGCTTTAGAAGGGTCTGTCCATCAACTCTGAGTAAATCTTCACTCTCAGGGGTGTGGGTATGTTTAGGTCAAGTTGAACGCATCAGCATCTGGAGAACAGACATCTCCTGGGCAACTATGGCAAATTTTCATGCTGATTGGTGAGGAGGATCATCACCTCTAGATGCAAAGGAGGGATCTCGGGTGAGTCCTCCTGGGCAGTAGAGATCCATATGGGCATGGCCAAGAATGCCTTTGACTTCTCTGCATACGCTTGACACCAACCAAAACCCTAGAATGAAATCTGACCTGTTTTTGAAGAGAGATGGCTCAAGTCCATGAACAGGAGTTACCCATAAAGGAGGAGTTGATATAGAGACTCCATATTTCAGCTGGAAGTGAGGCAGGGTTGATTGCTTTGGGGGAGTTCCTGCAGGCTTGTCAATGCAAACCCCTTCGTTTTAATTTTTCTTTTCTAGAACATGAATTCTGGAAAGAATGACTGTTGGTTCTAGGTTTTTATTCTTGTGAGATCAAGTCAGACATCTGACGTCCATGTACTGTGAATTAAGGGTGTCTCCCCAGCACAGCTGAGGGCGGATCCATGAAAGAGGATATCAGCAGGGAAGCACTCCGATCTTTGTATCTAAATGTAGACATTTCTGGGAAGAAGTCACCAGCCCCATGTGTAGCAAGTACTCAATGCACGGTGGCGGTTATAATTAGCAACATGTAGCTCACACCTCACAACCCTTCACTTCCTGTACTGTCTGTCCTGAGGACTGCTCTAAAACCAGATGTGTCCCAGGCTGCTTAGTGGCCACAGGATCTTGGGCTAAACTAGCCACCGTTCACTTCTTTCTGCCTTCATTATTCCAGCTTTGAGCTTCCAGATCTGGGATTGGGTCAAGATGAGGCAGGGAGGTCAACTTAGCTCTAAGAACCTTAGGAAACTAAGCCTCCTCCTCCTCCTCCTCCTCCTCCTCCTCCTCCTCCTCCTCCTCCTCTTTCTCTTCTTCCTCCTCCTTCTCTTCCTCTTTCTCCTCTTCCTCCTCCTCTTTCTCTTCTTCTTCTGGCTTTTTGAAGCCAAGGTTGGCCTCAAATTCTTGATCTTCGGTCTCCTGGGTGCTGGGATTACTTGCCTGGCCTGCCTCCCCCCGTCTTGATCTTGAGTCACAGTCATGCCACTGCCTACCGTTCCTTTTTCACCATCTTACTTTACTATGAGCTTTCTCAGCTCTGTTCTGCTAAGCGTGTGACAAAATGTATCCCCAACTAAGTATCTGCTAAGTGGGTTCTGAGGGAAAACATGGGGGGCTAAGGGAGGACCCCAGTACTGACCAAGAGAAATGAGGCCACTGTCCTGAGCTCTATAATGTAAACCTGGGAAGTTGAGAAACAGTTATGAGGAAGAACATTTGGGGAACAGGCTTGAGAGGCTGAAGCCACAGTCTTCTATGTCAAAGCTCAGAAACAAGGAAGCAAATGGGGCCAAGGTAAGCTGTGCTCAGGCAGTAACTGAAGAGGCGGCAAATCAAGGCTGCAAGGGTAGAATCTGACTGGGTCACCAGCAGCTGTGATGAGCACACTACACTGTTAAGGATTTGGTTTGTAGTGTCATGGAAAGGTTTTGAGCAGGAAGTGGCCCAATGAGATGGAGGCTTTAGGGCCCCTGGACTGTGTGGCAGCCAGCAGGGGCAGTGACCAGCCACAAGAGGAGAGAAGAAAGGGATTGTAGAAAACTGTCAAAAGCAAAGGCTTGATAACTGCCTAGGAGTTGGAACTGGAGAGCTGGAAGACAAGATGGCCGTGAGAAGGAGAGCACTCTGAGTTGTCATGGGAGCACTCTAGAAGGCAGACTCCAACAGGTGAGGAGAAGAGCACTCAGGAGGAGTCAGTGCCTCATGAGATGTCTGACACAACAATGCTTCTCCCATGAACATGAACAGGGGAGCTGGAGGAGTTTGTCTGGTTCAGAAGGAACTGGACTTGGGAGATCTTGACAGAGACATAGAAAGATGGAGAGCCCAGGATCTTAGTGGTGAGAGGACAATGATGGGGTAAATGCACTGGTGTCACAGTGGGTCTGCCTGTAGGGAGTGCTCCTAGTCTGCATGTGGGTGCTTTTGGTTTGTGTATGGGTGCTCCTGATCTGTGTGTGGGTGCTTCTGGTCTACATGTGGGGAGTGGTCCTGGTCTGCGGGTGTGCTCCTGGTCTTCATGTGCCTGAGTGCCTGCCTTTAGGAACTTTTCAGCTTCAGAAAACCCATCTGAGGGACAGCAACTTGACTCAACTGTTTCTGGATCGGAGGCTTCTACTCACCAACCCTTCTTTTGCAGACAGCTGTAGGGGATGTTGGGACCACGCCCTGGGGTCGCTTAGCTTCCCGTCTCAGGTGTGGATAATCTTGGTTCAGCACGTGCCTCAGTCCATCTGTGCTGCCATTACAATTAACTGGAACTGGGCATAGTCTTAAAAAGGAGACTCATTTCTCACAGTTTTGGGAGCTAGGAAGGCCAATGTTAAGTCACAGGCTGGTTACTTCATCTGCTGAGGGCTGCTCTCTGTTCCATCCTGGGAGCATGGAAGAGCAGACAAGCTGTGTTCTCCATGGCAGGAGGTAGAAGGACCAGTGAGCTGAATTCTGCCTGAAGCCTTATAAGTGTAGGGAACCTTGGAATCAGCTCAGGATTCCCTAAGACCAAGTTCTCAGTACAAAAGAGATTGATTTGCCCCAGAGGACAAAGGGCAGGGAATAAGAGACAAAGGCAGGAGAGAGAGGATAAGAATGAAGAGAGAAGGAACAAGAGAGAGGGGGCAAAGGACTGCCTCTAGGTAGAGACAGTTGTGGTCCATAGGCAAATGGCAGTTTATAAAGGTAAAAAGGGAAACTCTGTTAGGATGAAGGGTTTAATTTTAGTTAGGCATGTTAATTAGTGAGCCAAGGGGGGCTTTTGATTGCTGGATTTTAATATTGTACTGGCTGGACCTTGGTAGTCAGCCTCAGGAGAAAGAAGTGTCCAAATAAGGAAATAGGCCTTGGTGGCTAGCTTTAGGAATGCAACCTTTTTGGGGGGGAAGGGTGTTTGATTTGTCCGTTTGTTCTTGTTGTTCTGTTTGTTTGTTTGTTTGTTTGTTTTTTTAGCAAGGCAGAGGGAATGGGGGGAAAGGGCCAGACCTGCCAGAGTCACATGCTCTAGTGGGTGAGTATCCCTTCAGTAAGGACCTAAAGACTTAGTTTAGTGGTAGAGCACTTGCATAGCTCTACCACTAAACATAGGGCCTGGATTTAATCCCAGCATCACACATTAAATCAAATAAAATATTAAGGGATGGAAATGTGGCTACCTTCATAGAGTGCTTACCTAGCACACATAAAGCCTTGGGTCCAATCCCCAGGCATAAAACCATGTGGAGTCCATATGCCTGTACACTGGGGAAGCAAAGACAGGCTTGTCTCCATGGCTAGGTAGCCAGACAGCATAGCCCAATTAGTGAACCCTAGGCCAGTCTCAAAAAACCAGGTGGATGACTCCTGAGGAGCAACACCCAAAGAACACGCACACATGTCCAGGCACGTGGACATTCGTATACATGCATGTGTGCATGCACACCCACACTTCAGGGTTAGAAACGTCACCCCTTTATCAGACATGGATGAATTTAGCAGGCAGAAAGTCAGGACACAATTAAGCTCAACAGAGCCTATTAACTGAATGTAACAGGCCAACTAGATCCATGGACCACTTCATCACAGAAGCAGTATGCATACACCTCTCCCATTCATGGGAAGCATTCATCACTCTAGGTCATAAGATGTACATTAACAGATTATTGAAAATAGAAACCAGAGCACATGGAATCAAAGTATGAATCAATGAACAAAAAAAAAAAAAGACAGTAGTAGATTAAACAGCACATCACACATAGTACCAAGTCAAAGGGAAAAAAAAATCTCATGGAAAATTTTTAAATACTTTAAATGAAACTCCAAACTTCTCAAAATCTGTAGACTACAGTGGGCAGTGCCTAGGAGAAATCTATAGCACTGAATGCATACATTAAAAGAGAATAAAATCAGATCTCCTATTCAGTGCTCCCACTTAACTTAGCTCTGGGAACTGAAAAAGATCATGTGACATGTGACCCTCATTCCCATCAACCAGGCAGGGGCCTGTTACACCTCCACGGAAGCTGTAGGAAGAACAGACAAGAAATGTGTGCGAACATACCTAAGACTTGCAGATGTGTAACAGTGGCCTAAACACTGCTGTGGGTATTCCTGTAGTCTTTAAGGACTTAGTATTTATTGGTTCCTACATGGTGATTAGATGGACTTCCTTGTCTTCCGATCTGGCCGAAGACACAGAGCAGGCAATTACAGAATAGTGTGACTGGGCCTCTTGTGATCTGGTGAAAGGTTAAGATAGGGGCTTTGCCGGGATGCTGTTATGCTATAGACCAGGGATTCTCAACCTAGGGATCAAATGACCCTTTCACAGGTGTCACCTGAGACCATTAGAAAACACAGATACTGGGTTTGGAGAGATGGCTCAGTGGTTAAAAGCACTGACTGCTCTTCCAGAGGTCCTGAGTTCAATTCCCAGCAACCACATGGTGGCTTACAACCATCTGTAATGGGATCTGATGCCCTCTTCTGGTGTGTCTGTAAGCATCTATAGTGTACTCATATACATAAAATAAATAAATCTTTTTAAAAGAAAGAAAGAAAGAAAAAGAAAACACAGATATATACATTATAATTCATGACAGTAGCAAAATTACAGATATGAAGTAGCAACAAAAGTAATGTTATGGTTGTGGATCACCACAACATGAGGAACTGGATTAAAGGGTCGCAGTATTAAAGGGTTAAGAACCACCTTTATAGTCAAAGGCCCCAGAGAGGGAACAGGTGTGAGACTAGATCAGAGTCTGCTTCTAAGAGTCACTAGGGTACTTGAATGGATAAGGGCAAGTCTAGACAAAACTAGACAATGTAGCTGTGTATCGTAGTTCTCGGTCCAACCCTGTATGGAGGCTCAGCTCATGCAGAGCCGAACACCGGATACAGAGAACATCTAAGGAGAGGTTCTCAGGAACCTTAGCTCTGGGGGAGTTGGGGAAGTTGATTGCCACTCTGTATACCTCTCGCTCACTTGCCAGGCGCGCTTTTGCTCTGGGAGTTCTGAGGCCTAAGAAGAAAGAACAGCAGTGGGGCCATTGTGAGCGTAGACAAAGCCCTGAGTGGGTATCAGTGAAGTGGGTCCTCATCAGCTTCCTCAGGAACTTGTTGTGTATCCTTATGTAAGGTACTCAGTGTCACTAGGCCTCCTGGGAGAGGAGACTCCTGACTTCCCCTGGCAAGATAGTTCAAAGTGCCCTAGAAGGGTAAGGCCCCATACCTTTCCCCAACTGAACATATTCTACACACCTAGACCGGAAGTCATCACCACAGCCTAGAAAACATACGCTGCTGTGTCCAGGCAGCCTAGCTGCCTTTGGGGAAGTAATATCAGTATGCCTGTCTCACCACCTTCAGAGGCAAGAAATTCTGGGAAGTTCCACAAAAAAAAAATGGGCTTCCATGGCTCTTCATGCCTGTCTCCCCTAATTTGTCAAGATTGATGAATGGGTTTCCTTGCTCTTTGTGGCACAGCTGACCCAACCTTTGTTACATTTATTGCTTCTGTCTTGGTTTTCACATTGGCAACATTTAGGGGATTTGTCCTAAAGGAATTTCCCCATCTGGAATGTTCCTTTCAGGTAGTTCCCTGTCTTAGACAACACTAGATGCCTACAAAGGTAGAAGCCTCCAGGTGAAACTAAACCCCTATCACTGCACCCTGAAATCTTAAGCCTTTGGCCACAGTTATTGGGGACTTAATACATGGCTTTTGGACCTCCAGCCTTCTGTCTTTAACACCTATGAAGTAGTTGTTAGGATCTCCTCTTTGCAGCTGAAGTAATGGTGCCCAAGGATGTCACCTGAGATTCAGGCAAGTCAGAGATGCATGGCTCTTTCACTTGAACCCCGTTGTTTCCAGTCATAGTTCTGTATCCCTCATTCAACAGACTCTCCAAGGGGCAGAGGAAGATGGCAGAGAGGGAAATAGAGAAGTCGATAGTCCAGTCATTAATACCTGCACAGCCAGGTCATTGTTTCCTCTTTGTGTTCCAGACACAGAACCAGAGCCAGGCAGAAAGGAAGCAGATCAGGGCTACATGGCCTCAGTGAGGATGGCAATGGAGATGAGAGTTCTAGGCATGACCCTGCCTCTGAAGGCTGAGCACAGGCAGTCTTGTCTCTGGGCTATGGCCCTGGTAGTGTTAGAACCAGTCAGAAGCACTGGACAGAGTTGTCTGTGCCTCTTCAAAGCTAGGGATTAAGTACATCATAAAACCAAAAGGTGCTATACCCAGGATGGTTTTCCCTAGAGAGCTGATTATGGCCATCCCCCTGCTGTTTCCGATGTGAAAAGC
>JADRCH010000018.1:872268-895984 GCA_019843965.1 Rhynchomys soricoides | reverse complement strand
GAGAGAGAGAGAGAGAGAGAGAGAGAGAGAGAGAGAGCGCGAGCAGGGGGATTGGGTGGTTTGAGTTGAAATCCAAGCACACTGTGATAGGATCATAAAGTCTAGAAATCAGTCAGGGAGTGTGACTCAGCTATTCATGGCTAGCATTTGGAGTCTTGAGGAACCTCCACATCAACATCTGAGGTGCTTCTCCTTGGCTTCAGTATCCTGAGGACCACAGCTGGTCATTCTCTAGAAGTGTGCCACGGAGATCTCACTTGCTTTTGTTTGAGAAATATTAATGTCAGGGGCCATGAAAGAAAAAGCCAACAGACACTTAGCTTTAAAGCCCAGTGGCCACATACTATATAGATAAACTGGAATACATTCTCATTGCCTGTGACCTATGGGACCTCCCTATAGCAGAATTTAGGGGAGACCCTTATGGAAGAGTGTGTTAGGTTTGTGTTGGATCCTCTGAGCCTCTGAGGACTCTAGTTTCCTACTAGAGTCTTGGGACTCCAGCAAGATCCCAGGTTTGCAGAATGTGGCTCATGGATTGCTATAAGAATTTCCCACTTCTATGCTAGCCTAAATAGTCCATATGCCTCTTCCTCCTCTGAATTATGGCACAAAAAGTAGTTAATGAGATGTGGCTGGGTACCGGGCCTTGGGTGTGATGGGAGAAATGAAGGAATACCATATAGTAGCAGTCATTCATTAAGCATTTGGTATGAAATATTTCTTTTCTAGTTTTGATACAGATCTTTCCACATGCTCAGTCTGAACTCAAACACACCATCCTCCTGCCTCAGCCTCCCAAGTGCTGGGATTACAATTGCTCTGCTAATTTAATCTGCATACCAGCTTTAGGATATAGCACCACAGTGTGGCAGATTTAGGTACATTTTTTGACACTTCTTCCTTCCTGGGGTGAGTCTATTGCCCCTCCCTTGAATCTACTTCAACCTGTGACTTCTGTGGTCAACAGAATAAGCAGAAATGACTCTAGCGAGTTCCCCCTAGGTTTTCAGAGAACTGACTGCTTCTTTTTAAACTCTCAGAGCTGAGTTGCCTCCCTCCTGGAGAGAAAAGCCTGGGATGATGGAAGGGAGAGGGGCCTGGGAGGGAGAAGGGGCTGGCTGCTGAATGTAGCCTTTTAACTCTCCCCAATAAAGATTTGAGGGTAAGCATCCTGGATCGTGCAGACCAGACCAGGGCCCAAGTGAAAAAGCCATTTCCCCTAGGAACAGAAGAATTACCCAGCTGAGCACTGCCTGTTTTTGACCCATAAATCATGAGCTGCAGTTGATATTTTCAAGCCACTCAGTTCTGTCTTTTGTTACACAGAAGCAGATAACAAGAATCATAACCCCATTTTTTCAGAGACCAAGGCTGGTCAGAATCACACATTAGTGAGAGGCAAAGCCAAGATTTAAACCACAGCAGTCTGGCCTCAGAAACTGTTCCTATTACTCCATGGGTCTACTCTTAGACCAATGAGATGGCTCAGCAGGAGAAGACACCCACTACCCAATCTGACAACCAAGTTCATCCCTGGGACCCACTCACATGGTAGAGGAGAAAACCAATTTCCCTAAACTGTCCTCTGACCTCCTAGTGGACACTGTCATCACATGCACTGCTCCTTGCCCCCTCCCCTGCATATAAATAAATATGATTTTTGAGGGAAGGGGTTCAAGACAGGGTTTCTCTGTGTATCCCTGGCTGTCCTGAAACTCATTCTGTAGACCAGGCTGGTCTAAAACTCACAGCGATCCACCTGCCTTTGCCTCCTGAGTGCTGGGACTAAAGGTGTACATCACCACCGCCTAGATATAAATAAAAATAATTTATAAAGCAAAAATAAATGCTTCTGACCTCCACATTGATGTTACGTACCTATTATCCCAGCATTTTGGAGACTGGAAGAGGGATCCAAGACAGGAAGATCATGAGTTTGAGGATGGCCTGGGCTATAAAATGAGACTCTGTCTCAAAAGGAGGAGGAGGAATAGATGCTTCTGCTGTCAGAAAACTTCTATCCAAGAAGTCACTCACTTGCCATGTTTAGAGGTTTACATACCTTAGTTTGTTTATTCAATTTAAGTACACCAGGCTCGCTCGAGGTATGCATAGATGACTAAACTAGAGCAATGTTAGGATTTGCCCTCAGAAGAAGAAATGTCCCCCAACACTGGTGATGGATGAGGGGATATGGAATGTGTGGTGTCCTGAAGGGCAGAGAGAAATGTCCTCTTTGGATGAGAGAGGAAGTACATATGAAGTGACAGGACAGCTCATACAGAGTGCCAGGGTATGGAGTGTGTGCAGAGGAAGTTCCTTGCAGGCTAACTGTGGGCGTGTGGAAGGGAGAGCTAAGCAGAGAACCCAGAGCTTGCACACAGGCCTTAAGTGAGGCTCAGCCTTTGTCCAAAGGCCTCCAGAGCCCAATGAAGGACACGTAGGTAGGGACATCATCTGATGTGCCTTTTACAGACATGTTGCATGTTGTCAAGAGTGGGGATGGAGGGGGTAAAGGCTTGAATGCGAGAGAGGCCCTGAGGTTCAAGACTGAGCAGTGAGTAGTCTACAGCAAACATTGGGGCAGCATGGTGGGCCTAAGGAGAAGGGACATGTCCCAGAGATATTTAAGACAACTGGCCTGCAGCAAGGAAAAGAACTGTGGGAAAGAACACAGTAAGGCTAACCATGCTACCTGGTATGCAGTAGGTGCTTAGCAATTAATAGGGGTGAGTTAGGAGCTATGGCCCATGCCTGCAGCGTTATGGGGAGGGCAGGGCTCTGCTCTGGTAGTGATATCCCTGACTCAAAACCTATGTCCAAGTAGACATGAAAAAGATGCATGTAAACTGACCCATAATTGGACAAGGGAACCCCCAAATACCCCCAGTAGCCTTGTTCCCCAAAGCTTCAGACTCCTGACTAAGCCAAGGCTCAGCCTCTCTGGGATGACAAAGACAGCTAAGAGGAAAGTTGATGTTTATGAAGCTGACTCTGTAGTCCCACAGAAGACAACGTATCAGTTGCCTAAGACTGGCCCCTTCCTCTTTTAACTCATAATTCATGCTGCGGCTCTCTGTTTTTGCATTGCTAGTTTAGGACGTAGGAATCCAGACCCTCTGGGGCGAGCTCAGTTCCAAGCCTTGATATTGTGAACCCACTATATACCATCAGCAGGCTACTATCCAGAGCACCCCTAGACTCCTACTAAGTGCTTCAGGGTGCACACACCAGTCCCTAGCAGATTCTCTCCTGCTGTATGAGACTGCCCAGGCAGGACATGATGTCAGCATTCCTGACCTCTGACCAGTAGGTGCCAGTAGCAACATCTCCTAAAACTCTTCTGCTCCCAGATGAGAACCATGGCTTTATCCAGCATGGTGGCTTTGAAATGTGGCGGAGTTGCACTGAGATGAAGCACAAGTGCAAAGCACACCCCAGATCTTTCCTACCTAGTGTAGAAAAGAAAAACAACATGTCTACTTGGTGGTGTCTCAGTATGTTAAGATGCGGTTTTTGCGTGTACTTGTAAATCCTGAAGTGGAAGCAGTGTTCTCTGACTGTCCTTGGTAACACTTGGAGCTGACCTCCCTATCAGGTGTTACCTGGGTCGCCTCCCTTCCCACACTGTCCCTTCTTTTCAGGTCACAGGCCTCCCTTGGCTGGTTCAGTGTAGCAGAGAGAGGGATGGCTTCCCATGTCCGAAGCTCTCTCAGCTTCCCTGCACTCCCACCCACCTCCTCCCAGAAGAGTCCTTCCGCGTCTTACTCTTTATTCAGTCTTCCCTGATACATGGCAATTCGCAAATCTGTCCAGTGCCCGCTTCTGTTTTGGCATCTGAACCTATAAATAGTTCCCAGATGAAGTCCCGTCTACATCGTGACAGTTCCTCCCTCGTTCCTTTTCAGACTCATGAAGCCTCTTGTTTGCACTTGCTCAATAGGAAGGAACAGCTTCCAAAAACAGGAGCCTCTTATTTAAACAAGAACAGCAGGAAATCAGTGCAACTCCCCCTGTGGGGTTCAGAGATGGTCTTTCACAAATGCAAACCTGGGAACTTGTACTAAGAACCCCCAAAGAATCCTACAGCTGGAACCACAGAAAGAAATAAGGTTCATGCCCGTGCTAATGAGTTGGACCTCTGGCACCTCTGTGATGACATTCTGTCCTAGAGAATAAGATGTGAGCCTAACCCAGAGAGGGGATAGCACTCTTCCCGGGAAGGCCTCCCCAGGGTGTCTCCCAGTAACAGAAGACTGCCTGAAGGAGAGAGGCTCTGTGCTGATACCAGGCAGGAACCAATGACTGATTTCCAGTGGGAACTCAGGTGTATCCTCCCTATCCCCTCTGCTCCATGCCACTGCTCCTGAGTAAGGGCCTGGTGAGCTTGCTAGTGGCACTGTCATGACCTGACCACACCCCTGGGCCAGCTACTGAACCTTCATGGTCTCCGGGCTTTAGCAATGACTGAGGCGTTTGGAAGGGACCTTACTTAGAGCTCTGTCTGGGTCTCCTTATACCTCTATTAGGTTCCAGCTACAGTGCCCCAGGGCAGGCAAGGCTCATTCTGTCCCAGTGATGCTCAGCATCCTCCCGGGGTGCTGGTTGGTGTAGAATTTGGGGCTGAGGAAGATGATCTAATACAAGCCAAGGAGCTGCAGAGATGGGCTGTGAGATGAGGCTTGGGCTGATTGGCAGGAGCACAGTGAAGGGGGTTCCAGGATCAGGCAGATTCTAGAGGTAGAGGCATCCCAGATTATCCTTACCAGCCAGGCAGGAAGGGCAGTCTCTCTGGTACATTTTGAACAGCACTGTTTCCCAGTTGCTGGAGCCTCACTCTGTCAATCCTCTACACCCAGGTTATCTGGCTGTTCACGCAGCCTCAGCTACATGCCACACTGGCCTTTGCACAATGACCCACAGGGCCTCAGTCAGGTACTGGCTTTCCCAATACCTCACCTGCACTCTGAAAGTGAACCTCAGAAAGGCGTTGCCTCGGTCTATGGCTAGAGGCCCTGACTAGGTCTGTGCCATACAGGCTTGACCTTTCATGGGAGCTAGCTTTCCCAGCCTAGGTGCAGACCTTCCCCAAAGGACACAGAAGCATCTCTGGGTGGAGCTGGGGATGGTTAGTCCCTCCCTTATCCTGCTTCTGTGAGGCTGGCAACTCTGGTCAGGAAGCACTCCCTTCAGCAGGCTCCGGCCTCTCCTCCAGGCTCTCAGGTGAGATAAAACTGCATCACAGCCGCCTCAGTGGCAAGGGGACCTCATACTGTGGGGCCCCAGGACTCAGAGTTGTTATTCTCCTCCTCTACCCCCTGCCACAGACATACACATACACACCCCTCATACGTACATACCTCTCACACACAACTATGGTCCTCAAAATGGGGAAGAAGCCCATTCCTTAATGTTCACAGGGACACTGTGGCTGGGATGGTCCCTGGAAGAGGGGTGCTTCCCTTCACTGTGGGGAGCCCTGCAGACTACTTTCTAGTCTCCAGCCTCTTGTCATCTTCACTTTCTGTCCTTGGGGTCTGCCACTTCCTGTCAAGGACTGAGCCCTTTTGGGATAGGGGTGTCAAAATCTACCAGGCGTAGATGTTCCAACCCTCTCTGGGTGACAGGGGAACTCAGAGATTAGCTCCATGGTGTCACATAAGAACATTGGTAAGGAGGTATCCTGGGCCCACCCAAAGTTCTCCCCAGCCAGGTGTCCCCAGCCAGGTGTCACAGGGTCTTTTTCTTCTCTAAGCCTAAGAGGTTGGCCGTGGCCTCTCCTGGGGGCATGGCATCCAGATTTCCTGACCTCTTTCCCAACAGTTTCCTCCTGGGTCAGTCAGATCTGATCCATCGATTGTTCACAGTATGCACAGAGAGGCCTGGATACATTCGAGCTAAAGCACATTAATGTAGCTCCTCCCAACCCAACAGGATTTTCAATCATCCGCAGAGAACAAGCAGACAGCTACATCAGTGTTTACCTCAGGAAGAAGTTCCAGATATATCCCCTGGCCATGAAAAGGAAAGGTCCCTATGACCCTTCTGTGAGGTTTCCTGTCAGCTTCCTTACTCTTCCCTTTGTTTCTACAGGCTGGGGAGTCACTCTGACCAAACCCTTTATATGGGTGTCACAACTAAACATTTTAGTAAGAGCTATTGTTGACAGTGTATTAGGTGTGAGATCTCCAGCTAGGGCTATACAGAGAAACCCTGTCTTGAAAGCCACCCCCCACTACCACCACCAGAAAATAAAAGCAGTATCTCTAAGGTTGGCAGAGCTGTCTAAATGTGGAAAGTTCAGTTTCTGTTTCCTAAGTAAATGTCCACCACACACAGTAATCCTTAACAAGGTGTGTCCCCATGTGATGTTTTGTATAAAGTCGCCAAAGCCTGGGGTCAGGTTCCCAACTGCTCACCCTTCTTCACTGAGCTCAAATCAGGCCCTTATCAGAGTTCTGTGCTTCCTTAAAGAATACAACATTAAGGACACATTTCCTTTGTTGAGTACACTTGCCCACCAACTGGGAATTTGTAGTAATTAAGATCAGGCATGATTGCAGCTAAGTTCCCTGCCATCTATGAAAATGGATAAGACAGTAGAGAAGACTGTGGCTTAGGTGAGAATGGGGACCCATTCAAGTCCCACAGCATATTAACTACCTTGGTTACTTTTTTCATCGCTACGACAAAATTCTGACAAAAATGCCGCTCAGGGAAGGAAGGGTTTATTTTGGCTCATAGTATATGTGTATGCCATGTTGGGAAGGTGTGTCAAGACCAGGAGTTGGCTGGTCCCTCTGCATCTGCACTTGGGAGGCAATGAGAGACCCATACCACAGCTCAGCTTGCTTTCTTCTTTGTGTTCAGTTTGGGACCCCAGTCTATAGGATGGTTCCACTCACAACTGGAATGGGTCTTCATGGCTCAGATAAACCCCTCTGGAAACTCTGCCACAAAAATGCCCAGAGGTGTGTCTCCTAGGTGACTCTAAATCCTGCCAAGTTGACAGTGAAGGGAACCTCCATATAAACTGTTTCAAGGGGCAGAAGAACTGACTGTTAATGGAAGTCCCTTAGACACACCGGACCGACATATGCTTATGCAATGCCACTGGGCATCTCTAAGCTTATAGATAAATGGCATTCTTTCTCTGTCCATTCTTAAATCTTTGGGAAGGTAAGTTAGATCTGGAGTGTGTGTCTACATGGCATGAATCTTGACAAAAGGCTTGTATCTAGACTTTACTCTCAAAACTCAACATCAAAAATGAATAATCCATTGGGGCTAGAGAGATGGCTCAGCAGTTAGAGTACTGCCTGCAGTACTGCAAAGGACCCAAGTTCGAAACCAGTATCCTCATATAACAGCGTACAACTCTCTGTAACTACGGTCCCAAGAGATCTGATGCCCTCATCTGGCCTCCAGAGGTGTTACATGCTCGTGGTAGACACACATACATCCAAGCAGAAAAACCCATACACATAAAATAAAGGGATTTTAGGTTTGTTTTGTTTTGGATACAGGTTTTCTCTGTGTGTCCCCGGCCATCTTGGAATTCACTCTGTAGACTAGGCTAGCCTCAGACTCAGATCTGCCTGCCTCTGTGTGTTAATAGCTTTACCTACACAGCTATTAGGTATTTTTTAAAAGAAGGACAATTCCATTTTGTCACTCTGTAAACACTTGTCTACAAAAGGCAGAGACTATGTATGCCTATTTTCTTGGCCACAGTACCTCCAGCACCAAGCACAGTGCTTGGCTTAGTACCCCCAGCCTCTGGCATAAAGGGTGCTACTGTGAACGCCTCTGTGTGCAAGCTTGCATGGGCATATTCTTGCACTTCTTGGTAATTCTGTATATTTAAGAAACTACCAAACTATTTTCCACAGTGACATCACTTTGTTCCCCTCAGCCATGTATAATGGTTCCAATTTCTGCGTTAACACTTGCTATCTGACTTTTTGATGACAGTCTTCCCAGAGAGCACAAACTATATCTTGTAGTTTTGATTTACATTTCCCTAAAGGCCAGTGAGGCCGAGCATTTCCTATGTGTTTATTGACTATGTGTGCCTGTATACTTTTCTTTAAAATAAAAATGTCTATTCATATACTTTGCGTATTTTTTTATTTTTACTTTTTTTTAAGACAGGGTTTCTATGAATAGCCCTGGCTGTCCTGGAACTCACTCTGTAGACCAGGCTAGCCTCGAACTCAGAAATCCGCCTGCCTCTGCTTCCCAAGTGCTGGGATTAAAGGCGTGCACCACACTGCCCTGCTCCTGCCTGTTTTTAAATGGGTTATTCATTTACATTTTTTCCTCTGTTTTTAGCTGGGCTTGCCTCTCATCCCAGCACTTGGAAGGCATAATAACTATTAGGTTGCTATGGAGTGGAACCAATAACAATGTTCCATTCTAATGTTGATATTGTAAAAGCCAGCAGCTGGGTCATCCAGCCTTGGTGGAGAGTGATAAGATAAAAGACCTCCTTCTAAGGAGCAGATTTTGATTGCCACCCTCAGTCGTCCGGCCTTGGTGGAGAGTGATAAGATAAAAGACCTCCTTCTAAGGAACTGATTTTGATTGCTGTCGCTGGTGACCACCTCAGTACAGACTGGTTCCCGCTGGCTGGCTCTAGAGTATGACCCTGTGAGGTGAGACCTCTGGAGCATTCTGTACTAGGGCTCTCACTGAGGCTCTGGAGCAGATAGGTGCTGTGACATCCAACATGGCCAGCTGGTCTAGTGTCTTGTTCAGGAGAGATAGGCTGGCAGGTTCTGTGCCACAGGATATCGCCAAGTGCAGAAGTAGGTGCTGGATGTCCCCAAGGCCATGTAAAGGTAATGTGAGGTTAATGGTGACATGGCCTCTTGGCAGTGCTGGGGTCTGGGCATTTGTCAGCTTTGGGCAGCCTCTGAGGATATACCTGAAACTACTTTAGGAGATATCTCTGCCAAGTCCTGCTTCTGGAAGCCATACGTGGGGCTGGAGAGACAGCTCACTGGTTAAGAGCACTAGCTGTTCTTCCAGAGGACCCAGGTTCAATTCTCAGCACCTACATGGCAGCTCACAACTGTCTGTAAATCCAGTTTCAGGGGATCTAATGCTCCCTACTGGTTTCAACAGGCACCAGGCATGCATGTGGTACACAGACATACCTGCAGGCAAAGTACCCATCCATATAAAAATAAAATATGTTTAACTAAAAAAAAAGTCATGTTTACTCATTATAAAAATCTCAGCAAAGTGATTCAGGAAGGCCGAGCCCACTCTGGTGAACCTCCTTTGTCTTTTTAAAGTAACAGCCTTTATTTAAACTTTATTCACTGTGTTTGGGTATCGTATGATTGGCCCATCTAAAGCCTATAATCAGTGGCGTTAGTGTATTCAGAGCTGGGTAACTGTCACCACCACTTAAGAATGTTTCACCACATCTAGAGGAAACTTCATGTTACCTAACAGTGTAAACATGCACACTGCCGCTGAACTCTGCTAAATAACCCCTCCCTCCAACCTCCCCCACTCTGCCACCTCACCCCATCCCGGCTCACACACACCATCCTCTCTCAGGCAGGCGATGCTCACAGTTACCACACCACAAGGTCCATTCTACCCTGTTCTTTGTGGACCCTGGCCCAGTTGTGTGCTGGACACATAGGCAGGAAAGCAAGATGCCCCTGATTTCTGCTGGTCCCTAGCCTCTGGTACCGGACAAGCCTCTCATAGCTCTGTGTGTGGCCCTGCAGAAGGAGAGATGAGAATGAGGAGACAAAGCTAGGAGTAGGGGGTAGATTGAGGGATGAAAGCCCTGCAGGGCTCGGAGGGTAGAGACAGAAGGTAGGAATGAGGAGTGCATGATAGAACTGAGGGAAAAGGGTCCCCCCCTCAGCATATGGCTTTCATGCAGAAGCTGCACAGGCAACCATGTGTAGCCATGGAATTCTCCTACTACCAACAGCCTCTCTGGTTGTCTTACCTGCTAAAACTGCCATTTGAGGGCCATTGCCATTGTTTTAAAGTATCCTGTGCTATCAGAAGCAGCTCCCAAGAATTGCTTTATTTCATGCTTAAAGGGTGGTGTGTTCTTTCCTTCCTGTGGCAACAAAGGATTCAAACTGGATGACTTTCAGTAACAGAAACTTACTCTCTTATAGTTCTGGGGGCCAGATACCTTAAACGAAGGTGTGGGTGGTGTTGGTTATTCTGAAGCCTCAGACCCAAGTGTATCCCTGGTCTCCCAGCTCTAGGCTCTGCCTCTGTCTTCATATGGTCTTCGTGCCTTGGTGTTCTATCTACTCACAAAGCTTTCTTATAAAAGGGACACCAAACATTGACAAAGATTTCCAAGTAAGTTTATATGTCCTGTTCTAAGCATCAGGACTTTAATACATCTTTGTGGGGGGCATAGTTCAGTCCTGAAAAATGGGTACACTTGTAACCCTGGTTCACAGCTATAGAAACTGAGGCGCAGACAGGCTATGTGCAACAACCTCATAGAGACACACTCTCGCCACAGTGATTTAATGCCCAGACACACATACACGCCCCCAGGCAGGTGCAGTACCAGATACAGGCCCTGGAACAAATGGGCTGACTCATACTGACTTCCATGGTCTACAACTCCAGCAGGTTGTGGTTCAGGTACCCCAGACAGGCTCCTTCAGATTCAGGGTACCCCTTTTGATCTCTAGGAAGAAGGCCCATGAGCATATTTTGGAAACAATAAGACCATAGACAAGAGAGCCTCAAGATTACCAGATGGAGCCACAGGGACATTCCCAGAGGGTAGAAATATCAGAAACAGGATTTTTTGAAAATCTCTTTATAAATATTTATATCAAACCAAACAAGAAGCCATAGCCTATTTGTCATAAATAGATAAATATTAATTTTTTAAGATGGCCTGAGCTGTTGAGAACAGTGCTTAGGTTACAGGATAGATGATATGATAATATGTATGTACATTGATCTGTGTCGCTCTCTGGTCTTCTTCCCCAACCTACAGACCTGTGCAAAACTGGCCTAGGCTTTGCAAACTAGGTAGCAGGCTGGTATCACCTAGACCACTCTATCTTTAGGTTGAAAGGGCTTTTCCCTTGGAGGGTGGGAGAAACTGAGGCACTGAACGGGAAAGGGGTGTGTGCAGAGCCAGGTTATCCATTCCGGGGTCAAAGCTAGGTTTGAAAGCTCAATTGAACTATCTCTTGCTCCTGCTTCACATGGAAAAGATACAAGAACTCAGTTCACACATTCTTCAGCACACCGAGGCCCAGGGAAGCCCAGCATAGACTCCTGAATTCAAGGAGCAAAAAATGGTAGGCATGTGGTCATGGGCCAGATTTAGTCATCATGGAAGCCAGTGCCTACTGAGACTGTCATTAGCGATTGGCTGTACATCTGTCATTCTCCTTCTAGAATCCTGTTCACCAAAAATGACGAATGTGTGAATGTGTATTAGTTGATATCAGCCACAGCAATTGTAACTCCTGGACTCTCAGCACATCGACACCATGAGCTCCGTTTTCACTGTGGTTGGCAGCTGATACATACTGGGGTCCTGTGGGAGGTGCTGGGACCCATAGAGAACATGGCCAGCATGGAGGAGAACAGCCAGCCCCCTCCCCTTTGTCATTAGAGGATACTTACTAGGGCTTTTCTTGTCTCTCCCCAGTTTTGTACCTGGAAGGCTCAGTTCTTGTGTTTGAGGACATCTTCAGACTGGTTGCATTCTACTGTGTCAGTAGGTGAGTAGCCTGGCCCTGGAGGAGGAGGAGGAAGAGGAGGAAGAGGAGGAGTAAGAAGAGGAGGAGGAGGGAAGGATTCCCTTCTTGTCTTCCTAGACGCCCATTTGTTGCAATACACCCATCTGGTTGCAACAGACATCTATGCAACTTTGGGTGTGTTTGTGGCATGGGCAAGGACAGAGTAAAGAGTGGGGGGATGCAGCGAGAGGGGACAGTCCCTTGTCTTTGCTCTGGTAACCACAAGAAGAGAGATCAGCTCTTACGTTTCCTCTTCTCTTCTGGTAAGGACTTGTCTGCCCTCTGGTAAGGCATCTGTCCCTTGGGCTCCCTGCCAGTCTTCCCATTTCTAATGTTACCAGCACCAGGTTTGGGAACCTGCAGACCAACCTGTAGGGACAGCAAGAAGGCCTGATGCCCCTCTGGTGGGTGGCAGCCTGGGATTCTTCAGATGGGAAGACCACCGTAAGTTCTGCTCCATTCACTTGGAACTGGTTTCCGATCAACAAGGATTTAAAAATACATAAACCGTAAACCAACAGCTGAAACTGCAGGGCCTGAACAAGGGCTGGTTGGATGTTTGGTAAAATGTACTGTTGTCCTTGACCCCAGGCTACCTCTGCTGAAACACATGCTCCACTCATAATAAACACCTCTCCTACCATCCACACCAGCAAAGCAACACTGACAGTTACAGCTGATACTCAAATCTGCCATTGTCTGGGGAAGACTCTCTCCAGCATTCAGTGATTCACTAAGGGATTTTTATACCCACTACATTTGTGTTTGTTTGTTTGTTTGAGACAGGGTTTCTCTGTGTAGCCCTGACTGTCCTGGAACTTGCTCTGTAGACCAGGCTGACCTTTAACTTACAAGAAACCTGTGCATCTTAAGTGCTGAGATTAAAGGCATGCACCACCACTGCCTAGCCCTAACCACTGTGACCTTTTAAAGATTTTTTTTATGTGTCTTAATGTTTGCCTGCATGTACGTATGTTTGTGCACCATGTAATGCAGTGCCCAAGAGGGCTAGAAAACAGCATCAGATCACCTACAACTGGAGCCACAGACAGTGTTGTGAGCCACCATGTAAGTGCTGGGAACCAAACTCTGTAAGTCCTCTATAAGGGCAGCAAGTGCTTGTACCATTGAGCCATATCTCCTGCTCCCTCCAGACTGTCTTTTAAAACCTTGCCAGCATCCCCACAAGGATTACTCCTGTTATACTCCATTACACAGATGAGGAAGCAGAGACTTGTAATTGGCAGAGTGAAGTTCAATCTAGAGAAAGCTGCACCACCAGTGCACCCTGCAGTAATTCTGTGCATTGGCTTGGCCAGCTAGATTCATAGAAAAAAAATTGCAGAGACCCCATAGACCTTTGTGCTTTGCAACATACCAGACTGTAGGAAGATGGGCCCTTTTGAGTTTATCTTAGTTGGAGGAGCTCTGTCCAGTATTTGGCAAATGTGGGCTACAATGAATGAATCAAGAGAAGGATGGATGCATGCATGCATGCATGCATGCATGGAGGCATGCATGGATGGATGCATAAATAGATGGAGGCATGAATGGATGGATGGGTAGAAAGATGGGTGCATTCATGCATGATGGATGCATGGATGCATGAATGGATGAGGGATGCATGGATGAGTAGAAGGATGTATGTATGCATCCATGATAGATGGATGGATGCATGAATGGATGAATAGATGAATGGATGCATGGATTGATGGATTGATGGAAAGTCCAGATATTAAGCTAAATAATTAACACCTCAGAGCCTCAACCTCCTCTTTTATAAAAGGGAGTCCTCATATCAAATGCTTTGATGTTGGAAGAAGGGTGAGTTAATGCCCATGAAAGAGAGAGAGAGAGTACGCCACCTGGGACCCCCATGGGCTCTCTCATTCCATCTCTGCCCCTTGGACTGTAGGAGAGTTTTCTGGGTATCAGCTTGGTGTCCAGAGAGATCGGGAACCACAGTCACTAAGCTTACCCCCATTACTTCCCAGTCTTCCCTTCCCTGGCTGCTATTTCTCACACCCTAGCAAAGCCGGTAGCTGTTTTCCAGTCTTCAAACTCCAGGGCTCTCTGAAGGAGATCATGAGACAGAGACAGACCTGACCATGTTCTGGGGAATGTGTATTAGGCAACATGGCCTGAATGCTGAAGAACCAGAGCCCCAGGCCTGGAGTTAGAGGCCTATCACCTAGCAGCTATGTGACCTCTCCTGGCTCCCTTTCCTCCCTGTCAGAAACATTAACCAAGAACACTTAGGTATGAGTTTGAAGCTTTTAAATGATAAGATGCCCCAGGGAATGTGCTGATGAGTGCTTGTCCATTCTAGACGTGGAGCTGTGTGCCCATCACTGCACTAAACCCTTGCCCACTGGTCTTCTCCACCACAAAGAGTGGTTCCCATTGGGCATCCGAGCAGGTCCCTGTGAGCTGGTGGCTGCTCATGGAGACATACTCAGAATTAAGACTTCACCAGAGCAGGATTTCAGCCTTTCTCACCACGAATGCCTGGTAAAATCAGGAGGTCCCTTTTAGACATTTGTGAGAGTTCAGTATGCTGAGATCACAGGTGCCAGCCTTCAGAAACACCCACCTCTTTGGAGGTCCTAGTTCTTGTAAAAACTTTCCAGTTTTGACAGTGCCCACAGGCGCAGTAACGATTGTGCAGAGCTGGGATTATGACTGCTGCCTGGGTGTCTGTATGCTCGGTGCTGCCTACTGGATTCTTTCTAACCTCTATCATGGCCACATATCACAAAGCTGGTAGTGCCTATACCCAGGGCTTTCCTGAAGATTTCTGATTGGGCCTTAGCAGAGTAGCTGGTACAGAGTAATACTCATGAAACCATCGTATGTGTTCTTAGTGGTGTTAGGAATGAGAAAACTGAGGCCGGGGTGTGACTGATGTCAAGTGGCATAGCCAAGTTCTGAAGCCAAATTTGAATCCTGGCCTGTAGTGAAAATGACCCATCTGTTGTTTCCCTTGGACCTGTCCCCTCTGTGTAGAGAGCTTGGAGGCCCTCCTCATGAAGATGTGGGAGGCCTGCCAGGGAGGGTAGGGAGAAAGTTCTAGACAGAGAAAGCATGGTAGGCAAAGGCCCAGCCATTAGAAAGCCCCAGGTAGCTTCGGGCGTGGCTCCATGGGGAGGACAGGGCAGAGCTATGCCTGGAGATGCAGGAACTTCTTTTCAGGGCTGCTATGAGCCATGCTGTCACCCATGGTTAGACAGCCATGGAGTAATATGGCGGCAGCAGGAAGTGGGCTTGAAGGAAGAGAAGAGCAAAGAACAGCCAAGGGCTACTGAAGTTATCCGGAGTCATGAAGAGATGTCACCCAAAAGGGAGGGGCAGCCACTGAAGGAAGGAGGTATGGCTGCAGAGATGGGGGACACTGGGGCTGCCCTCCTGACTGGAAGGATACTTAGTCCCATTGCTTCTTGAACATATCCATGATGCCAGGCTCCCTTAAGAGTCCTACCAGCATGGTGGGGTCTGATCCTCAACACAACCCTGGTGTGGTGTCAGTGACCTCAAGCGAATGCCGTTACCCGAATGAGGAAGGAAGGAGTTGTGTGGGCCTGTTCTCCCTCAGATATGCTCCCACACAGTGGCTAAGCTACACCCCTTCTCAGGGAGTGGCTCACTGGTCACTCCCACCTCTGAAGATAGTTATCACCACAGTGCTTATGAAGCTCTGTTCTACATCAGTGGCTCCAAGTGCCACTGGCCCAGCTCTTGTGACTGACATTGGAAGTAGGGGATCCCATGGGAGTCACTGAGCCCTGAAGTCTACAGAGTCTGACTTCAATTCCAGGTAACTAGCACTGCGACCAAACTGAACAATTAAATGCTTGGCTTCCAGAGAATTAGAGAGCCAGGTGGTAGCATTAGTAAGCCTCTCATAGGCGAATAGAAAATCAACTAGTGACTTTGCATGTAAGAAAGTAAGCTTCATCAAATCTTCCCAGAATGTGTCTCATGCAGGTGGAGTAAGTCTTCTGTTGCTGAGCTTGCGTGAGTGTGTGTGTGTGTGTGTGTGTGTGTGCATGTTGCTTTGTGTTTCCTAATAGCCCTGGACAAAAGTAAAAAACTTTAACTAGAACAGGGTCCTCCAGAGAGCAGTATAGGTACCCAGAGGTGTGTAAGCTGGCCCTTCAAAGTGAGGGATGGTTATAAAAACATCCACTCTGAAGATCCCACCTTCAAAATCTCTGTGTGGGGTTTACAGTTCATAAGCAAATAGTTATGCATGTGTATATACAGAGCATCTGTAGGTTTAATTAATTCACTGTTTAATAGCCTTTGTTTTTAGGGGGAGCTATGAATCCCACCCACATGATACCCCCTCCAAGCCTGTGTTCATTAAGATCTACTTGAGAGCTGTTTTTTAAAATGCATATTGTGTAGCTGCAGAGGGTGTCGTTCAATCAGTAGGGCACTTGCCTAATATCTTAAGGCTGTGAGTTAATTCCTTACACAACACACGCTCACACACATGCACACACACTAATGTGGGTTCTCCTAGGCCAAGTGCTGTAAACCCATGGGCTTGGATCCTGCATTTTTAACCTCTTCCCAGAAGTTCTGATCAAGGATGTCCAAGAAGTACAGCCAGACACTGAAAACATGGCAGAGTCCTTCAAAAGTGTCCAGTGCCCCTTTGGTTTTTGGTTGTTGGAGGTGCACAGACAGATACCCACTGCTCTAGCACCCCATCTGACAGCTTTCCTGGTGTTACCCCAAGGCCCTGGGTCTTCAAGCTTGGGTGTGACTAAGCCTGTTGGTTTTTGACTACCTGCCTTCTTCCCCACCTTCACAGTGTGCTAGACTTCTGTAGTTACCAAACCACAAACTGGACAATTTGCATGTCATTGTCACTGACAGAGGCCACAACTAAGTTCATAGGAGTGGGCTGCTCAGCTGTTGTACTAAGACTAAAGGGGCAAAAAGTGCCATAAGCTGGGGCCCCTCTCTGTTGGAGTGTGAACGGGTATAAGCAAGCTTGGGGAAAGGGGACAGCACAGCAAACACTGTCATATCTCGAAATATTCTATCCTGTGGCCTGGCATACTCACTAGGAATCTACCCAAAAGAAAAATTAGCTGAGGGCAGACTCACCAGGAACTAAAAGCCTTTACAGTGTTGTTGGAGGCAATGGCAGGGCGCAGATAGTTTTTATTTTTTACTAAAAGAACCTGGCCTTAGACCCAGTCTGCATTTAGGTTTATACACTGGCATTTATAAGTTGGTCTCTGAGCCTCAGGTTGCTTAATTCAGAAATGGGTCTAAGAAAAGTACCTACTTCCTTGAGAACATCTGAGGGAGAGCCTGCAGGAAATGCTAAACCAGAACCCAGGGATGCAGAAGCTGTGAGCTAGAATGAAAGAAAGAAGCAACCAGGGTAGATGTCCATCCAAAGAGGAAAACACATGAGTCTCCCCATGGAGTTCTTGGAGGCACAGAAACGGGGAGAGATCATTGCTCCTGCAGTGGAAGCTCAGGCACATTTTATTTTAAACACTTGGGCAATGTTTAACTCTGTCGCAGCAAATATGTTTTGGTTTCTTTTTTCCATTAATTAATTTATTTATTTACTTTACATCCCAATCCCAGCCAACCCCCTCCCCCAAAAAAATAACAAAGGGAGGAATGTTAGGAACCAAATGTCCCACCCCCCAGCTCACCCTTATCCACTCAGCATCAGCAGCATATCATCACCAACTGCCAAATGGCACGCATACCCTTTAAAGGTCCCCACTATTACCAGCCCTCTCTAGCTCTCTCTTGTCCTTCTCCGAGGCAGCCTTTTGCCGCCCTCACCCCCCTAAATCTCTTGCACTAAAACAGACCCTAGAGCTGAAATGTAGCTCAGTGGTAGATCATGTGCCTACCACATGCAAGACCCTAAGTTTCATTTCCACTCTTACCTCAGTCTCCACCCCTGACCTCAAAGTCTAGCATCTTTATTACATGGATTTGTTGGTCTGTTTATCTGGGTACACATACCATGGTGCACGTATGGAGATCAGAGGACAGTCTGTGGGATTCAACTCTCTCCTTCCACCATGTGGGTCCCAGGGATCTAATTCATCATCCTTGGCTTCGAGCACCTTATCTGCTGAGCTATCTTGCCAGCCAGCCAAAGTTTAACATTTTTAAAAAGTAAAGACAACAGCAGTGTCCATGTCTCAGGCAAGTTATAAGGACCAGGTAGGAAACAGAGACAAATTAAATAGCAAGTGATGTGTGATCCTGGAGAAAGGCTATTTTCTTAGCTGAGTGGTCTTGGATAGTTCTCTCTACCTCTCTGAACTCCCCCGTTGCTGGCTGTAAAGCTGAAATGCTCGCCTAGCTCTGTGATTGCTGTACTATACTAATGATATTCTATGACATTGCTCAGCCAGCTCCCCAATCCTGTGTGCCATCCTGGATAGAAAGAGTGTCTGCCCCTCCTCCCTGGAGGGAGGGGGTGAGGAACTGGGAGGGAAGAGAGGCCAATGGTATAGCTTTGAAGGGAATGTGTAATCTAAGCAGATACAAGCAGAGGGGACAGGTGTCTAGGACCAGGGAGCATTCCGTACAGAGCAGTAAGTGCACGGAGGCAGGCACCAGTGGTGAAGATCTTTGAAAGGCATGCCAGAGAGGTAGAACAAGGCCCAGGCTACCTCCCGTGTATTGGGGTTTGGGGCTAGATCCACCTCAGCATCATAAGGAAGTCAGTGAAATGACAGCATGGATTACCGGCAGGGTGAGAGCTGAGCGGCCTCCGCTGGTCTCTGTGATAGGCACGTTTCTGGGATCAGGAACTATCCAGTGCCACACTGACTAGAGTCAGCCAGGTAAACTGAGGTAATGGGAGATGAATGGAAACTGGAGATTTGGGTGAAGGTAGTGAGAAGGTTCTAAGATGGGAGGGTGACCCCGAGGAGCTGTCCTGAATGGGGCAGAGCCAGACTTGTGTAGAAGGATAGGCAGATGACATCAGAAGACCCCAGGTTCATAGGACAGTCACATGATAATGACTGAAGACGATGCAGTGCCACCATGTCTAACAGAGAAAGCCAAAGGCCAACCCCAGGACCTCACAAAAGACCCCCAAATGTGCCACAGACACCCCTCAATAGTACTTTCTTCCCCATGAAAGATATTCCCAGAAAGGGGCGTTAGGCATTAACAAGTCACCATGGTATTTACTGCACCCCACAGGGTTTTCAAGACTTGAAACATTCCCACCCCTCCCGGGATCTGGACACCCTTAACCTAGAGTTACAGGGAAAGGAGAGGTAGACAGGGAGGCTGTGATGGCCCTGGGTGGAGGGAGATAGCTCTCCAGGCCAACAGAGGAGGCTCCTAGCGGTTAACAGATGATGGATGAGATTTCTTTGCTTATGGTTGGCTTAGGAAGGAAGTGGGCAGGGCTTTGGGGGGCCAGTAGTGGAGCAGGTTGTTAATCTTGGTAACCACCTGTTCTTGAGTTCTGCTGTTCTGTGCCCTCTTGGTCCTCTGGTCAATTTCTGATTTTATGGAAGGGAGACAGGCTTACAGGAGAGAGATGGGGAAATAGGATGGAGAGATGGAGAGAGAGAGAGAGAGAGAGAGAGAGAGAGAGAGAGAGAGAGCGCTAGAAGATAGTAGATAGGGCCTGAATGCCAGGATAAAACAAAATTAAGGCCAGCTCTCCTAGCTGGAGAGGCAGCCCTTGGGCAGGAGTCTAGAGGACCAGGACCCAGCACTGTCTAACCATAGTCCACCACAGTGCCTGAGAAAGACTCTTTCCCCCCTCTTGGTCTATTTTCCTGTCTGAATGGTTGCTGGAGATCTCTGGAAAGTACCCTCAACAGTTTCCCTGCAGCTAGCAAATGGTGATAGCCAGCTAAATGCTCATCGGGGCACCCCTCTATGCTTGCTGCCTCCATGTGGAGGGCACGGGTCAGAGATCACTAAATATGCCTAAAAGAAATATGGGCCTGGCACGGAAAGAGAAGCAAGCGGGTCTTCTCTGTGTCTAAGGCTCTTTCCGGGTCCCTGAAGCTGGCATGAGATCTGGATCTGACAACTCCCTCAGCTGCAACCTTGTCCCCAGAGAAATGTCCAGGTTACATGGAAACCCTAGCAGTCACAGGATGTGAGCCACAGGTCTGGACATCTGGATGCTTGGGGAAGGGGACTCTGGCCCCTCTAGTACCTGACCTGTGATCTTCCTGTCTCCACAGAGACTTACTGCCCTTCACTCTACGGCTGCCCCATGCCATCCTTGAAGCCAGCAGCTTCCTTGAACTTGAGACCATCTCCAACCTGGGCCTGGGTAAGTTTTCCCTGTAGAACCAGGCAGTAGGTGGGTATTAAGGCAAAGGGCTCCTGGGATGTTCCCCATTGTATTAATCAACCTTCTCTAGAAGAATAGAACCATCTTAGTGTCCTATTGCTGTGAAGAGACATCATGACAATGGCAACTCTTATAAAGGAAAGCATTTAACATTTCATTGGGTCTGGCTTATAATTTCAGAGGTTTTTAGTTCTTTTTCCTCGTAGAGGGAAGCATGGCAGCATGCAGGCAAGACATGGTGCTAGAGTGGAGCTGAGAGTTCTGCATCCAGATCTGCAGGCAGCCGTAAAAGAGAGACACTGGGTCTGGCTTGAGCTTCTGAAACCTCAAAGCCTGCCCTAGTGACACAATTCTCCTCCAACAAGGCCACACCTCCTAATCCCTGTCAAGTAGTGCCACTCCCTAATGACCAAGCAGTCAAATGTATGAGCAGATGGGGGCCACTCCTGTTCAAACCACCACAGGAACCAATAGAATGAATATTCTATCACTTACACTGAAATAGTAACAACAGTCTCACACATGAGAGGCTAAGAACCTGTGTGCTTGGGGCTGGAGGCCCAGTGCCTTGGCAGTCTGTGTGGTCCTACAGTAGCTGACAGTAGCTGCCTCACATTGGAGAGGCTGAGAGCCCAATAGTTGCTCAACCACATGGCTGGCTGCTTCATCAATCCCAGTCTGGCACCAAAGACCTCCAAGGGTCCTGCAGAAAGTCACTGCTCCTCTTAACAATGGAATCCCGGAAACCCTGGTTATCTTAGCCGCACAGGAATCTGCAACCACAACAGAGCCCAAGGGAAAGCCAAGCAAGCAGAAGCTGAGCCATCTTCCTCCTTCCGTGCCCTGTTTCACCTGGGCTGCTAGCAGAAGTCTCTGCCCACATTTGGGGTGGAGCTTTCCACACCAATTAAGACAATCAGGACATTCCTCAGATGAGGCTCCCTACTCAGGTGATTCTAACTTGTGGCAAGCTGACATTAAAACCAACCATCATACCAATAGACTTTGCAGACACATTTTTGGGTGACACCAAGCTTAGTTTGGAAGCCTACCACCCCCTGGCTGAAACATGATGAGCCACTGAGTAGGAAGATCCTCGGGGTTGTAGACAGAGGGGCCCATGTGTAGCTAGGGACCATAACCAGGCTGATAACATTAGAGGCAGCACTGGGAAAAACAAGGCTAACACCAGGCAGTTCTGAGGGCTAGCCAACGACATCCCTGCTTCTTTTGTCCCAGCCCTGGCCCTGTCATAGCCCTCACCCAAAGGAAAAGCATCATGGATACTGTCTTAATCAGGGTTACTATTGCTGTGATGAAACACCACGACCAAAAGCAACTTGGAAGGAAAGGGTTTATGTAGCTTACCTGTCATCATCCCTACATCAAAGGAAGTCGGGACAGGAACTCAAACAGGGCAGGAACCTGGAGGCAGGAGCTGTTGCAGAGGCCATGGAGGAGTGCTGCTTACTAGCTTGCTCTACATGGCTTGCTCAGCCTGCTTTCTTATAGAAACCAGACAACCAGGCAAAAGGTGGGCTCCACCCACAATGGGCTGGACCTTCCCACATGGATCACTAATTAAGAAAATGCCCTACAGGCTTGCCTACAGACCAATCTTATGGAGGCATTTTCTCAGTTGAGGCTCCCTCCTCTCCGATAACTCTAGCTTGTTTCATTAGCTATCCAGGACAGATGTGATGGGAAACCGGAGTGTGTCCTCATGCCCTTGGCCACCGCTCTGCCCAACCAGCCAACTCTAGGAGTGGGGGGAAGGGGATTGGGAGCATCCCCAACTTCCATTCTTTTACATAACAGTATTAGAAACCCAGACTTCCTGGGCTCTTCCTACTGGGGTCTCTGAGGGCATAGGCTTGGCAAATGCTGACTTAGGACTGACCCTCATCAATGCTGGCTCTGAAGAAGGCAAGATCTCAAAGCTGATACCTGCTGAGACTTTAAGCCAACATGTGTTGGGGACAGGAATTTTCCTACTTCTGTGTGGTATACCAAGTAGTTTGTTAACGGAAGATGCTTCAGCAGCCTCTGTGGCCAGTGGTAGGACAGATGCCCAGGACTTCAGCACCCAGACCCAGGACATGTCTGTAAACAAAGCATCTTTATTAAGGTACAGCTGTTCACAGGACTCTGTCTGCAACTGATCACAGCACCAGAAATATGTAATAGACACCAATGTTGCCTGAACAGAGGAAAATTGGCCAAGACTGAAGAGCCAGATCACAGAGGAAGTCAGGGACAGACCTCAGATCAGAGAAGACACACATGTACCAGCTCCCAGGCCAGGCTGCCATCCTCCCAGATGGGTCTGAGGACAGCAGTGTAAGAGAAGAATTCATATCTACTCCACAGTGCCCCTTAATTTAACAGACACTGCTATACTAGTCCACCAAGTAACTGGGAGCAAGCACTGAACTTCACATGTACCCATTGGCCCTGTCCTGGGACTCAGGCAGGAGTCCCTGGGACTGATATCCAAAGCTCCTTGTAGATTCCTCCTGCTGGAACAGTCTGGCAGCACTTGCTGAATGGAAACAAGCCACTCTGCTTAGGAGAACTAAATTCTGGCTGGAACAGAATGGCCCTGTTCTCAAGAGAGTGTGACTTCAGGCATGGAGTGAGCTGGAGATGAAAGTCACCATAGAGGAAGCCAGGGATGGCACACACTGGCCTGTCAGCAATGACTTCTTTGATAATGAGACATTTAAAAACCAAGTATGCTTCTCCTGAGGAATCACCTTGAAGGTTCTGATCTGATGACATATCCCTGGTGCTGAAGACACAGAGCAAGGCTCAATAGATTGACTTTTCCCCAGAGTCAAGGAGAGGTTGGCTTTCCAGTCCATCTCCTGAACAGATGAAAACCTGAAACTGCCAGACACCTGGCCCTGGCACATGCAAGCCATAGCCTTGCCAGCCTTTCTGTGCTCTGATGATAACTGCAGAGGGTACCTGTCAAGGGCCCAGGCACCTTAGGCACTGTGCTAAGCACATTGAGTGACTCTTCTACCAGGTATGTCCAACCTTCTGACATTGCAACAAGAGGCTGTCTGCTACGAAGTCCACCCATAAGGACCATGCGATCAAATTACAAAAAGAAAAAAAACCATAAGGTTTTAAGTAACTTGATGATTTTGTGTTGGGCTGCATTCACAGTTGTCCTCAGACTTTTATGGCCTGTTGTTTCAAGGACTGGACACACCTGTTACAGCAGAGCGCTGAAACCTACTCAAACGTGCATGGAGAATTCCTGAGAAGTGGAGTGAAGGGCCATCTGGCTTTGTGAGAACAGCCTCTCCTCTGAACTGCAACCTTCTCTGTTCTGCAAGCTGCTCAGAGCCCAGCTTCTGAGTCCTCTAAGCCACCAGGCTCCACCTCTAGCCCCACCCCCCACCCCCGCAATTGTTTCTCAAAAGGAGAATTTCATCACTAGCCAGCTTTGGGTTGGGGGCGGTCTTGAGGCCAAGTGTTCCCTTGGTCCAGTCAATGTTTCCAGAAGACCCAAAAGCATGATAGGAGACAAGTTCATTATTCCATTTTTTTATACCAAAAGGAAGAGGAGGAGGAGCAGGAGGAGGAGGAGGAGCAGGAGGAGGAGGAGGAG